>VXBP01000581.1:796-472523 GCA_013400115.1 Rhinopomastus cyanomelas
TTCAGTCTGGAGAAGAGGAGGCTACACAACCTCCCTGGGCAGCCTGTTCCAGTGCTCCATCACCCTCACTCTGAAGAAGTTCCTTCTCGTATTTATGTGGAACCTCCTATGTTCCAGCTTACACCCATTGCCCCTTGTTCTATCACTAGATGACACTGAGAAGAGCCTGACTCCATCCTCCTGACAGCCACCCTTCACATATTTATAGACATTAATGAGGTCACCCCTAAGTCTCCTCTTCTCCAAGCTAAAGAGAACCAGCTCCCTCAGCCTCTCCTCGTAAGGGAGGTGCTCCACCTCCTTAATCACCCTCGTTGCCCTATGCTGGACTCCCTCCAGCAGCTCCACATCACTCTTGAACTGAGGGGCCCAGAACTGGACACAATACTCCAGATGTCGTCTCACCAGGGCAGAGTAGAGGGCCTCTCTTGATCTGCTAACCACCCGCCTTCTGATCCACCCCAGGATGCCATGGGCCCTCTTGGCCACAAGAATACATTGCTGGCTCATGGTCCACTAGGACCACCAGATCTCTTTCTCCTACACTGCTCTCTAACAGCTCAGTCCCCAGCCTATACTGGTACCTGGGGTTGTACTTGCCCAGATGCAAGATTCGACACTTGCTCTTGTTATAGTTTGTTAAATTTCTCCCTAACCAGCTCTCCAGCCTGTCTAGGTCTTGCTGAATGGCAGCACAGTCTGCTGGGGTGTCAGCGACACCACCCAGCTTTGTGTCATCAGCAAACTTGCTGACAGTGCATGCCAATGCCTCATCTAAGTCATTATTGAATAGATTGAACAGGACCAGTCCCAGCACCGACCCCTGGGGCACTCCACTAGATACAGGCCTCCAACTAGACTCTGTCCCATTGACCACTACTCTGTGACTTCTACCCTGTAGCCAGTTCACAATCCACATCACTACCCGAAAATCTAGACCACACTGCCTCAGTTTGGCTGTGAGATAACTGGAGTCACACAAAAACCCACTGAGAACCCCAAAGACCTCTCCCATTCCTTTGTAAGTGACATTTCCATGAGCCGTACCAAAAAAACTAGCACACTGATGGGCTGCTGAAGGGATAACAGTTAAAAGACAAATGGTAGGACCAGCCACCTTGAATGCTGAATAGTGTCATCTGCCTGCTCAGATGTCCTGGATGCAGATGGAAAAACATTCTGACTGAGGGACGAAGCTTCCTGTTCCTGCAGGCAGCACATTCAAGTGGGCAGCTTTTGTTACCATTTCAGATTTCGTAATTAAGACCAGAAGAGCTCGTAAAGTGACAGATAACATATTAAACACTTCTGTGTCTTAGGAAGTGCAAACTAGGTGTTGGAAATGGAGACTCATATGGCCCAGCTGTCTCAGGCCATATGGTCACTCTGCTCCTCGCTGCACCACTGTATGTTTGGAAACGCAGCGGGATGGCAGTTGGAACGCTGGCATGGGCAGAGAGCAGCAGCACATGCAAGGAAGAAAATGATGCTGGTCAAACAGAGCCCTGCTTGGAGTGCTTTCTCTTAGCATTTGTGAATTTGGTTCAGCTACTCAATTTGTGATATGTAGAGCAGCCAAAATAACTTTATGCAAAATAAACAGCTGAGAGCAGATGAAAATAGAGTTAATAATACAGTCATTAGGAAGAGAGCCAAAGCACAAATTGCAGTGTCAAGTGTGAAAGGAGTCAGAGAAGGGAAATGACTGTATGTACCCTATGCTACACGAGGGGTGCAAATAGGGCCCCAAAGAGCTCCTGTGTGTAGCAAAGGGACCGCAAGAGGTTGTGTAATCAGACATGTCAGCTTGGCACTGGACATCACCCCAGCAGGATGCTGCTGGACCGCTGGGCAGGTTGCTCATGGCCTTGTGTGGTATGCAACAACTCGATGAGGTACAGTGACTGGCAGGGCAGGAGCATGTCACACCATAGGTTTGTATATGTGGGAGCATGATAGCATTGCCCCACTCTTACAGATGCTCTATGAGGGGAGCACTAGCTAGCACCAAGATGGGTCATGATTATGAGAGCTGCAGATGGGCATTACAAACAGCAAACTGACAGTCCAGGGGGGTCAGGTGTGGTGATGGAAAGCCATTTCCAATGCTTGAATGGGCATCAAATGCTGCAGTATAGGGTGTGGAAGCAGCACTTGTGCAAGCAGAGCTTAGCCTTGGTGTGTTTTGTAAGGCAGGTGCAATGCCAGGAGTGCTTAACAGTAGCAGAGCAGTCAGGGATATTTTACTGCCTTTTTCTTGATAGCCCGTGTTCCTGATCCATTTAAGGTCAGACAATGTATTTCTTTCTACCCTCGGGTGAAAGCTAATGATAATGCAGCTTCTCAACTTGCCATTCACAGCACCTATTTAAAGTTTCTTGAAGAGGCTGTACAACTATACGTCCTTAAACAGAAAACTTCCAAGTGCCTTTTTGTGCTGAGTGCTCTTGAGTTTAGACCTACTTCCAACTTGAAACGGGAGAAAAGTCCTTCCAGAGAGCAAAAAGAGGGCAATTAAAAATATACCTGTTTATATAACAGCCTTCTGCCCAAGATGATCAAAGCTATTCTCCTTTATGTGGGAATTTCTGCTATCGTAAAAATTCTGTAGAGCAAGCAATGAGAGCTCACATTTCAGAAGTATTGACTGCAACGATTGCCGTCAGCTTTCTCAGGTGGTTCCTGTCCAGTCTGTTGCATTCTTAAAATGAGAAAAACAAAATAAATACTGATTTCCTAACCACTTGTTATGGAATGATTGTGATTTTTCCTCAATATTTTCCCTGTGTCTCTAGGGAAATATAGTCTGGACCAATTTCTGGCATCTCCTTCCTACTCCCCCGAGTACACCAAGGTGGAAGGTTTATTTAGTGATGTGAAGGTGTCCACCTCTTAAATGACTTTTTGCCTGCTTTGTTGTCTTACTCCTGGAGGAAGAATGTTAAAGTATTTTTGGGTTGTTTTTTTAAATGTTTAAATTTTTCTTTAGGTAACACCATGAACATAATAAATTGAAATTTTTGCTAAACAATTTCTATTTACAAGTAGTACTTACATTTTAGTTACAGGAAGGAACACGAGATATCTTCACATCCCCTTCATTTTCTTATTTCCCTTGAGGCTGTCAGAATTGTAACACATACAATAAATTTCCCTGTTTAGCTGAGGCACTTATATGGCCTCTGCCATAAAAAGTTCAGCCTAGAGAAATAATAATACAGAGGGGAGATGAAGATGCAGAGACTTGCACCAGGTTTCAAAAATCATTGCAGTGTCTAAAGCTGAGAGTAAAAACCGAGTGTCAGTTGCAAGAGCTCTCAGTGAGTGAAAGCAAGAAGAATTAGTAACTGTTTTTCATCTTACAGTACATGGATGTCTTCAAACTCTGCCCCTCTATGATGTACTTGGGTTCACCCAGGTCTCCAGTGCAAGTTGAGCCTGCACTCACATCTCTGGTACAAAGTGCAGACAGAGTCCACCTCCAAAGGTGACACAGACTTACACAGAGAAACATGTCCAGAAAGGCAGAGAAGACTGATGAGGGTAATTAAATAGACTGTGTGAGGACGTTGTCATGTGTCTGGGCAGTTGGCCATGCAGGTACAGTCTGTCTCTGCCAAGTTGGTGAAAGTGGCTCTTCTAAACAGGTGCTCCAGATGAGCTGAAAAGAGACAGAAAGACTTCCCTCTTCATTCCTTGCACAATGCAAAGCAGAAGATACCTATGCCAAACCATTTCATTTTTTCCAGCTTTATTACCAGCCTTCAGGCTGCCTCATTCTGGACCTGCTGCAATCCAATCTGCTCTTTCTAATACTTCTAATATAATATTTATAACAGCCCAGGTTGAACCAAAGGCTACTTGCACTGACAGATGCCACAAGCTATATCTCTCCTTTCCATTTTATTGTTTGGTAGCTTCTGGCAAAGACGGAGAAGATCTGGTAATGAAATTCTCCCTCTCTGATGTACAGGAACATTTTGATCTGCTGCCTATTATTCATTGGGGAGTAATCAAGTGGTTGCTGGTTGGTTATCAATCTGTTATGGAAGGGTAGGATATGTAATTGCAGAGGATAAGACATGTTCTTGACTTAATTATCAGCTGCAAATGTGTATCAGCTTTTACACTTGTGGCTTTCAGCACATGCATGTGGGCAAACTGAGCTATGACACTGTAGACAAAGGGGCCTTGTTCTCTAAAGTAATTTTTCTACACCTAAAGATAATGAGTTCTGCAGGACTATCAATAAGCATGGAGATGTTTTGCAGATAACGCATCTCTTTGCTATTTTGCTACAGCAGAGCACTGGGAAATATTCTACAGGGAACAATCTCCTGGCACATGGTTGGACCAGAAGACCTGCTCAACATTTTCCATGTCTAGTTTCCATTATTTTTAAAGCATCACCCCTTGGAAAAGCAATTCTGAGAGGACACTGCAATTCTATAACAATCCACTGTACCTGGAAGAGAAAAAGACTAGTTGATATAAATATGCATACTGGTTGGAGATAGCCAATTTCTTCAGTTCAAGATCTAATTCAGTTTTTCATCTTTCTTGGCTAGAACAACATGGGTTTATTTATTTATTTATCTATTTTTGTTTGTTTGTTTGTTATTTGCTATGCTGGACCTCAGGAAAGTGGACATTGGCCTCTTCAGGGACATGCTCAGTAGAGTGTCTGTGATTCTGAGATGCTATGGGATACAGTCCAGGGAAACTGGGTGCCCAAGAAAGGTGGCTAACATGCAAAGACCACCTCCTCCAAGCTCAGGAGCACTGCATCCTTATAAAAAGAATATTAGGCAAAATGCCAGAAGGTCTGTGTGGAAGAACAAGAAATTCCTGGACAAACTTAAAGAAGGAAGTGAGAACAGATGGCCTAGGAGGGCTATAGAGGCATTGTCCGTACAGCCAGGGATTAGGTTAGGGAAACCAAAGTCCAGATAGAATTAAATCTGGCCAGGGACATTGAGGGAAACAAGAAGAGCTTTTGTATGTAGATCAGTGAGAAAATGAAAAAAAAGTTGGGAAAGTATGGGTCCCCTCCAGAAGGAAGCATGTGACCTGGTAAGCCAGGAGAAGGCAGAGTTCACTGGCAAGAACTGAAACCACAGCACCCAAAGTAACAGAAGTTAAAGGCTTGGACTGCGAGAAGGAAGAACCACCCACAGGAGGGGCAGAACAGGTTCACAACCTTATAAAGAATCTAAAGGTTCACAAGTCCACAGGACCTGATGGGATACACCCATGGGTTCTGAGGGATCTGTTGGATGCAGTTGAGAAAATGGTATTTGAGAAATCATGGTAGTCCAGTGTAGTTCCCACCATCTGGAAAAGGGAAAATATAACCCCCATTTTTAAAAAGGGAAAAAAAGATGACCTGGGAAAAACTACAGGCCAGTCAGTCTCACTTCTGTGCCTGTCAAGATCACAGAGTAGATGCTCCTGGAAACTACACTGAGGGACATGGAAAATAAGGAGGTGATTGATGACAGCCAAAGTGGCTTCACTAAAGGCAGATCTTGCTTGACAAACTTGGTGGCCACCTTCGACAGAGTTACAGTGTATAAGGGTAGAGCAACTGATGTTATCTAGCTTGATTTGAGCAAGGTATTTGACACTGTCCTACACAATATCCTTGGTTCTAAAATAGAGGCACATGGACTTCACAGAATAAGAAATTGGCTGAACAGTTGTACTCAGAGAGTTGTGATCAACAGCTCGAGGTCCAAGTGGAGATCAGTTATGAGTGGTGTTCCTCAGGGGTCTGTTTTGGGCCCGGTACTGTTTAACGCCTTTGTCAGTCTCATGGACAGTGGCATTGCGTACGTCCTCAGCAAGTATGCTGATGACACCAAGCTGTGTGGTGTGGTCAACACACTGGGGGAAGGAAGGTCCAGAGGGACCTGGATTGAGAACTGGGCCTGCACAAACTGCATGAGGTTCAACAAGTCCAAGCACAAGGTCCTACATCTGAGTTGAAGTAATCCCAAGCGTGGTAAACAGATTGAGAACAGTTCTGAGGAGAAGGATTTAGGGGTGTTGGTAGATGAGAACCTCAACATGAGTTGACAATGTGTGATTTAAGTTTTAAATCAAACTGATTTAAAATCACAGTCCAAACAAAAGAACACAGAAGAAGACAATCAAGTCAGTAAGCACAGAAAAGCTGTGGAAAAAAAAAACCCAAACAACTTACACTCTATTCCCCACACTTGGTCTTTCTGTATAAACACAGTGTGGAGAAAAGAGAGCTTTCCAAGCACTGTGCACAAGCACAGCGCAGAAACATGACTATTTGTTAGTCTCTCTCAATATATACAACTCCTGCATCATACTATCGCTCTTTCCTGAAAAGGAGTGTGCTCCTCTAAAGAGTTTTCTTGAAGGTGAACAGCCCTCTGAGAGCTGGATGTGCAGACTTAATCTAAAACATTGGGAAAAAGTATTCTGGATGCAAAGCAAATAGCAGCTACCCTGACACTTCCTTATTTCAGCAATGAACTGCAGCTGTATTTGCTCATGGGCAGGAGAACTGTGTTCACTTAAGCCCTGGGTAGAGGAGGCTACAAATCCTGGAACTTCATTGCCTGGAGGAATCCCCATGGTACAGACGTTTGGGTGTGAATTGCTCAAGTCCTCAGCTGCAAAAGAGCGCTCAGCTTATTCTTGCTGCTCTTGCACACAGCTGTCCTGGAAGACTTACACTCCCAGGAATTCAGGAAACAGAGTTTATGTCCAACTGGTTTTGCTCGACTATTATTTTTTAACAGTCCCAACCTCGGCAGTCCTCAAGAGGTCTCTCCCACTCCTTAAATTTCTCAATACAAGTAAAAAACCAAACATGAGAAAAACAGGGCAGGAGGTTCATACAGTTAAGCTCTAGATTGACTTTATCCAACTTAATGCTTTTTAATCACTCTTTGAACAAAAGATTTAGTCTTCATAATCCTCCTTTTGCTCAATTTGCTGTTCCTTACTTTATGAGATCTACTATTTATTTGGTTTCTCTGATTCCCACCCTTTGAATGATTTTGCAAGAGAAAATAAATTGTCTAACAGAACAGGGAAAACTACTTTCTAAAATAAAATAAACTACAAATTGCAATGCCAGGTTTTTTTTATGACTCTTCCTGGGAAAGGGGCACTGAAACCACATTGAGCTCTCTTCACTGATCTGAACCAACGTACTGCTCTGAGCTGTTAACCAAAACTGAGAAAAAGTTGACCACAACATGAGCAAGAATGCAATTATATCTGCTGATTCATAGTCTAACCCAACTCTTGTTTCTGAAGACTGAGATTTTCTAGTGTTAGAGACATTTGCAAAGAAATTTGTCTGGGACGCTCCGTGTCCTGGCAGTAACTAGCAAAGCTGCCATGACTCTCCTTTTCTAAACACTTGAACTTATTTTTGTCTATATATGCTTTAATTTGACAGTGATGGAAACTGTCAGATTGATTCGGTGCAGAAGGCTGGGCTGTCCCACATGCGGTGCCTCTTGAGGGCACCGAGCTCCACTGCAGGAGCCCTTGGCTGCTGTGGATGTCTGACTTTCACCAGCTTGTCCCTGGCAGCTCCATCAGACAGGGGAGAATAACTCTGCCCTGACAAACAAGTCTTCTCTCCTTTCTAAACATTTATCTCTAATTCATTGGGCCTTCAGGTCTGTTTAGGAGAAAGTAATTCAACCTCAGTATTTCAGCCACAAAGAAATACACTGATGTGGGCAGCAGTGCGTTAGGCAGGAGAGCCAGACCCGCAAATCACTGTTTCACATCACCCAAATCCTGCTGTAACTTGGATTTCAACTGGAGTGTTTTGAAGTAAATCCTCTAGACCATTTTGCAAAGCCCAGAGCTATCTATGCTCACACCTTTCCTCATTTTCACGTCTATCTCAGATGTGCAGTAGACCTTGTTATGGGAAGACATTTGCAAAATAAAAAGTCAGATACACTTTATCCTTCTTGTAGTCCATAAAGCTAAAATTATTTTCCATTAGTCCCTCATTTAAAATAAATCAAATCAATTAAATATCACTTTTAAGATATTACAAGCTATTACATACTTGAAAACATATTCTCCAAGTTGACCATAAGTAAATATAAGTGCAAATTTGTCTGAACTACTTTGTGAAATTTTATCCTTCAAATAAGTACGCTCCCTCAGAAAACTTCTTGCTGTGTTTCCTACGGTTCCATAAGGTTAGACAGATGCAATCAAAGACAAGTAACACTGGAAATATATGCAAGGATTCTCTTGCCGTCGTTTTTCTTTATGGGAAACAATGTACCCTTAAACCATGTGAAGGAGAAAAGACCATATACCTAGATTCAAACAGTAACTGAAACATGATTTCCTCTAAATAACAAGCACAGAGCCCCAGGCACTATATATGTTCGAAAATTAAACTTACAACTGGCATACATCTGGCAGTGATCCTGCACGCTAATTCCATTTGGTTGGCCAGATGGCCTGAGACTTGCAGCTTTGTAATCTCACACACATAGCACTTTAGGCTGGGAAAAACAATAAATGCAACATGCATCATGACAAAAATCCCCTTTTATTGGTTTCACATCTATAGGAACGAGAAAATATGAGCAAATCAAGTATTGTTTTCACAATTTACTGCCTCAAATGTGTGGCTGAGTCCTCTTTTCCTCCAATTCTTACACCTAAGTGACCCTCAGCAAAGGATGAGTGAGCGATTCCTTAGGTACAAGGTTGGATGCTGGTGGCAGAGGATGGCATATCGTCTATGGCTCCTCTTTGATGAGGGAGAGCAGGGCTGTGAGATGTTAATATCTCTTTTATTCCTGCTCTCTTTGAGATAAACATCCCACATTGTTTTTCTGCACTAAAAACAGAGGCAGCTTTAAAAAGCAATTTTTCTACTGTCATTGTCTTCAAACAGCCAAAGGCACCTGCCTGCACTGCCATTAAATGAATGTCTTTGGGAAGGGGGCAGATCACTGTGAGCTTGCATTCACCTCTTTGGTGTTTGCTGCAGCAGAAGCACAAGCCTTGCACAGCTGGGTGAAAGAAGCAGAAATTCCACCTTCCAGCACTGTGCCCCTGCTCTTGCACTAAGGCTGCATGCTACTGTCAGCTTATCATCTTTTGCCACAGCTATCCCTTCCTTACTCTCTCCTCGTAAAGGCTAATAGAGCATCGTTGGCTTAGGCCTCTGTTATTCACCGTGCAACTAATTCATCCAGAATAGTAGGGTTTAGGACAAACAGATGACTTCACTCGTTTCATCTTTCCAGTGATGCCTTTTTTGCTGGAAGCTTCAAAGGCATCTTAATGGATAAACTGTCTGACCTACTAAAAGAAGTACAAAGAGAATCCCCTTCTCAATTAATTCTTGTGCTCCAAATTCATAGTCAGATTTGTTTCTGAGCAGCTTTCATTTCTGTTAATCAGCTACGACACTTTTAGTTCCCTTGAGTTGTTGCTTGGCTGCAGAGCTCCTGTACTGTTCTTTCCCCATTCATTTTAGGAAATGTTTACTACTGAAAAGCCAGAGACCTGGCCTCAGCTGAACTGAATCAATACTTCCACCAAAGGAATTTCTTTCAAATTCACTAACGTTAAAGAAAGCAGATTGATGTCACCCAAGGCTCCTGTTCCTAAATGTTACAGAGGTAGCACGTATGTATCTTATTGCCTGAAGACCTGGTCCAGATGCTGTTTCACACTCTTAAATTCCATAAATACAACTACCTGGGGGAAGAGGATCGCTCTATACTTTCATACCAAAGATTCTACGGTAAATTTGTTCTTGAGGGAAAATAGCTGAATATAACAAGAGGTGTTCACAGCATACATGAAAAATAAGCATTGTCACTGCTGGCTTAAGGACAAGAAAGCAGAGACAGGGACATGTTTCACCCAAGGCCATGAGAAGAGTTGAAAGTGGAGCTGGGAGAAGAGTTTAGTGATCTTCATGTGTTGGCTCTTTGCTCTCTGCTCACAGCACTGGGCTGTGCTGGCACTTTTGATGGATGAAAAGAAAGATGTGTGGTTCAGCCTCAAGATCTGTGCATTAGTTTAAAAAAAATGCACAATGGAATAGTGGTTTAACAAGTACCTGGGGTGGTTACCTAGAGCATCTGGGACTTGAGATGAAGACCTGAACTGAGAAGCAAAGCCATTAAATTAACTCTTTCTTCCCATCCCTGGTTACCTGCAGTAACCCCCATGTGTCACCTGTTGGAATCTCTTCTGCTGGACCAACAGCAGCACATTTGGAAGCAGAAAACTTTAATTTGGACGTCTAACTACTGATTTATGAGACTAACTTTAGCCAAGCATGTTTGACAGTCTTGGCCTCTGCCTTTAATGCTATTAGTATTCTGGAGGGCCTATTGATGATTTCATGCCAATCAATTTTGGCACATTAAAGTGATTTGTCTGAAATCCAGTAAAAGATCTTTCCTAATAATTCAGCTCTCGGGCTCTGCAGTGCTGGTTGGAAGGTAATAAGTGCCTGCACAGGTGCCCTCAATCCACTCTAGAAAGTTCAGAAATATTTTATTGGAATTTGGAACATTTTAACACATATACTTTCTTTTAAACCTTTCCCATTCTCTATAACAGTGAGTAATTCACTGGTCACTTCAGAGTAATTTAAAAAGAAGAAAATAAAAATCGTCTTGAAGGAAAAGATGTTTAATCTTGAACTTAAAAATCTTCCAGATGTATCTTTCAGATATATGTATTTACACTGGGAAACATGCACATTGGACTGGCAAAAGGTACTTGAACTACCTGATGTTAGCCAGAAAGACTGTCTTTCTGCCAAAGCAATGACGATTCACAAATAAGCAAGAGTCAACACATGATGTACCAGTGTCCGCTGTGGAGTGTTTGTCAGTTTCTTCCAAAATAGTCCAGCTTTTCACCCTGTATGTTCGTTCATACATGAGAAAAGCCATCCCTTCTGCATTTCTAAGTTACACATGTCCGAGATGAAGGACCATGTTAGCTGACTTTATAGGAAAGAAGAAATATGAAGTACAACGCTCCTCCTGCTGTCATGCATTGGGCAAGGCAGGTTCAGAGGGCATAAAAGTTTAGTTGCTGTCTGGGCTCGATAGGTAGATTGTTAGCAGACACTAGTTCTCTGCTGAAGGATTATCAGATATTTCAGTTAGCAAAGAAACAGCCAGGGATTCTAAATGGCCTGAAACAGGAAACAGCCGTTACCTGAATTGCCAGCTCATTTAAATGAGCACCTGAGAAAATACACTGCAGCACAGAGACAGAGCTGTCCTGGGTCCATCCAAAACAGGGCCACCCAAATTCATAATGGCTAACCATAAAGAAAAAGGAAAATAAACATTTCTGCCTCTTTATATTATTCCTCCCCAATTATGGAGTTTACCATCTACCCCTCTTTATAGGTCTTGGATAAGGCCCTGGTGTCAGATGATGGCTTTGGGTCCATTAGCACAAGAGAGAGCTGCCCAGAATGGTCTGGGTTTGGCTCTGGCAGCCCAGCCCAGTGGAGCAGGGACCATCTGGCACCACTGCCTTGCTGGGTACTGGCCCTGTGGAAGAGGCCAGAAGCACGGTGGTGTGCTCTGGGGCTGAGCTGCCAGCAGCTCTGCCAAAACAGGGCAGCCCCTCCTCTCCCAGGAAGGGGGAGGCCTAACACAAACTCATTTTGGGGTGACTAAAACCTCTTCAAGGAACATACAAATTAACTCTCAAAGCTTATAACATGGTGCAAGAACAGACCTTGAATGCAATGTAGAATGTTATAGAAATAGAGGCTCTAGTAGGGAAAAAGTCAGTATCTTTTTGTTGGCTTCATACTACGCAGGGTAGCCAAGGAGACCTTCAAAGGAGGACTAAAGACAATGGCCCAGAAACAAAGAGCACATGTTTCTTGCTCTAGGTAAATACACTGATATGCACTGGCGGCTTTTCCAGTTCCAGCACAATGATTCAATCTTTTCTCTCCCACTCTGTGAACAAATGCTTGTTTGCTTCAAGTTCAGGACAGGCTTTCCAAAGGAAAATCCATCCAGATGGTCATCAGACAAATGGAGGAGTCTCAGATTTCTCTAAATAGTTTTTAAAGCAAAGAAATTGTTTTCTACAGTGTTCTTCACTGACGATGCCTTTTCTGCTATTGCTCACGACACTGATGGAATAAGCTGCTTTTGTTGATTAAAGCTCCTGAATCCCATAGGCAGTTTAAATCCTATCAAAAGGTTCATCTTTTCAGATGTTCTTTTTAAGTTCTTTAACTGTGCTTTCTGAATTCTCCCCACTATTTCAATCCACACAGCTAAGCCTTCACGCTATCTTTATGTAGTTCCTAGAAATGACATGAGCACTGTGTGCAGTACACACTTACTTCAAATTAGCATCTATGTGCTGTTGTACATGCATCATACACAGTGCCCCAAATTGCACTCTTTATCCACTGCACATGTAGTGGAAATGTAGATAGACACTTGGTGCACACTTGTTTGTATTCCTGCTTTTATTTCTTCAAAAACAAAGCAACCACCCAAATCTTTAGCCCCACATCTCATTTTGCAACCTCTGTGTTGTTTATAATGCTGTGTTTCTTTTCAGACCCAATGTTCTTGCTTCTGTTTCAGTAGCAATCACTTTTGTGGATGCTGCTGACAATCTGCTGCAGGTTTGCTTGTCGCAAAAGCTGTACACTACTTCCATCCAGAAACAAAACATGACAGGTGAGATCTACTACTTAGTGCATAAATGAAGTATTGATTCTTTAGCAGAGTGACAGCTGAAGCTGTAATCAGTCCAAACTTGTTGTTTAAAGCAGGAGGGTCTTATCACAATCCAGGCCTCCATACCCTAAATTGTTGTCCAAGACCCCCTTTCCTAGAGAGAACGATACCAAAATCAGGGAGCTGTGGAGGACTGTATTGTCTGGGGAATGGTAGAAGATTTTCATAGCTGCTTGATGCTATGAGTATGCTCTAGAGCATGTCCCCACGAGGGCAAGCTGCAAACATAGTGACCCACTGGTGGGACAGAGCATCAGGAGCTCAGGGCATGAATGAGAAACCTTGTCCCTGGGAATACCCTATGATAAAGCAGGAATGAGCTAGAACAGCAGTGTGACAGGTGATGATAGAAGTGAGGACCAGGTGCTTGAGGCAGTGAAACATGGACAATAAACACTGAGATGTTCTCACATGTTTTGCTCCTGATTATCACACAGGTCATGTTATTTATTGGTATTAAAGCTCCTTTGTTGGTAGTATTCTGTTCAGACTGTGACCAGTAATTAATATGCATTTCATCTGAGAGGGACAAGAGCTTTATTAGTAAACTGTAGAAAAATCCCATGGATTTTAGTACAATTCATGCTGTCTATGAAATTTCTTGATATTAACTTTGATAGAGACAACTTTTCATGTACTGATGTACATGAGATGCTTAAATAAAAGTTGTAGTCCCCTTGGTGATCAGTCTTGGTACTATATAGGTTCAAGTGTTTGGGATTAAAGATGACAGATGCCCCTCAGGGTGATCTGGATCCAGTACCTATCCATTTAGAAGGTCACACAGGACCTGACAACCATCAAGGAAATGAAAGGATCTGAAACATTCAGCTTCAAATTCCTGCTCCATCAGGAGCTCCTTGGGAAGCACAAAAAGCCTTTCTGTGCCTCAATAAAATGGGAAAAGTTATGCTTCCTCACATCACGTACTCCTGAGGATCCATTCCTGAAAGCTGCTGAGGTTCTCAGACCCCATGGTAATGGAGGCAATATAAGTACAGTGGATTGATAGTCTTTCTATTAATTTTCGAAGAGACCTTATAGGCACTGTGCATTTATTGCAATGTCCACAGTAAACAATTGTCACTGTTTTTATCTGCTCCTTCTCTGCCTTTGTCCTTTAGAAGCCACAGCAGTGACTGTTGAGGCAGAAAGACTGTATGCCTCAGAAACGAGCAAAGGGAAACAAAACCTCTCCCAAGCTATGTTCTGAGAACTGTTACCAGTGGTGCAAACAATAAACCAACTAGTATGGCATCAAGCCTGACATTTTTCACAAATTATTCTAGGAACCACCAGGAAGAATGTCTTTGGGGGTTTGGGTGAACAGCACCTGCTCACCAGCATGTTCACGCCAATTGGGATATAAAATAGATTATTTCTGAGTATTGCCATATTTTAGTTTTCAAACCACTTCTGTTTTAGGCTTTGGCTCAGAAATGGTCAGTGTCATTGATTTCTCTGAGAAGAACAACACAGAAAGCTTCCTGCAGGTAAAGAAACCAATCCTGCAGAATGACTTCTGCTTAACAAAGTAATGCTCACCAGAGTAATTACATCTTCTACCAGCTGCCGTAAAAGGCCTATAAAAAAGTATGAAAGCAGACAGCCAACTACTGGCTTCCTATAAACCCAGCTGCAGAGAAAACTGGAGAAGGCTGTCTCTCTCAGAGAAGAGGAAAGGCAGACTGGTGATAACATAACCTCTGAAGAGATAGAAAAGGATTGTGATATCTCTAAAATTGCTGCCTTCTTAACACCCATATAACATTGGCCTTCCCTTAAATTCTGTTTAGTTGGTGCCAAATATCCCACTAAAATGTCTCTCTACATCAAAATTCCCAGTTCCTGGGGAAAATGCAAGTTATTACCTATATTACAGTTTCTTGGTTCCTCTGCTTGCAAGAAGGTTTATGAATTGATGTTGCAGCTCCTTTTAAACACTATATTCAGAGACTCAGAAAAATGATAAATGGTTTGGAATAAATTCACATTTATTGCATTTGAACCTAGATAAAGTGTTAGTTATTTTTTATATTGCATTCTCAGCAAGCTTTAGCATCATTCCAGTAGCAGACAAAATACTACTTCCAGCAAGCATCCTGGGAAAGTTTTCAGGCCAGCATTTGCTTTGGCAAATCCACAGCAGGTTCAAAGGATGTGGTGAAAAGACTAAATCTCTGTTGGTGCAAAATCAAGTGAGAGCAAGTAGACACAGGAAAACTTTGAAATACTTCAGGAAGCAAAGCTGGCTGAGTACTTTAGTCATTTTACAACTGAATGCTAAACACTTGGCGAGTGAGAGTAGGGGGCATGGTTCATTTTTTTTCCAGAATGATTTTCATGTGAATTCAGTGGGATTATGAGTTGGTCCTTCCTGTTCTTAAGTAGGATAATGTGAAGGGCCAAGGACCAACAGCAAACAATTCCAAAGGACCATGCACCAGCATGCTTTCACTTCTGAGACTCTTTTACAGTCGTTCAGACTGTGTTGAGGAAAAAACAGCATCACTGACTTCCTTGAAATGTATCAAAACTGGAACAACCAGGAATTGGCACATGACACTACTGCTCCTTTTAAACTTACACTTGTGTCCTAATTCAATCAGCACATACAGTGTGGATTTCTGACAAAGGTTCTCGTGGGCAACTTCTGATTCTGTTCAAAAGGTTCATCTTCAGTTTCCCACACAAATCAGTTGGCAGCCAAGGTGTTAACAGTCTGTATTCACAAATAGCAAACGTGGGTAAAAATGAAATCTCCATTCAAAAAGCTGTTTCCATCTATTGGTGGATAGGCCTGTGTGTCTGGAAATGTTATCAAGGTTAATTAGAAAAATTATCTCATCAGAACAAAAACAATCACCAGGTAAGTGGAATCTCTCTGCCTGAGACACACTAATCTTTCCTAGCTCAGTCTCAAGTGCAACTGCGATCCATCAAAGTCGTTCCCCTGTGCAGTCCCTTGAGGACATATAAAGTGAGCTGAGTGTGGCGATGCTCACATTGCACCTGCACTATTACTGGAAACGGGGGTGCAGTTGCTTCCTCCAGCAATGTGCAATAAAAAACATTTACAAAAATAAATCAAGGCTGACATATCCACGCCATTAAATACTGTTGTCCCTATATGAAAAGATACTTGTATGTTACTTCTCCCTGTGGTTTGTGAACACATCCCCTGAGTTATAAAGAAGTCATGACTGCTCTTTGTCTTCTTTGTCATCTGGTTGCTTTTGTGTTGCAGCTGGAAAATTACCAGAATTTTCAGATGTATAGACTTGTACTTTCATGAGGAAAAAGGTACATTTTGCTTTGAGAGAACTGTCCCAGGTACCTGCCCTGGGGAGGGTGTGGGCTAGGTGACAAGATAGAAGGGGCTGATCATCGTGGCCCTGCCTCTTTTGGCTGGGGTCTTCCTTCTGGCATGGGGCTTCAGCTCCGGCACCCCCCTCCCCCTTCCCAGGGTCAGGGGAGAAGATGGCAGCTGGCCCTGTAGCCCTCCTGTACATATTCTCCTTTGGGCAGATTTTGCTGTGTATCCAGTTCCCAGTCTTCCTTCTCATCATTCACAGGACTCATCCCTTTGACTTCAGTTTCAGAAGATCAAGATTTAGCTCGAGGTGTCTCCTCCAAGAAGAGTAAACTGTAAATTGTTCAGTGGTTTTTTTTCACCTTTGGTTTCTTGAGAGTCACCCCAAGCACTGGATGCCAGCCCTTGTCTGATCTCTCTGCTCAGGCACTGCTCCGTAGGAATGATCGGGGTAGTAGGACCAATGTGCCAGCCTGACACCAAGAAGTAACAAAACTTTCAGCACCAAGATCTGGTTTTACATTTTGCTGTACACTGTCACTATTAATAAGGTGGAAAATCACTGCCATGTTTCTCTTGCTTTCTCCTTTTATCAGTTTATGTCCCTTCTGCTGTGGCAATATAAAATAAGCAAGAGAGAAAGCAAATTAAATTACTATCTGGAGCAGATGAAAAAAAAAGCCATTCAGCCCAGAATTCCCAATGGAACTGCTAGGAGAAGGAGAAACATCTTGTAATACCACAGCTGTGATGTGCAAGAGTATTGACTGTTACCTCTCCTGGTGAAGCACCACGCATGCAAAGGCAAAACAGTTGCCCACTTATGCCAGTAGCGCTCCCTTTGCAAGGGGAAAGATCCCACAGTTACAAAGAACCAGAGCCAAAACCTGCTTAATCAAAGTTATCCTCATAAAAGCACCCTTACTGCTCCAAAGCATTGTGTGGGGTTTGTGCTAACACTTTCAATGTTCTTTCCCAGATCATAAAGGGGATATAAATTTAGCTCTATTGTCTAAAGAGAAGTTGGTAGCTATATCCCTTTCTTACATATTAAGATTCACCACTACTCTTTTTAACTGCCATAGTATCCAGGAGCTACGGCAGCATAACAAAGGGAAGTCATCTCAGTCCATTGCCAGTTCCTTCCATCTGAATATCAGGCTGGATTACAAGTACTAATTGCTTTCCAAACCTCCATAACCTGTGTAATGGCTGGTGTGGTAACCGTGGTCCTGCATCAGCACTTGTTCACACATGGTCCTATCAAAGTGACTCATTGGCCTGCAGACACAAGGAGAAGGGACCTGTGGACACTTCAAGAAAGTGTTTAAGCATTGGATTTCTGCATGCTGGCCCTCTCCTGGTTTCTGCCAGCTCCAGTACTTTATAGATCTGATCAGAGTCCCACTCTGTATGCAGTATTTATACTTAACAGACCACAACTCTGCAGCACAGGCCTCATCACTAGGATGTGATACTTCTTGCAATCTTATTCACATGTAAAGCTGAGCATTCAGAGATGTGTATAAATTAACCAAGGAACACACCCAACTAGACTAACATGTCAACAAGCTTGAATATCATTCTTCAAAACATTTTTTGTGACTAGCCTGCGGTTCAGATGACTGGCCAGTCAATACAATCTGGAATTCATCAAAGTCAGAGCGGCGTCACAAGTGGAGTGCAGGCTGCCACATGCACTCTCCAGCAGCAGTTCAGAAAGTTTTCAGCCCCTAGGTTACCTTACATGTAACACAGGTTGACTCCTTAAATGCATTTTAAAAATGCATTTAAATTTTGTTTCCAGAATAACTTACAGTTTGATAACCTCTTCTCTTTGCAAAGTGTTTATTTTGTGCCGCGCTGATTTGCAGTGTCCCTAATGAGCAGTTAACAAGATGTCAATTAATCACACAAATGGGAAGAAATAGATATTCTGATGATTGCCCTACCTGGAGCTATGATTTGGGACTTCACAGAATCAGTTCTTTCTTACTTGATTGTTTTAATTTTTTGCTGATTCCCATGAATTTCTGCTTATGCCTCCACTGCATTATTGTATTACTGGACATGAAAGGTCACATTTCTGGCAAGATGTATTTCATGTTCACGTGTAATGGGACCTGTTCCTTCACAAAGTGAGCACTTCTGTGCATGTGCCCAGGTGGTTGGCAGATGTCTGCAAACCCAGCCTTTCTCCAAAACATGATGCTTTCTGGCAATACACAATACAACTTTGTGGTTCAAAAGGGGTAAACATCGTTTTGTGACCACACTGCACATTGCACCGAAAAACATGATGTATTTGCAGTGCCTAGCCCCCACTGAGACTGCTCCTTATTCATGGAATCTGGAAACACATTTAAGATTTTAGGATAAAAGTCCCAAATTCTTGATAAATATGTGGACGAGGTTTCTGGGCAGAAAATGAGGCAAGGATGAGGAAAGTTGACACCCAGACCAGTGTTAAGACCTCAGCTCGGGCCATCAGAAAAACCACAAGCAACAGTAAGTCCTGTTAAATCCCTGTGTTTTTTTCATCAGCAGGCAAAGAGACTTAGGGCTTCCATATTAAGCAGTTCTGGAGAATTCATCAAGGACAACTAGACAATTTCCCTTGCACAATTGCTTAGAAGGATAAATCTGAGTAATCGCAGAGATTTAGAGGGCTGGAAGAACAGAAACTATTGCTCATGATGACCGAAACATGAACTCACAAGCAGAGAGTCAGACAGGGGGTGGCAGTGCTGTTAAACTTCTGCTTAATGACAGCAGGCTTCTCAGAGGGGATCTCTGCAGTCCCCTGAAACACCCATTGAAGGTGAGTCTCCTCCACTGCAAACAGTGTTACAGAAATGCCATGTCAAAGAAGAGGATGTCCCTGGGAAGTCATGGCATGCTGGGGCAGAAGCAGGACTCCAGGACAGGGTTGGTGGCCACATGGTTCCTGCATGGCTCCTCCCTGCAAAGCCATATCGTGCCCCAGGGGATTGTACAGTCCTTGCATGTCCTTTCTTCTTCCATGCAGTGGGAATTTCCCCTCATTAATTCGATTTTGCAGTTCTGTGTTTTCCTGGGTATATGCATTGGTTTGCTTTCCTTCTTCTTTTCTCTCTTTTTTTTTCTTTCTGGCAAAACTTATCCAGTGGTAATTTGAAGGGCTGTGAAGGCATCTGGGGAGTTACTCTTGTGTTGTTATGATTTAGGCTTGAAATTGCTTAATTGCTGTTTCCTATACTTCTCATTTTCAGTTCCCTAATGGCTGTATCAATTTGTTGCCTGTTACTCCCAATGACAGGGCAGTGGTTTCTGTGTGTGTTTCAACAAGATATTTTAAAATATCTTTCCTACAAGCTGCAGAAGGATCTAGGCTTTCATCCTGGTTTGCTCCTGGTTCCTGTTGGATATGAGGAATTCTCATGTAGGGCAGTAGTGGCTGCATGTAAGATCACACTAGGATAATATCTGAGTACCTAAGTATGCTAAAGGTTTGCCCAAGTTTTCCTATCACAAATTGCCTTTAGTCTAAATAATGAATTATTGAGGGAATTCTGTTGGCTTTTTGTGAGGAATTACAGTAGTTATAACATTATAAAAATCTTGAGCTAAAAAATGCATAGATAGCAAATCAGTAAAGACAGAAAGGCAGGAAAGCAAAATATCAGTGACGTAACAAGTGACTGCAGATAAACATAAAATTGGCTAAATTAGAACTTGTCCCCCCAGATCAATGCTGTGATGTTGGTGAAACAAACAATCACATTCAGGATGTGTTTTTACTCTTGAAGCAGTACTTAATGTTGGGAAAAACACCCTGCATTTTGATGTGGTTCCCCAGGATGAAGCAAGGACTCTCACGTTAAATTTGTGCTACGGTTCTGTGACTATTTAACATGGCAGTTAGACAATTTGCAGATCACTTTCCACAGCACTAAATAATTCTCTTATGAAAGACAAACTCACTTGTTTTCTCTATTCATTTTCTCTTGTTCTCGCCTTCGCTTTCAAATGCTCAGTGCTGCATTTTAACATTGAAAGATGATAAATAAAGACCTATTTCAGACTCCTCTGAGTTTCCAAATGTTGATCTGCTATACACAAGCTAGTTTTGTTTTAGGAGCGGCTCAGAGTTGTCTCTGCTGTCTCTACAACCTCAGGAGTTGGCTAGAAAATCCTCACTTTCATTTGTTCTTTTACATTGATGGGGATTCTAATTGACAGAAAGATGAATATGAGTTAGCAGTGTGCCCAGGTGGCCAAGAAGGCCAATGGCATCCTGGCTTGTATTAGAAATAGTGTGGCCAGCAGGAGTAGGGAGGTTATCATCTCAATGTATTAGGCACTGGTGAGGCCACATCTTGAGTATTGTGTCTGGTTTTAGGCACCTCAAGACAAGAGAGATGTGGAGGTGCTGGAGCAGGTGCAGAGGAGGGCCACTGACCTGGTGAAGGGCCTAGAGAATGAGGAAAACGTTATGAGGAAAGACTGAAAGAGCTGGGGCTGTTTAGCTTGAAGAAGAGAAGGCTGAGAGGAGACCTCATCACTTTCTACAGCCACCTGAAAAGATGTTGTGGAGAGGTTGGTGCTGGTCTGTTCTGACAAGCAACTAGTGACAGAACAAGAGGGAATGGGTTCCAGTTACAACAGGGTGGGTTTGGACTAGATATTAGGAAGAATTTTTTCACAGAAAGGGTGGTCAAGCACTGGAATGGGCGTCCCAGGGAGGTGGTTGAGTCGCCATCGCTGGATCTGATTAAGAATTGTTTGGATGAAGTGTTGAGGGATATGGTTTAAGGTGAACTTGTAATAGTGGATGGTTGGACTAAATGATCCCGGGGGTCTTTTCCAACCAGAGTGATTCTTCATTCTGTGAATTATGTCCAACACAGCATTAGCTATCTGAAAGCATATGGCATACTTTGTTGAAGATGACAGGCAGCAGCCAATGTTGAGGAGACCCCTCACTTGGCTCCAAGCGCTACCAGAGGACGCTCAGCATATGTTCCTCCAAGAAATTTGCATGAAGTTTGAAAAGGAAATGCTAATGATGCCTTCATAAATTCTCTTCCTTCCTGGCTTTAATGGAGTTGTTTCAAGCTTCTGACACCTCACATTATTACTTGGTCACAGTATCTAACAGAAGCTGCCGATGTTGATATATCTTAAGCAGGATTTGACATGCACCATGTGAAACAAGCACAGCTTCAGCCAGGATGTAAGGCTTCGTCCAAGGATGTGACCTCCTCTTGATTTTCAACGAACAATGGACATTCTGGTTTTACTAACTTCATCAGTTTTGCTTAATTTTATTTAACCTCATTTTCAACAATTACCTGCATGATTCCATTTTTCAGGGGTTAATGTGTAGATCCACCACGCAAAATCATAGTGAGTTGGACCTGGAGGGCTCCAAGCTCCTCCACCTTCGGCCCATTGTCTCAAAGGTGTCATCCCTTACAGGTAATTTTGATAACCTGTAGGTTATCTGAAAAGGTAAGGTCTCATTTCAGAGACTCATCTTAGACCAGATTGCACACTGCCTGTTGTATATTTTCTCTCTTAGAAGATCTCTCACAGCTTACAGACTGCACTGTAATTGGATATATAGTCACATAAAAGGGAAAGTTTAAACCTCAAGCAACTGCCAGTCAGAAACATGGCTGAACAAATGCCAATTTGGGTCTGATTTTATTCAAAGCATTTACAGCTTACTTGGTTACTTTGATGTAGTGCATTGGGTCAAAATACCCACCAAGCACTTTTTGTTGTGTTTGAGGCATGTATTTAGAATTAGATTAGACAAGGTGCATTACCCTTGAATTATCTGTGTGAGCTAAAGCAAAGCAGATGCAGGAAGAATGTGATTATCTTGGTAATGTTTGTGAAACAGATGCAAGCGCTAGCAGTAGAATAAAGCACCCTTCTATATTCCTAATGTTGTTGCCACCAGGTTAATAATACACTGCACATCCACCACCTCCTTACTCAGTCTACTGGATATATATGGGAAAAAATAATGTTAGGAAAAGGTCATATCAGCAATATCTGTCTAATACAAGGTTCATCCATTGAAACATTGAACAGACTTTGGCTTCTAACTCCTACAACATTGGAAAAAATCAAGAGTCAGATTTCTGCTCCCTTCACTTTCTTTTTCAATTTATTTTATCTCAATATGACATATTCTAAAAGGCCAAGACCCAGGCACAAACTACATGATGAAACCAGGCGTGATCCTGGCTCCTTGCTCTGCAGGAACATAGCCATTTCTTTCAAGTTTGCCAGCAGTTCAGTGATTGCTGAGCCCTGAAGAAGGAAGAGAAGGTGCACAGAATTATACCCTTGGGCAGCAGCCCTCTGTCTGGCTTGTCTCAGTGGTGAGGGTGGCAGGGAGGGTTGTGGGCAGACGGATTATTACTGGCATTAGCAGCAAAAGAGGTCCTCGAACGTCTTCAGGGGTCAATTTGTTCTCTTTAAGAATGATGGTGACTGGCAGGTTCTTTTCAATGCTGGCTGAAGTCCATATGATGCAAGATGATAAACTAGGAATGTAAGGACTTGGATACCTTAACAGTCAGCCCAAAGGCGCCTGGCATCTGTGGGCATTTTTGCAGGCAGGATTCTTTCATAAATATCAATCTCAGGTTAAAACAACAACAACAAAAAATACAAACCCAAAAGCAACAAGAAAAAAAAACCAGCTGTAAAGACTTTTGCCTAGTAAAGAAAACAGGCAAAGGAAAGATAAAAACACATATATTTCTGTCACCAGGCTTCTAGGGAATAAGTACAGAGCTCTATCTTACTCCTCAGCACCACATAAGAAACAGAATGCGAAATTTCATCCTTGAAATACTTTGGCACAAACAACTATCCTGCACTATTTGTTTAGAAATCCAGTGGGGCTTCACTGAATAAAAGCCAGTATCTTCATACTGGTAGCCGAAATAAGAACTAATTTCATGCACAATTGGCAGCGCAGAAGGAATTTCCTTGATATCCAAAGTGCAAAAGATTTTATGAGGCTGCATATGTATTTATGATTATTTAAGGTTCTTGTTATAATGAGGATCCTTTAAGGAGATGAATTTGGAATTTTAATTTGCATAAAGACAATAAAAACTCTTTGAGAAGCAATTTCTCTCTATATAAAAAGTGAGAACATAGCACCTTAGTGGTATCGACATCTGTTACTTAAGCAGATGCCACCATGTAAACTCCATCAAGCAACACTCTCCACCAATGAGAAACCACCCAGACCACATCCGCAGCCAAGATTCAGTGGGTGGCTGGGAGCCTCCAAAACAGGTTGAGAAATGATGGGCTTTTCTTCAATGTCCTCATTAAGCATCCAGTGGTATTTATTTGTTCATTGTTAGTGAACACTACTGTATGGCACGGCTCTGTAGCTGCTCTTTGGTATAAAGCTAATCCCCAAGATCTATAATCTGCAATTCTTGCTCAGGAGATTCATATCAAAGGAGCACTAGCCCTTTGACATGTGAAATAAATAGCCACTTCTTTGTTTCTCATTATGGCTGCGGTTTAATGTCCTCATTCGGGAGCTGATGTATCAATATCTGTGAAAGAGATTAAATATTGCCTGCTTAAGTGCTACATGCGGTGGTACAAACCCGGAGGACTGTACTCAGCAGCTGAGCAGCGTCGACAAAGTCTGGGGCTGATAAGCCCTTTCTGAAGTTAGCTTACACTTTAAATCAGGAGTTCATGAAAGGCATTAAGAAAAACTATTATATTACTAGAATGGATGGCAGTGCAGTTTATATGTTACACCTTGAAGTAAGCAGTAGGATTTTCAATCACTTGATAACCTTGAAACTGCTAAGGTATCAAATTGCTATCATGAATATTGTGCAGGAACAGAAATAACTCAGAAAGCTGCCTTTGTGAATAACAATGTAGGAAAGAGCAATGTTCTTCTGGGCTGGACTCACAATAGCACAGACAAGCGTATATACATGAAGGCAAGGCATGTACTTAAACAAGTGTATTTGCATGTGACTATATATCAATCAGTTATCAGTGCAGCAACATCTTACCTGACCCACAGAGAAAATATAAAGCCCGCAGATAACTTTGAAATGCAGGAAAAGACATGGGGAGAAACTCTTTTTATATACGTGCCTGGGAGGATTAGGATTTTATACCCTCTGCTTTGATAGGTGTTATGTCTAGAACAGAGCATTTTAAAACAGGCGCACGGCACAAATCCTTCCATGCAGGAACCCGATCAACATATCTTCCTGGTTTGCATGCCAGACATGTTAATAAAACTTGAACTCTAATACTGGTGCAAATGCAGAGATTTCCTGAGTAAGAGAAATCTGAGGCAGCCCTGAAGGCTCTCATGTTTATGTCCTGAATCAGTGGAGTTTATACCAAACTCCTTTTTTTTGTTCTGAAGTACAACATGGTTTTAGTCTTGTGGCATTTTCAGGTGACACAGCCTACTGAGATCATCTGACAGCCATGTGAAAACTCAGTGTCTGGAGTGATTCATCATTGTGTCAGATTGTCCTGCACTTTGTCACAATGACTGACAATAGGGGAAACTTGGAAATAATACAAAGATTCAACGCTTGCTGATAATGCCTGCATTGTGATTAGAGCAGGCGGTGAGCATGCGAGGGGAATGCTAATTCTGTCCCCCACCCCCAATTTCCTACTGCTTTGGCTTCCAACAGCTGGGTGTCTGCATTTGGTTTCTTAATCTTCACTCTTGTAGCATTTTTAAATGCAGAACCTTTTTTCCAGTGCGTGAACGAGCCATATTATTACAAATGCAAAAAGAGGCAATACCACACAGAAAGGTAAATTCTGCCAGCAATGACAGGCACTGCTTGGTCAGAAGTGTCTTTGGATGGTCATGCTTTTCCTTCCTAAAGGCTAACCTTATCAGGGTGTCTCACCAGCACCTGAACTAATGGTGAAAACCCTCAGAGCAGTAATTCCAGGAATGCTATAAACCCCAGCAAGCACATGTGAATTTGCATGTGGAGAGGGATCTTGCAGAAGGGTCTTATAAAACATGATTACAGAGAACTTTTCCTTTTATTTTGCATTGCCTTGCAATAAAGGTTTAAGATAATTGCTGACACTATAGGATATTGACACGCGAACAGCCAGAAAAACTGGTTGCAGCAACTTTCATGCTCTAAAGCTCCTCAAGTTTTATCAGTGTTCACAGCAACAACATCAAAGACCATGGATTCAGCTGCATAATTAATCGGAAGGAAAAGAGAGACCCTTTCTGGGCACTTCAGCTGTCCAACTTATTTTGTTGAATAAAAAATAGGAAAAAAAGCCAACAAGCAAGAAGAACTAGCAAGTCAAACCTCACTGCCTCTTCCAAAGTAACAAAGGCAGCAGAATTTATCTCATTTCTGTCAATACAAAAGGAGCAAGTGGCTCCAGCTTGTGTCCCCTGCCTACGGACAGGCCAGCAGTTCTGCTCTGGGTTGTGTGGGACAGGACAAGATGCCCAAGAGGATTTCCCCTTCAGTGACTGGTGCAACACATGCCACATCACCAGCTAGTACACTAGAACGAGCATCAGGCTGTGTGAGCAGGGTGACAGCACATGGCTGCAGCTACTGGAGGTGATGAGGGCTGCAGAGCACGTAATTAACTGCTCTAGTTTCTCATGAGGGAAAATATCAGCTCTACTCAGATGACAAGACACAGGCAAGCGGAAAACAACCACCTTTGCTCCAGATCTCTTTGAATTCTGCCTTTGTTGCTTCTCCTGGGAAGAAGCTCACGAGGGAGGTTGGTCTAGCAACTGAGGAAAAAACGTCTTTAGCAAAGATAGCAGTGGCTCTGAGCTCAGCAGGTGATGGGAATTTTATCTTGTCCCCATTCTAAAAATGAAGGAATGCAAATTTCTCAGAAGACTATTGCTTTCTTAGTAACTCAGAGTATTTATAATTTCAAAGCTCAGTATCACAAACAGTCCACTTAAATAGACACATGCTATTATGCTTTAGAAGCTGGGCCCTTAGAAGGGAAAATAAAAGACACTTCTGACATAAGAAATGAAATGATCTAGTTGTCTAATCTGCACTAGCAAAATATTTTTACTTAAGTAAATATAAAACTTAAATAGATCCAAACCTCCTGCAGTCTCTGCTGTAAGCCACTGGCTCTTTGTACGAAGAGCTGCATGATGCCAAAACTGGTTCAACACATCAGACTGAAACCAGCATCTGATTCTGGTCTTGCTTATGCTGAAAAAACCATGGGCCAAGGTGGAGTCACTCTGAACGAGCACTGTTGAATCTGAAAGAAAATGAAAGCACATTAAAACAACCAGTAGCAAATAATCTAATTTCCAGCAACCACAGCTCAGCGTGGGTTGGGTTTGTGTGAGCTGGAAGCTGAGGCGACTTAGGTTGCTCATATTGGATCATAAAAGGCTTTTTGCTGCAACTGGCTAGCAGTTTTCTCTAACAAATAGGGGCACGCAGCTTGAAAATGCTTAATGAATCGGTACATTAATTCAAGCTCAGTAATACATTTCCATCCCTAACTGTAACACTGCTCGGTGAACACAAGTGTAGGGTTTATTTGCTGAATGTGGTTAATTTGAGGATGGTGAGTGTGGATGCAAGAACAGGGTAGATGTTAAAATATATCTGCACAATAAATGATCCATAGATTAGAAAGATGTCAGAAGCTATCCATTACATAAAGCTCTATAAACACTGTGAGCTGAGGGAAAGAATGACTTCATTGGCCTTGAAAAATCTCATCATTCACTTCATTTTCTTTAAAACGCACAGGAACAAAAACAGATGCACTTTTTCACTCTGTTGCTTTGGCAAGATGAGTTTGAACCATCGGTTTAAGGTCTCTGGACCTTTAACTTGTGACATTGGTGATGGAAGATGCAAGTTTCCTAAAATGTCTTAACAACCACAACACCACCTGTCCATGTAGATATTAAAGATATAGTCGGTGAAGGCAATACAAATCCACGATGAGATTACAATCGAAACAGTGGGGAGACAATTGCTATGCTCAATCACTGAGGTAAGAGCATTGCTGGCCTTTGGACTACCCATTGCATTTTTTCCCCACAATTGTTTCTTATAACTAACAAGTAGCACTGAGTACAAGATGTTTTAATTTTAATTTTTTTTAACAAAAACACTCCTCCATACAGATTGCAATTATCTTTGAAATATTTCAATATTAAGAAAACGGGGGGGGGGGAAAGCAGTTTCCTTTTTAATGTTCCACTTTAATTAAGAAAATGTTCAAGTAATTTAAAAATGTAGGCATTACAATACCAATTAAGCTTAAGGCAAGTTTTCCTATTAATTTTAATGACACCAATACAGGGGTGTCATATAGAGGTGACCCCTTTGAAACAGGTTGGTGTCAGTATTACATTTGGCTATACTAGTGCTGGGAGAAAAACAAATTAATTAATGAAGAAACAACACCTATTGAGTTATTCCCAACAGGCTGCACCTTCAGAACCACGATGCAGTTCTCATAACAAGTTACTTCATGGATGTAACCTCTTTTCAAGGTTTTAATTCCCAGTTTCACTTCTCAGTCATGCACTTAGGGTGGCCATCTTGTTGGGAAGGGAAAACGTTTAAACATGGTTTTAACTGTGCAGTAAGAACACAGCTGGCATCTATAGCTTAAAATAAAGACTACACTAAAGCGTGGTAATTAATTTTTGTATCATTTATTGTTCTAATTCTGCATTGGTTGCTAAATTATAAATGTACTGTTGAATTGTGTTAGAATTCCTTTATTGCTTGAACCTCTAATGGAGGAATACTGCAAGTTTTCAGAGTGACAGTAGCAGTGAGAAAGCAGAAGCCCATACTTTTGATCAGAATATTTACAATTAAAATCTTGCTAGTAGCTGGGCCCATTAAAAAGCTTGAGAGAGATTACCCTGTAGGAGCAGTTCCTAGAAGTATCCTTACGGGCCCAGAGAAACCAATTCTTAAAGCCAGCCTGGTTATGATGGATTTAAGTTTAAATTTATATCATTTCATTTCAGATTTTAAATTGGTTAATGAGGCTGAAATATGCTTTATTTCAGGGAAGTCATACTGATCTGGACGAGGAACAGAATTTATGCTGACGTTTGAGTCAAGTGCAAATACCACCATCACTTCTTCATTACAGAGTTAACTGGTGTGATCTGTTCTGCTCAGCAGAACTCGAACAAAATGTCAGGTTCCTAAATGAAGAAGCTCCTGGCTCTCTCTGAGAAACTGGATGATTGGGTAAAAGTACTTCAACCTTTATTTAATTCATGCCTCATAAGTGCTCTTTGGCAGGAGCTCTTGGGATCTCATCTTATGTCACACTTACTGAAGCTCATTTAATTATTTGCCAGGAGATGATTATCACCCAGGGAAAAGTTAAACCTCCTCTTTTTCAGCCTGAACCCCAAACCAGCAAGTGGGTTTAGGGTTCCTGCACTTACTTCAGTCCCATCCCTTGGGAACTTGTTTGTCAGTTGTGGATTTTTAGGGGTGCGATTTTTTCCAGAGAAAGAGGAGCCTTGCAAGCACGTGCCCAGAATCATCCTGAATGCAGACCCTGTCCTGGAAATCTCTAGGCTGCTGCTCCTTGCCATGCTCCAGTCGGCAACAGTCACTGATGTTGGGACTGCAAATATCCAGAGTGGTTGTTTCAATTGCTAGATGAAATGAATGGAGCAATTTGGATATGCTGCAAACTCCAGCAGCCACTGCCAGACCAGGGAGGGGGTGTTCACACTGCACGATGGTGCGAAGGGGCTGCAGCCCCGATGCCTCTGCAGAATGTGTTAATATCAGGTTTTAATAAAGACCAAACACCTGCCTAACTGGTTTGAATGGATATTTGGTGGGAAAAAAAAATGTTTTATACTAAAGGATGGCAAAAAGGCAAGACCACACATATTCTGCCCTTGTGAGCAGAATGGAAATGGCTTGATGGGAAGCACATACAGAGAGTTTAGCCTAAGGCTAAAGACAGAGAATCAGCAACTTTTACAGCTTTAAAAATTGACTTTATGACTATCATTAAATGGAAGCTCTCTCCTTGTGGGGGACTTTTGTTTCATCAAGGGTTGCACATCTCTTAGAACAATTAGTCATCTCCAAAGTGCTGTTATCATAAAATTAACTTTTAAATTCTAACTCAAGGAAACTAGAAAAAACCCAACAAACAAATCCTAATATTATGAATGAGGATTTTCAGTCGTGATGAGTCTCAGAACAGGCTGCTTAGATTTATGATAAATTCATACCTGGGAGATTCTCCTTTCACAAATCCTAACCTGAGGAATATATATTCTATATGGTTTAAGAGTTTCCTTTGAAAACTTTTGTATGCTTCACAATTACATAGCTCAAGAAGTTTAGAAGCCTTGGGCAAGCAAGCTAATGTCTAAGAGGAACGCTTAAGAATTGTTTGTATGCTTGATTTGTTTTACAGTGCATTTGGTCTTTAGTTTTGATTGGATTGTCTCACTGAAACATGAAGGGCATTTAGAAAGTAAGAAAGTGAATAGGATACATTTGCAACTATATGCCCAAAAGCAAGATCTTAATGTCAGAAGTAAATTATAACAACTTACATTACTGATGACATACATTATAATTCAAAGCTTGGCAAACCACATCAAGGTTGTTCTTACCGTGATCTGACAAAAATGTCTTTCAAGCCTTGTGTTTCTCAGCTTTACAGTAAGAAGGCTTTACTTATGCTGGGAATTTCATAAATAAAAAGTGACCATTACCAACATTTCTAGATGTTGCTGAATCTGTGTAAAAATTAAAACATTTATGCAAATAATTCTAAGAGTAGGATGATCCCGGTGAGTAAGAGAGATTTTAGCCACCGCCTTTCATTACGGCATCTTTTGGTGACCTTGAAGTCTTTTCTGGGGATGGATCTATGAAAGGGTTTCAAATAGTTAAATCTGAGTGTGTTGCCTATAGCTGAAGGCATCTCAGATGTGGAAGCAGTTCTACAGGTGACATGGGATATGGAAATGTGTGAAGTTTTGCTTATGAACATCAGAGAAGCACGAGTCCTCACACTACCCTGCCACATGGCAGCTCTTTCCCATGTGTATCCCAGAGGATTTTCTGTCTTTGCATTGCCCCACAGGGACCCAGGCTTGCAGAAGGGCAATCCAAGCTCAGGATTCAGAGATGGAGCATGCTAGGAGGTGACACCCTCTGCAGTGTGCAGATCAATGCAAAACTAGCCCTAGTGCTCAGGCAGAGGGTGTTACAGCCCACCGCTCTGTCTCTGGCAGCAGTCCCAGGAATGGCAGGAACAGAGCAGTTCTAGTGTGCAGCTCCTTACACTGGCAGAAGTATCCATACCCACCCCTTGAATGTGACTGCGGCATCTAACAGCCTCCAGCTCCTGAATTTCCTATGCAAAGGGTGATTTCTCCATACTCCCTGATTCCCTTTTCTTCCATGGACTTCCCCAAACCCACTTAAACCTTCACATCCGCTCCCTCTTCTGGCAAGAAGTGTCAAAACTAAATCACAGGTTTTGTGGAAAATTTTAAATTAGTATCTCCCTTTATTTGTTTTAAACCTGTTATTGTTTTGAAACAGCTACTCGAAAGTCCTTGCTCACCATCTCCCTGCCATTCATGAGTTTATACATTTTTGTCATGCAGCTCACCATGTTTTTTTCCCAGCTTGCCCTCTTTGTAATTGAAAGCCTTCCCAGCAGCTTAACTTCTTCACCTTACAGGTATCTGATCCAATGTCTGATCTCTCCAGTGAGATTAAACCCCAAATCTTCCATTATGGTGTCTTAACAACAAGTTTCTCTGCTGAGTAAAGTCAAACTCTCCCCTTGCTCAGTTTATATATAAACAGGAGAAGAGAGAGAAAGCAAGAAGTGACAGCAGCCACTTTCTCCTGGTTCCTATTGGGGCACTTATGGGAATGATAGACTTGTGCTCTGCTAAATACTCAACCATGTTATTGTATTACTTGAGCCACAGGACTTTCACTCCGACGAATGAAAGTCTAGTTTAACTCCAGGGTGAGTGATGGTGAGGAGCAAGGTGATTGCTCCCAATTTACTCTGGTGGAAATGGCTATCACTTTGGAATCAGGCCTGCCTGCTGAAAAACCAAAAATAAAAATATTCACAACCTTTAAACATAATAAGCCTGATTTGTCTTCAATTCAGCTACAATCAGTGAGAAACAGTGGCACTGAAGTCAGCCTGAATGAAACAAGAGATGAACAATGATTGTATTACTCTAGGTTTAAATTGTAGTGCAGGAATTTAGTAAAAAGGGATCCACATCCATCATTGTGTCTAGACACTGGAACGACAAACTCCAGGCACAGGTGCCACAACACCATGCCAGCAGACAGGTTGCACTGGGGCTGGACAGCGCAGGATGGGCTGAGGACATCTTGCTTCAATCACTTGTTGTCAAGACCACAGCTGGTTTGAATCTGCCTGGTCCTGAGCATTTCATAACTCCAAGCACACACCTAACCAGGTCTGTTCTCTCCAGAGAGTATAAGAGATTTTTGTTTTAAAATGCACACAATATTGCTTGTCTTCTGGAAATTCTAAATATCCCTGAGGAAAGTCCACTAAAAGTAAATCAAGTTTAGTAAACTACAGTCCCCTAAACCCCAGACTGTCTACCTTTAAAAATAGTTTTGTTTGGCATTGTTTGCCGGTTCTGTTGGCTGCGAAGTAGCGTTCTGCTTCGGTCTCGTTTGAACAGACAGAGCTGTGTGTGTGTGGAGCTCACTGACAGTGTGTGCACAGTTAACCTGCTTTCCTAGAAGGTGGAAAGAAGATGATTTGGCTTCAGTTTATCTTGCTCAAGTCTTATAGCAGAAATTGCTAATAGGAAGGAAAGGATGGTTGGCAATTTACGACTCTATGACAGGTCATGTAAATACATAGAACTTAGGCAACGATATTCATTACATTGATTATCATCCATGTTATTAGGCCAAGAATCAAGATATTCTGGCAATATCTTCTTGGTTAATATCCAGTCTGGTACAGACTAAGAAAGGTACTGCTTCAACACACTGTTTAAGCAGCTAAAAGCTTCTAAAGCACAGTTATTCCAATGATGTGACAAGCATCAACTAGCCTCTCAAGAAGTTTCACAGAATCACAGAATATCAGGGATTAGAAGGGACGTCAAAAGATCAGGCAGTCCAATCCCCCTCCCACAGCAGGATCACCTAGACCAAGTCACATAGGAACATATCCAGGCAGATTTTAAACGTCTCCAGAGAAGGACAGTCCACAACCTCCCTGGGCAGCCTGTTCCAGTGCTGTGTCACCCTCACTGTGAAGAAGTTCCTTCTCAGTTTCATATGGAACCTCCTATGTTCCAGCTTAGACCCATTGTCCCTTGTCCTATCATTAGATGACATTGAGAAGTGCCTGACTCCATCCTCCTGACAACCACCCTTCAAATATTTATAGACATTAATGAGGTCACCCCTTAGTCTCCTCCAAGCTAAAGAGACCCAGCTCACTCGGCCTTTTCTCGTAAGGGAGGTGTTTTACTTCCTTCATCATCCTCATTGCTCTGTGCTGGACTCTCTCCAGTTGCTCCATGTCCTTTTTGAACGGAGGGGCCCAGAACTAGACACAATGCTCCAGATATGGTTTCACCAGGGCAGAGTAAAGGGGGAGAAGAACCTCTCTCGATCTGCTAATCCTTCTGATCCACCCCAGGCTGCTGTTGGCTCTCTTGGTGACAAGGGCACATAACTCTCAGAAATAACCTGCGTGGCCTGTGACAAATTTGTGATTAGAAGAAAATTATCATATTCAAATTCTGCTGTGCAGACATGATCTGGATCCAAAATGTTCAACACTTCCTCTTTAATAATAAGCTAAATTAGTTCTGAGTGCTTCCCTAGTTTAAGGGGTCCCAAACTTGGACAAATAGGTACCAGTTACAGATGCCACTACCAAGCTTGAAAGCTGAAGGGCATCAGCTCTGAACTTTTATCTCTGAATAACTCTACCTACATAGAATTTCATTTAGAAATCTCGGGTTTGCCACTTGTGGATGGAAACCCAAATTTAATGCTGTCTTACAACTCATCAGAGGCCCAGATGCACAGCAATGGCAGGACATCTGTAGTTCACGGACAGCTCTGCAGGCATCTTGAATCCCACTCATCAGTGCCAAGCCTACACAGTGGCTGGTCACGTTTACAGAACCACACAGAATCGCAGACGCATTCAGGTTGGAAATAATCCTTGAGATCAAGTCCAACCATCAACCCTACTCTACAGGTTCACTCCTAAACCAGATCCCCCAACACTACCTTGGGGAAAAACCCACCAAATTCTTGCAAACAAATTGAAAGTGTAACAAGCAGACCTGGAAGAAGATTTGCAACACGACAAGACATGTAGACAGGCTGTTGCCAAGATGACGTCACAGGTTTTGCTCCTCAACAGTAATGATAGTCCATTTATGATCCTTGATCCCTGTGTGTCCTGGCCTGTGGATTGGAGGTGACTGATAACCATGGTTGGTATTTGGCCAGTGTGACTGGAAAAATCAGCTCTGCAGGAGCATGTTACAAGTCTTTTTTTCCTTTGTTCACTTCTCAAAGGGAAACACTGATTTTAAGACACTAGGTTATCAGCAAATAGCAGCAACCTACCTTGATTACAATTTGTAGAAGAAAGAATCCAGTCCATGGAGATCACATTTGCTTTGCTGTACTAGGAAGGAATTTGGTAACCCAAACATCTACAAAGATCTAGCAATGACAAGGAGGTTCATTTGTAAGAGCCTATGCCTAAGTCCTATCCATCTAATATTTGCTTTTTCTTCAAAATCCTAAACATCTCTGCCACCACCACCCAATTAAGAAACTTGCAAAACATTATTTTCCTGAAGTGTTCTACAAGAACATTTAATTTTTAGGATGAGAATGTCTAAGCAATGCTAATTTAAAACACAGAAACCATAGAAGCCAATGTGTTTGAAAGGGAATGAAACTGGTATGAGATCAGAGCTTGGCCAGCTGGAATCTGTCAACACTTATGCAATAACACCTGACTTATCCAGAGATCATTCCAGTTCAGCCTGGACTGGAGTCTGAGAAACCCTTGGAGCCTTGTCATTTTTATTTCTGTAGAAGTTTTCCATCACTACATCACTAGTATGGATATCTTTAATAAGCACATGAAAAGACAGTCAAAACAAATGTACAAATGCATCTTGATCACAAGAAAACTGGAAGCCATGAGGTTTCTCTGGATTTGAACAAAGCTAACTGAAACTGGACTCCCACGACTGCGCCAGAGGATCCAAACCCACCGATTAAACTTTCAAAGAATCTAAAATAGTAGCAAACACAAAATGTACTAAAGCAGGCTTGCCAGTCATTTACTGTGTTGTGTATTGATTAGATTATAAGCCTCAGGGTTCATTGATTCAGCATCGAACAGACACTCAGAGTAGTTGTTGCTTGCATGTTCATGCAATTAAGCAGAGCTATAGAAGAAAGGGGAGATGCCAGATGGAAATGCAGCAGTCAGCCCATGCTTTCATTGGCAGAACTTCAGCCAAACCAAACTTTCCTTCACAGAGGATGTAGGTTTGAAGCCTGTCTTACCTGTCACCATTGTGACGGCTTCTAAACCTCGAGACTTGGAATTCCAAGGGCCCTCTATAGCTAACATTGAAAAAAACCCTATCTTCTGTCTTCTAAACAGCAAACTCTGATCCAGAAAAAGCTGCAGTATTCGCACTCAACATCTGTTGATATCTGAGGAAACAGTTATTTGCATCTTCCAAATGCTTACAAGTACTGCAGTGTTTCAGAAAGCCCAGTGGTGGGAGCAAGGGCAACTACAGCTATGAAAGCACTACCACTGGGTCCATTACCCAGCAGATAGTGTTTATGATCATCAGCTAATTGGGAAAAAGTAAAATGCTGTTTTGTGGCTGCTCTAATGCACCAATGTTTTTATTTGATTATTTAAAAAAAACAAAAAGTATTTCAACGTTATGTTAAACCTAAAGCAAATTTCTGGTTGTTCTGTGAAAACTCAAAGTGAAATGAAAGGGAACTAATCTGGATATCTTACTGTGGGAGAACCTGCAGCGTGAACTCAACCAAGCTATTAGACACTAGAGAAACCACATGGGAGGGAGCCGTAGGAAATGAAGCTTCCTAAATTCCACTGGTCACAGAATGACTCGTTTCTTTCTTAGTTAGAATTAGGCCTTATATGAGCAAATGGAAAAGCTGTGAGAAACTCCAGCAGGTAACTAATTACACAATGCGAAATTAAACACAGACTATCAGATGTATTCTTTCCCCTCTTTGAGTATGGAAGTGTTCTGCAGCAGCACAGAACAGGACAAAAACCTTCCATTTGTGATTCCTTTTAAAGTAATGTGGCAGGCACTGACACTTTTGTGAATATACTAATTCCTTTTACTGATCTGCAAATGCCACTTTCGTGGGGAGAGGAGGAAGCATGAGACAGATGCAGAGAACTGCTCCATTTGCTGGCAGTGCAGCTATTTATATGTTGACAAACAGTTGTGCCAAGAGCAGATGGATATTTTCGAGTATTGAAGAACCGCTAATTGTTTGCTGCTGTTCCTCTCAAGTTCATGGGGGAAAGCCATTGGTGTTCTGCAGAGCAAGGCATGAAGAAACCAGTTCAAGCCATGCATTTGGCAGTGGCCTAGCACCTCATATGACGGGCATGGAGGATGCCCTGAGGCAAGAAGATGTTCAGCCAGATGTCGGCTTAACAACTCTCAGTAAAGCATGACCACGAGGAGCAGCACTTTCCAAATCTTGTGCAAGTCCTTCACCAACCTGTACAACTAAGTAGCCAGCACAGCGTCTGGAGAACATCATATGCCCACAGAGATTTTACAAAGCCATTTTGGCTACCTATATCTCACACATAGTTGATTTATGTAGAAATATAAATGTACTTATCCTAGAATGCTGGAATGATATTTATTTGATCCGACAAGGAAAATCAGTCTTTCCACAGCTCTGTGTATAAGTTGTCTCACCTCTGCTCGTTTGTAGCTGAGACTGGGGCATGCACTGTCCACTTATTGATATATCGAACCACATTAGAGTGCAGTGTAAAAACATGAAGGCAGATAAAGAGCAGGAAAACTGTTTTTTCAAACTGAAGTGCTCTTATCCCACTTTTGTAGGAAAAAAAAAAAAGAGATTTGGTATCATGTGTCTTGATATTCTCAGATATATCAGTACTAAACTACAATTTAGTTAGCTTAAAAAAGCCTGAAATCTGATTTATCTATGAGACACACTTCACAACACAAACCAATTTTGCTGTAGTAATACCATGTCAATATTTCTTGACAGAAGACAAATGTTGTTATTATTTTGCCATTTCTTACCTTTGTAAAAGTTTAGAATTTTACAAAATTACTCTTCTTTACATGTCAAAATGGGAAGTTGTTAGAAAGGAAAAAAAATGAAGCCATTCTTATATCTATTGACAGTGACGGATTCTAGAGTTAGGTTAAAAATTACTCTGGCACAATATTGATGTTTAAAAAAATAAACAGTAAACCATATTTTTTAATGGCTATATATATTTTTTGTATACAAACCAAGAAAAATAAAGCAGGTAAAAATACCAGAACTATTTTAGTTGCGTGTTGTGGTATTAAAAATGATTCATCTGTGTGCTGTCTGCTGGAGCTATCTGTGCAAATCTGTGCAGGTACACAATCCTCACATCTCCATAGTGGCGAACTTCAGAAAAAGTAGCCCAGGCTCTTCTCACTGTCATGGTGGCATGTAATGATAGGATAAGGGACAATGGGTCTAAGCTGGAACACAGGAGGTTCCATGTGAAAGTGAGAAGGAACTTCTTCACAGTGAGGGTGACGGAGCGCTGGAACAGGCTGCCCAGAGGGGCTGTGGAGTCTCCTTCTCTGGAGAAGTTTAAAATCTGCCTGGATGTGTTCCTGTGTGACTTGGTCTAGGTGATCCTCCTGTGGCAGGGGGATTGGACTAGATGATCTTTCGAGGTCCCTTGAATCCCTGATGTTCTGTGATTCTGTGATTCTTATTTTAATCATAGAATCATAGAATCATTAGGGATTGAAAGGACCTCGAAAGATCATCTAGTCCAATCCCCCTGCTACAGCAGGATGACTTTGCTTCCTCACTACACTATGAAGGATAAATTGAAATATCATTCTGATTTACATTCAGTCAGAGATTACTTTTTAAACGGATAAAAACTGTTGCAAATAAAATATTTAAAGAGTTTTTTGCTCTGATATATTTTTAAAATCTCTTCAGTGCTTAAAAAATGCTTTCAAGGAACTAAGTCTTGCATTTCCATAAGGATCTCCCTTTTGTGCTGATGTAGCCTTCTTTTTGTCTACAATTACATCCTGTGGTAAAGTAACAACATAAAAACACATGAATCTACATCTTATCTCTCCTTTAAACTGAGAGAGAGATATTCAGCTATAGGTTTATTTAGGTGTAATTTGCAAAAGGAAGTAAGCTTTCCCAGCTGGTGTCCAGGTAAGCAAGACGCCCAGCACCTAGCCCAGCAAAGAGCAGGGGAAATGCTTGTTTTGATATAAACTCCTGTTAGAGTCCTAAAGTTGTCCCGGTAAATCAGACCATAGAGATGAGGGTACTGAATTCTGCTCTGCAGAACCTCTGCATACTACTGCTCACCACAAAATGTCCTAAGAAACACAATTTACAGTTTCATCCCTAGGCAAGCCAGGATTAAAGGAAAGCAAATTGCTTTATACAACAAGTCAGCCACTAGTCAATCAGTACGTTACTCTGCAATGAAACATGGTCAGTTTTGACCTTTGCAGCACATGTGTGAATTAATCCAATTACTTGTTAATCCAGCCAGGTTTCAAAAATATTCCTCCTGATATCAAGAATGAGCAAGTGTCAGTTTATAGATTACTTATGAAAAGACCAACTCTGGGGTTTGATATTTAAGCTGCAAGAGTGCCCAGCCAAGCTACTAGTGAGAGGAATGTAAAGATACGACTTCAAGTATGGATGCTGGATAACAAATATAAATATGCAGCTATATAATATGTATGCTTGACTGAATTATGCAGACCAGCTTCAAAAAGCTTTGAGGTTCTGGAACAGAAAGATCTCAAAGGCCATTATGTTCAAATTTCACCAAAGTTACAGTATTTATATAAATATTCACACGCTTTTTTTTCTTCATTTAGCACAGTACTGCTTCATTTTTTTAATTATAAAAAAATCAAAGGGAAGAAAAAGCACAGTGTATTTTATTTCAAGCTGAAGACCACAGAATGAAAGTCTAAGTGCTTTCACTTATCTAAGGACCAGCTGCATTGAAGTCAGTGAAATTGTTTTTGTGTTCCAATAACTGTATTGGCCTAAAACTGACACAAAGGGAGAATTAGGCCACACATTTAAGTCAACACTGTCTGTGGTTCACTTTCATGCTGCTTGTTTTGATGTTTCCAGCTCCATGCTGTGTAAGTAATTGTGGATTACTCTTGTATATTGCAGCAGCTATAGGAATGGCCTATCAATGCTCACATCAAAGTAAATGCTACCTGTATTCTGAATGGTAAGAACAGTCTTCATTTTGCCTTAATCCTATGTATTATGTAAGCAAAACACAAAAAAGGTTACCTTAAAAGTAAATTACCTGAACCTTAATCTGAAAATTACACATTAATAGAATTACAGTGTTTTGCAATGTTGCAGAACATCCCACACAGCACAGTGCATCCAAAATCAGGTATGAGCTGGGCACATAGCAGGGACAAGAAGTAGGGCATATTCCACTGCATATTCCTCTGAAATCACCACCATCCTTTCTTCTTGATCTTCCACCAGAGACATTAAGCAGGTGATTTTGCAAAGACTTATGGATTCATTTGTTTTGAACCAGGCCACATGTTCCTCCAGTTCTAACAGAACTGTTCACATAATGAATTGGAACACACACACACAAGTGCTTAACTCACTGAATGATGCACTGAATTCATTGGGAGTTTTCCCTAAATTCACGTAGGTTTTAAAAATAACCAGAGAACTTGAATACTAATTTTGATATGAAATAAAATTTGCCAGATGTCCCGTTGCTGCTGTAAAGCACAAGACATTTGACTTCACCACATTCATTAGGGAGGGCAGTGGCAGTGCACACTGAACCCCTAGGCTTTTTCTGTAATTTCACAACTGTTTTCCCACAGGACTTTGAAGCACATAGAGCCAAGCTAGATGATAATTTCCTCATTATCTTGGGACTTTTAAAGGATGCCTAATGTTTATTTCCCAACTTTTTTTTATATGTGCAAAAACATTGCTGCTTCTGCGCACAAAACGAGTTACTTGCAATGAGTGCTGTATGTCTGAATCCCTTCTTAGACCTGCAAAGCGTGATTCAGAGAAATTAATTTGTAGCACAACTTCTTTGGCTGAAATTCAAGTTCAGTGCACAGCAAAGCATGTACAAATTAAGCACATGCACTTAACTGATACCTAATGAAGTAATTTTTCAGATAAGCATATGCCGTGTGCAATTGTTTTCCTATTGTTATGATTCCTACCTATTGCTCCTCATAAAATATAATGGTGGCATTCTGTTTCCCTGTTCTATGTATTTGCCAAATGCTTTTTTTTGAAAAACTAAGAGAACAGGTAATTAAACACGCAGCTATGGAGCAGAAATGTGGTCATGCCACCCAGCTTTACCAGAAATCACTAATTCACACAATCAAATCATTACAATTTTTCCAGATTTTTATTTCTGCATATAGAAAATGTCATTTCATTCCTCACCATAAGCATTATGTACAATACAAACCCTCCCATACACTTCTAATATTAGTAAGCTAATGTATTTCTAAACCCCTCAAGTTAATGTTCTTCACTCCACACCAAGCTTAGCCGATTGCTGCACAGAAACCACTTCTGCCTGACACCAGAAGCAATTAATTCACACTGCCAAACACAGGAGGAATGTAATGCTTTTTCAAATAGTGAATCAGTCCAATTTCATTTAGATTTAAATGATTTTTCTGGTCCCTCTTCATGTAGGTACCTCTGCAGTCAATTAGCATTGTCACTTTTAATCTGTAATACTCAGATACTGGTCATTTCCCATTAGGGTCCTATTAAATAGATTCTTATGGTCAGATGGAACCTTCTGCAATGTAATAGTTGAGGAGAGAAAACTGACAGTCATTATGCAGCTGGCATTTCCTCAAAGGCTAGATACTGCAGATAACCTTAATCACAAATTACATGGCGTGTCAGTGGATTAGCTCACAACTTCACGGTTCTGCCTAAAGAGCCACATTTCCCACCCAAACACTCTTAGAAACAAACCATCTATATGTTTCCTAATTAAAATGTTTTTAAGCTTTAGAGCATCAGGTTTTACATCAGACTTTCACATTAGACAGAGAAACCTGTTTCAGAAGTTTGGATTCTGCTCCCTGTATAGCCCCATTCCCTGAAGCTGTGGCCACATGTCCTCTGCTGGATCCAACAATCCTGCCCCACCTGCTCAAAGAGAACCTGTTAATAGTGAAGCTGCCCATGCTAAGTGATTCATTTGGAGAAATCCCACAAGAGTCTCAGCCAACAGGCTGAAGGGGAAAGAATTTCTGGCACATGCACAGTTACAAGCAGCTGGGTAGAGGCTTCTTCAGATGTCCACTCTTTCATGGTACAAAGCTCAAAAGCAATTGCTGTTTCTCAGTGATATTTCCTAAGTGCAAAGTTTCACGTGGTTTTGCTAGTAAGAGATCCTCCTTGTCCTGTTAAAAAGCCCTCAAGACACTCTAACCCAAGTAGAAGACTAAGATCATTTTTTAATTAAATTTTTATATTTGGTGAGGGGTTTTGTGACAGATGAATTAAAAAATAAATTCTGTACAGTTTTCTGTTGAAAACTCTTCTGAGCATAAATAAATCCAAAGGAAATGATGTGTTGTCTGGGATGTAGGTAAATGCAGAAATCAATATATCCATCACTTTGCCTTAAATAGTGTCAGTTGAACCAGGATGCAGTAAAACCTGGTGATAAAATGCCTGATCTGATTATTTGCTGCCCTTCAAACTCAATAGAAGCCCACTGACTTAATGAACAACAGAGCAGGTTTGAGTGACCAAAGTGCTTGAATCACTGCTGGCTTAATGAGAGGAGATCACGACTGAGATTATTAAGCAGCACTCCAGATACCACTGGCAACACCTGAACCATTTCCTACGGGTATGAGCAAGCTACTGTTTTGGTGTGGTGCTCATGAGTGTGATGGCAAGTCCAGGTAGGATGGCTTCGTGGCAGGGGTAGAGAGGCTGTGTTTGGGGTTTGGTTTGTAATGTGACTTCTTCTAAGACAGCTTACTACTGGCTACATGGACACTATTTTTCCCTGAAAATTTTATAAGCTACATAACCAGTTAATGAGTGTCATATAACTGCAATGACCTGTCTGCTGACTCTTGCTTACATCAGCACCTTCCCACACTCAAAGAAGTTCTGCCCTAAAGAAGATGGCCAGCATTATAGCTATCTGCTTCATGTTTGTCACAGAAGCACATAACTTCCTGCCTTTTCCCATGAAAAAAAGATACACTCTCTCCCTAAGGAGGTGTAGTCTGCACCGTTGGGTCTGCTTCTGTAACAGGGGTGTGGAGCTGTGTAGAGGAGAAACTGACTCAAGGGTAAATCTGAGGCAACTGCCCATGAATCTCCATGTTCTCATCCCTGGGCCTTCCTCCTAATGCAACTCTAGCAAATAAATAACTTATGCAAAGTCTAATTCCCTATTAATTAGTTACTGCCAGTCACTGTATTCAAACATCCCCTATTTTCATTATGCAACTTGATCAAAATAGCTATTTAATCCTGAGAAGTGCACGTGCAAATTGTTTTTTCCCTCTGCAGATTTGTTTAGGTGATTGCCTGCCTGATCAGTCCTACTGCTTGTTTATCTCTGGTGGCACACCAGCATGCACGGACCGACACTGCAAACTGACAGGCATCTCACTGCAAGGAATAATTCAATGCCTCATTAAAAAAGAGAATTAGACGTGGCTTCAGAGATTAGTGCCAAGAGAGTTTTGCCGTTTTACATCCTTGTTGATGCAAACTGTAGAGACACGTAGCACTGATCAGCGGGATATGACTCAAAAGACACTGTGGAGGTCAACGTAAGCTTGTCTGGGTAGGCTTTCTCATGGTTCAGAGAAATGCGTGTGCGTTTGTTTATTGCTGAAACCCCCTCCAAAGCACTCCTGTTTACACAGTACTAAGGTGACCCAGGAGAGAAAAAATGGAATCAAAGTTGAAAGCTCAGCATTAATGCTGCTCCTCATGCTTGCATGTCAGAATAATTTCTGTCAAACTTTAAGACATTATATCATCCACAACACAATGCAGTCTGGTGTAGCCTGGCTTCTGTATGCTTTACAGAGAAGTGTAATATACTTGAAATCTGGATTGATTTTATGTTCTAGTGGGATCTGCAAAATAAATCAAGGGGAAAAACTTGAAGCAACCTCCAGTTATCTTCTTCTCTGTCCTGTGGTTTTCCCATAACTTCCTATCAGGTGTGAATAATAATAGATCATTTGCACTCAGAAGTCATTGGATTAGCATGTTCACATTTTGAGGGTACCAGGGAAAACGTTATCATAAAATGTATTCCTACATCCTTTTAAAGTCTTCTTGGACATTGTCTGCAAACTGCCTAATACCCTGCCAGCTTTCCTTTCCAGGCACATAGAAATGTTGGGAAGGGATGTACAAAGGCAGCCAAACTCTTGTGGCTGTGGGGGCTGACCCAAGTCTCCAAGACACAACTCCTTCTATTAGCCTGTTTGCAAACACAGGACTCGAAGACGGAGAGGTACCAAGAAAGCCAGCTATGTCCTTGAAGACTCTTGTGGACAGCAGCCAGGCATATAACACACAGCCTTACTCATTCTTTACTAATGAGCTTTACTAATGAGCTCATTGCAGCAGAGAAAGGCCACTTGCATTGCCCTGTACAATAAACCAGGACTTTTGCTCTATTATTGTGCAGAAGAAGGAGAATCTCTGCCTGGCTCCCTCCAGCCCACAAACTCATGACAATCAGAAAGCATCTCTTTGTGCACAAGTAATACAAATATTACACTGAGCTCTAATACCCATTAACAAATAACCACTGTTTCATTAAACTGTGCAGCAAGGACTGCACAGAACAGAAAACCACAGTGATTTAATGTAGATTTCTAGCTGGAGCATTATGATACCTGTAGAATACTTTAGTAAATTACTGATGTCAGTTGTATTTCTCTTCGAGACTAGGGAAATAGGTTATTGGCACAATAAAACATTTAGAGGCATTTAAAATGTCAGTCTAATAGCAAGAACCAGTAAGGCTTTTAATTACCTTCTGTGCAATTTTTTTAATTGCTTCAGTGGCTGCAGTGCTTAGTGAATTCCTGACAGAGCAGCTACAACTGACTTCATTTAAAATGTTTTTTAAGGTCTTGTTGGAAGTATTAAGAAATACAAGAGAAATCATAGGATCATAGGATCATAGGATGAGAAATCCTGGGAAACTACATGGAATATTTTATATGGTGCATGTGAGAAAATCTTGGGCTCAGTCTGCAGTGAAAGAATGTCCTAAACAGCTTGAATGGATATCCACATCAGCATTCGCCTGGTTTGAGTAGAATATAGTCCTGACTGCCTTTTGTGGGAGCCATGCCACAGCATTTCAATTTAAGGAACCCAAAACCTATCCCTCATGGCCCTGGCAGCTATAGCGAAAAGAACAGAGGCTCAGGAAAAAGGCAGAGTGCCAGCCAAACACAGTCTCAGGGCCCTACTAGATCAAATAGAACACACCTTCAGCTTGCAGGTGCATTTACTGCTCTTGAGATCAAACTCTTTTTTATTTTTCTGGAGTGAAAGTTATTCTATTAATGGGGAAGTACTGGAAATTTTCACCTAGTAAAATTTAATTAACAAATAACTGTCACAACCTACCCAAGAACTGTCCACTGTGATCACGTAGGCAGGCTTAAAGAATCCAAGTAGCCGAGTGAACTCAGTTTTTTCCAGCAGAGATGGGAAATGGCCACTTGAACTGGAAATGCTGCCTGAAACCCCAAAGCCTCAGCTGCAGCTATAGCAGCTCATACTGTTGAATTGGCACATGGGGAACGCCTTTTCTTTTTGCCCACACGGCCATGCCTGGCCAGCCCCTTGTCACCACATGTGGGATCAGATTGTCCTTGTTGGGAAGCTACATGATTCCAGCAGCACAACATGGTGCCCATGCACAGCCTGGGGTGGGTTTTGCCATGTGAACTGTAAGTAGAGCTCGCATGCTGCCCTATCACAGCATAACCTGCCAGGCTGAAAAACCCAGGCCCATCTAAAAACTTGTATAACCTCTAGTGAAACACTCTCTACCTCATCATCTCCAGTCTCGGATGATCAGCTTGGCTCAGTCAGTTTGGCACCACTGTCCCACACAATGCACTTCCACCATAGAGGTTTCAAAACAACCAGCACACTGAGGTCCATCTGTTGGCCCAACGCTGTTGAAGCTTCCTAGCAGAGAGAGGTTGGGAAAAATCATTGCAGAACTTCAACCTATGGCTCTTCAGCAGGGCAAAACCATATGCTCTCAGGTTTATTTCATACTACACTGCACTCTGTTAATAAAATGGACTTTTAATCCATTTGCAAAACCACACGGGGCACAGATCCATCTCGCAAACCTCTCTTTCCCTCCTGGGGTTTATCTTGATTAGGCTGTAAAAATGCATCATTGAAAAGGATTTGCTAACACGTTCTAGCATTCTTTCTACTCTACAAAAGCATGGCAGTATCATATTCTGACCTGAAAAAGGAGCTTTTTACCTAACAAAATTAGGGGGAAGATATTCTACCCTAGCACACACAGGAAGATGTGGACCTCTACCTTACAAGTGGCACACAGAAGAACAAGTTATATAGCTCAGTAGATGCAGACAAGACAAATTCTCAGGAACATTATGATTGTGAGGACACATCATGGAAAAAGAAGAGAATAAAATACTGCCTAAAGCAGCACACTGATTCTAGCAGATATTTAGACTCATAAAATAAGAATATTAATAAAAAATTCATTGGCTTCTTTTTATCAATTCCCAGTGGAAAAGATGTGTATTTTTTAGCCATTCATTTCTCTCTTCCATTGGAACTGGGGAAAAAAACATAGCCAGTAGAAATGCACTGGCAACCTTTCTAAACAGAGGTTTTAGTTAAAAATACAGAGCAGTCCTTAGGGTGAATATTTAATAGCAATTCTGAAGGTCAGTTGTAGTCAGTAAACAGTTCTATAAAGTTTGTCAAAAAATTCTTTTGATGAGTCCTAGCAATAAATCCTTTTTGTGTAAACTGCAACAGATTCCACTGGGACCTCTGTGATTTCATTCAAACTCACATAAATCAACAGAAAATCCATGGAAGTCAATGAAGTAACACTGAAAACATAAGACTTCCATTTGATTTTTCTAGGAAGCATAAATTCATTGTATCAGCTTTTCAGGATGAGTTTTAGGAGAACATGTTTTGGTGACAAAATCTAACAGAAGATCTTACTACCAAATTCTTGCTATAATTTAAAATAATCTATTTAAAGGAGAGAGAGTGTCAGGTTTTACAGAAGCTGGAGGAACTGGATCAGTATATTTAATTTAAAGCAAATACAGATTATTTGATGTAAAGAGGTTTTTGTTGTCATTTTAACTCAGAACACAGAAAACAAATGTTAGTTTGTGATGCCATTTTCCAGGACAGATTTTATCCTGCCCAGCACACCATGGTGGCTTTTTGCCTGTTTTTTTGTTTGGATATAAAGATTGCAATTTTTTTGATGTGCATAGAAATAAATGCAAAGGAAAGGCCAACGTACTATTCTCTGTACACAAAATACATCATTGTCATCAGAACTAAGACAGCCTGGCCATGCGATTTTCATTTTGGATTTACTCACAAAGTCCTGTAAGTGGGACAGTTATGTGATCTTGTGCAAGTACTTCAATGTCCTATAGACAAAGGCCTTCTCAGACTGATTGGGTCTGTCTTTACCTGTTCTCCTCTAGGAGTTTCTTTGTCAGCTTTGCTTGGACAACATGTTCAAAAGTTGTTAGCAGGTGTGCACCAAAACAGCATAATGGCATCAGCCTTTTCCTCCAGAGGATTAGACTAAAATATTAGTGCCTAACAGCAGACGAGTGGATGCATGAAAAACCATCTAGCACAGTAACATTCAAGTCTGTCACATAGCTTGACAACATTCATTAGCATCAATGTTTTTCTGAAAGAGAAAGCAAATCCAGCACTTCTTTTACCAGGTTTAAGTTAGAAGCATTCTACTTTCTGATTGCATTTCCATTTTCATTAAAACTTAAAGACATTTTAGGTAAAAAAGCTGGGCAGATCACCTCCTAAAATGCAAAAGCTCCTGTTAACACCATATGAGTTTGTGTGGAATGAAAATACACAAGGAAATACTATTCAGCACCAAAATCAAGTGAGTGAGGTACAGGAGAGGAAGTAGAAGAGGACAGTGACACATCTACAATGAGAAATAGCACTGTGTATAATCACTTGGGTGATGCAGCCCTGCAAAAGGACCCCTAGAATCTTAGCAAATCTGAGGAAAAGTTCACGTACTTCTCCCAGATGTATGGTGTGTTGATTTAATGAGGGGTTCTCCCTCATGTCAGAAAGACAGAGGTCTCACCTTGAGCACTGTGTGCAGTTGTGGGACCCTCACTTCAGGAAAGAGATTGAGATACTGAAGTGGATCCAGAGGAGAGCAATGAGGCTGGGGAAGGGACTGGAGGGGAAGGCTTATGGGGACGGGCTGAGGGAGCTGGGGGTGTTTAACCTGCCGGAGACTCAGGTGGGACTTTATCACTCTCTATAAATACTTGAAGGGAAGTTGAAGACAGATGGTGGTCAGGCTCTTCTGCCAGGCAACTAGTGATAGGACAAGAGGGCAGGGCCTGAAGCTGTACCAGGAGAGGGTTAGGTTGGGTGTTAGGAAGCACTTTCTCACGGAAAGAGTGATCAAACACTGCAATGCACTGTCCAGAGAGGTGTTGGAGTCACCATCCCTAGAGGTTTTTAAGAAAAGACTGGATGTGGTACTTAGTGCCATGGTCTAGGTGATTGTGGTAATGTTAGGTCATAGGCTGGGCTGGATTATCTTAAAGGTCTTTTCTATCCTCAGTAATTCTGTGATTTAAGTACTAAGCGATAGATTTATATGGTAAGTGCTCAAAGGACCCTTAAATATAGGACAGGTTAGAATAATTTTTCTTACTTAAACTTTGAAACTTATTGAAACACCATAAGCAGTGTATTGGAAGGCCTTGTTTTTTACCTGATAGCACCGTTCTCATTCATTATCAATTTTTATTCATTATTAGCTTCATATTATAGAATTTTATTGGATCATTGAATAATGTTTTATGTTTTTTCCTGATTAATGTGTTTATTGATGTAAAAACCCACACACATTAGGTTTGTGAATAAAAAGCAGTACACCAAACAGAGCTTTAGTGTTGGATTTTTGACCAAAGTGCCTAAAAATAAGGAATTAAATATCTACTCCCATTTATCATTGCACCTACACAAGTTCCAGTATCCTATTCCATGCAAGAGGTTTTTCACTTGAGACAAAGGTTTAATTATCAGGTTTCTGCCAGAGTTGTGTTATATTTTCAGATAGCTACATTACCCCTGTCTCCCAGAGCTTTTCAATGTTTTAATTTTAATGAACACGACACTTAATTTTACATCTCGAGAACATTATTAAATACATTGAACAACAACAAATTTTTTTATTGATCTTAATGGAAGTGTTCAATGTTAACCTTGTTTCACTCTGACATCCATTTTCATTCGTTTTATTCCTTGCAGCCTTTACTTTGGCAGAGGACAATACAATTCATCAAGGCTCTAATATTTTTAATTATGCTCAGTGGAAGCATGTTTAAAATCCATTTTACTTCTAACAGACATATATAAGCCAAATGCTTCCATAATAAAGAAAACTCCTAACTGGAGACTCCACAAATTTCAATTCATTCCATGTAGAGAGAGGGAGGGTCATCTCTTCCCTATCTGTATACTTTGATGAGCTATTCTGGTCCACAATTTTCCACACCTGAGGTTCTCACTTCAGAAAAGCAAACAGCAGTCCTGAGGCAAGTTACAATCAGCAAACTGTATCAGCTAGCCCTCCCTACGGCACTGAATGCTTTTTTAATGAACAGGCCAAGTACCAGTTTAAAAGTACAAAGCTGGATGGGTCTTCACATACTCTGCAGAGTTTACTTCCCAACCAGTGGCACCAGCATGAAGACGATGGCTGTGCCTGCGCAATAGGCTCACCAAAGCACACTGCGGAACAATCGCACCACGCCACCTTTGCTATCAGTCTGGAGCTTTATCCTTATTCCCGTTCAGCTTCACGCACTCTCACAGGCCAGCTGCACGACGACCTTTCTACCCGGACCAATGTAAGATAACAAGGCTTGATGGCAGTACTGGAAGGGTCTCTGTATTCCTTAACCATCTTTGTGAGGGAGCACCAGACAATTTTAAGATGTGCCATTACATTTTAAGCCACTTTTCTTTTTATGCTCCAAGATCTCCTAAAGGCTTGGCAATTAACTGTTCCAGAAGTGACCAGGGCTTGTCCCAAACAGATAATATTTAGCAGGATTACTTACATTGCCTCAAAATCTTCCTGTGTTGGCTTTTCCAGCTGTTCACTGAGTTGCTTGCAAGCACAATTGTAAGCAAGGAAAGCTGCAGCAGGTATCACTATTACTGACAGAACTAAGTTCAGACACCTCTATTCTAGGACTCTGCAAACAGGTGTAAAGACGGGTAATGCTAGGAAGACATCCCAAAGACTGAACTAGGATTGCATATTAAAGACACAATCAGCATCTGTTTCACAAATCCCCCTGTCCTAATTACCTCAATTCATGAATCTTGCAGTGCCACTGTTGGTGCCTGAGCTCTGAAGAGTATCTGCTCTCTAATATCCCTCACGCTGGAGTCAATGCTACACTAGTACATTGCTGCCTAGCATCCCACTCATGCGATCAATCGATAAATATCTTCATTTGTTATATATTTTGGGCATGCGTGAGAACTCTAGGTAATGCCACTTGCATTGCCTTACCCCTGACCAGAACAGCACTTAAAGTTAAATGTGCATTTCATCTGAATGTGGGATTTTGCCTAAATATCCTCTTGGTTTTCCATCTGCCTCCCCTATTTTCAGTGGCAAATTTCCTTCTCTGACAAGATCCTAGAACTGATTTAGTTCTTTGCTCTTTTCCCTTTGGTTCTTGTTAACTTGAGTGGTCATTCTAATTTTATCTGTTAATTATCAGATTCATAGTTTTCTTGTTCGGGGTTGCTTTGTGATCCACCTTCTCAACCAATTGTAACTTCTCTGCTTTGATGTGAGTAGTATGATAAAAGTACTCTAGATAATGGCCAGTTCTACCATACAGAGCAATAAAAATGCTCGGATCTCCTTTTGATTTATACTGCACAGGACTAGTAATTCAATTCACTCCACTACTTGATTTGTTTTTCATTGCCAGTACACACTGGGATGAATACTTCAGGGATTATTTTAATGCAGAAATACCGAGATTGCTTTATTTGTCTAGATATCAGCACATTTTCTAGTTTATGAATAGCTTTTGTTTTTATTGTTTATTCATTTACCTAGACTGAATTTCATTTGTCATCGGTAGGTCACACAATCCAAACATCTTCCCAAACGAGCTATAGTGTACACATGGGATTTTTTTTCTGCCCACGCTGTTGATGTTAGCATTACCACTTGGAGATTCAGTTTGTAATTAAGGGGCATATTCTGCTGATGCCAACTGCTGCCTTCCTTTGCACAGGACTATTATTTCCATCTGTCACAATCTGACACTAATGTAATATTTGAGTTTCAGTGTAAACCTTGCTCCAACATTTGTTATGAAGTGTGAGACTATGCCACACAGGCACTAGAACTACTGTAGCTAACTTCAGTTTTCACCTCTGAATTTAAAGTCCCTTGGACTATTATAAAAATTCTTCTAAGAATCTAAATATGACTACCTCTATTTATTCCTTAATGATCAGGACAGCAACAATTTCTTTCTCTTATTGAATTATTACACCAGCAGTTCATCATCCCTAGGTTCTTGTCCCAGAGGCATATACTCCTGAGTATTTCATGAATGGTAAAAATTGCATCTAACTGTACTGTGGCTGTTTCAGGACATTACAGTAAGGAAACCTAAAATGTTCATTCAAACGTTTGTAAAAACACAGATTATATATCAAATACTTTAAAAAAACCTTTTTCCTACCAGGACTCAGTACATGTAATACAGTAAACCTGAACAATAAAACCATTTACTGAGTATGACCTAGAGTGCTCATCACATACTGTTTTCTCAGATAAAAGATATGCTCTTTGCCATCCTTTGATTTTAGTGCTACCCTGAATCACTGGAAATGAGAACTTTCCCTAACTGAGGTGTGCCATGTTTTAAGTCCCTCTTATCTTCCAGAAGGGTTAAAGAGAAGAGTTATGCTGTCAAGGTCAAGCTCAGCAAACCTACCATATAATTATTTCTGTAGCTTCTAAAATAAGACTAATGGGAATCATTAAAAATGGCTAAAAAGCTACTGTATAAAACAATACAATCTAATAACACATTATTCAAAGCTGCAAATTCCCTCCAGCAAGAGCTGCTGGCTACTTCTTGCTAACTGTAAACATTGCCATTCACCTTCAGACCCTACAGAAGATACATTCAGGTGAAAGTTTACATAACCTTGTGAACAAAATTTTTAAAAAATCCTTTTGTTTGAAAAATATTTCATAATTCTTCTCTAATGTTATGCTCAACATTGAAACACATTAGCAAACTGTAAGGATTTACAGGAGCAGGTCACCTCTGAATTTCAGGGGTGATTCTCTACTCCTCTTGCACTTCTTGACCACTGGAAGGCAACAGCTTTTACGTTTACATTGCGTCCTTTAATGGCTTTGTCTCCAGACTGCTACTCTCCAAACCATTTCATACAAGAGGTAGTTATGTTCATCCAGCAATGCATCTGGCAGTGCTGTGAGCAGCAATCTTTGCTAAGACAACTGCATCCACACAGGGAAAAATGTGATTTCCACATCCTTTGAAAAATTAGAGTGAGTAAATTATACTTTTCTGATGGATTAATATTATATTGGACAGGATTATTGAAGGACAATATATGGCTGCATTGAATGAAAATATTAAACAATAAATACAAGTATATTCACAAAGGTAAGTCCACAGACCTGAAGCAAGACATTTTTACATAAAGTGGACTTAGCTTTTGCTTTCACAATCTCCAGAACACAAGGAGAAAGCACAAGATACAACAAAGAAGAGTTTTTCTGAATGGATGATGCAGCATGAAAATGGCCAGGATGTAATATCCCAAATATCCAAAGAAGCACAAATGGAAAATAGTAAACAGGCTGCAATAAGCTGTGTTGCTTATTTTTAGCAGGTTTTTTTTTAAAGCAATCGCTCTCCATTACCTATTCTCCACCTTCTGCGCATTTTTATGCTGCTTACTATTATTTTGAGCATGACTCGCAGCTTCCAGGAGCTGATCTCGGATTAGCCACTGAGCCTTTTTTGCTGCAAAACAAACTACATGAAGAATCAGCACTGTATTATCTCTACAAACATGTACTCTTCCTTACTCATTTTGCAGTTCTCAATCTAGTGGATGTCAGGGTATTTAATATGGCCCATTCTTCATGGAGAATAGTCGTCCCATTTGCTGCTGTGAGATTGATAGTGCTGCGTGCCATCAATCCCAAAAGCTCTGATGCAGGCCATGGACCTCAACCAAAAGATTCCTTTCTGTGCTATCAATCTCGCAGCTCTGTACTCTCTCCAAGTCTTAAATCAGGCTGGTTGATATCTTTCCAGTTTTTGTATTCCTGCATCAGCAGTCTGGCTAAACGTGGTCATCATTCACTACCCCTGTTTCAGCAGTGGTTACAAACACAATATCACTTTCTTCAACATCCAGTATTACTATTGTCATTACCATACATTTCTATTACAATAGCACCCACGGTGTGACCGGTGCTTTCCAAATCTGAAGAAAACAACAGACTCCATCCTCCAAGCTGGAAGAGCTGTACAGGGGTTTTTTACCATATCAAGCCTCAGTCTTAGACAGCACTATGGGTCTGTATTGAATAGCAGGCAGCTGCAATGTTTGCTCCACTGTGGATGCTGCCATCTTTAATACACTGAGCTCCGAGGCATCATAAGGACTTGCTGCCTGCGGGATGGGAGAGGAACAAGCTCCCCTGCTTTGACAGGAGCACTGCTGGTTACTCTGTCAAATGGCCCTTAAGTGACCTTCTTTAATGCTCTCAAGGCCTTACATGCCATGTGCACCTGAAAACTGTTTTGTGTAAGTATGAGCATTGAAATCAGGTTTCTCTCTCTCGCTCTCTTTTTTTTTAACAGTCCTCAGTTCCCATTTATTAGGTTAAGTCATCGGTAAGTTGTAATTCTAAAAAACAGACAGCCAACAATAATACCTTTAGAATTTGTGTCTTGGCAGGTAAAAGAAATCTTCAGTCAGAGGCTTACGGCTCACATAAAGAAGACCAGAAATGTCCCTCCTATTCAAGCCTTAATATAAGCTGATAATTAAACTCTACCATTATTGTTGAGTGTGGATTTTAAATCCTTAAAATATGGGAATGTCAAGTCACCTTTCCCACCGAGACAAGTTAACAATTGGAATTTATGAACCATACCCTTCATTATGACTTCCATTATGTAAGCGACTCTTAATTTTAAGCTCATTCTATTTTTCAGCAGAAGGCTGATGCAATAGTAGGAATCATAGATTTACAGAGCTTCTTCTGTAAAAAAAAAAAATTTCAAAACCAGATAATATCCTGAGTGAGTATTTGGGTCTACACAGTGTTCCTTCAATCAATGTGGTAACTCAAAACTAAGTAGTTACCAATTAGCTACTTGCTCTGTTCTCCACTTGTTAATAGGAAATGAAAGAGTACAGGGATGTGGCATAAGTCAAGGGAACTGCCAAAGATGTACAAGCAGCAGCAAGAACACATGAAGTATCACTATTTCTCCGTCTGCAGCTCTGCCAGCTGAAGTTCAGAGTCAATGTGTGCACCTCTGTTCAGAGGTTAGAATATAAAAACCAGGGAGCTGTCAGTTTATCCAGCTGAGCTAAGCCAGATAAAAGGTAAGACAAAAAGAAATACTGAAGTGATGGATCTTTTCTATTTAATTTTAATTAATCTTTCCCTAATTAATATGCACAATAAATATTTCTGGACAAGTACCCTGCTTGGACTGCCAAGATGAGAATCTGTAATGAGAATCAATAATTTAGTGGAGACTCTATTTACTATTCTATTTTCATCGTCTATAAAGGCTGTCACAAAGACTGAGGCCCCACTGTGCTACACGCTGGGCAAAACAACTTCATCTACAACGTTTAGTGTCTACAAATACAGCAGACCACGGACAGAAAAAGAAGGAGAAAATCATGCACATGACCAGCTCTGTGATTAACTATAAATTATCATGAAAGATGACCCGCTGTTCTGACTGAGAAATGCATTTTGCAATCTTAGGGTTACAGAGTTATTTGAAAAAAAGTATTTACTCCTAACAAGTGGGCTCTGCACCAGGCAGGGCAGTGTAGCATCTGATAACCTGAAAGCAGAAAGGAGTCAAGCCAGGCAAAACTGGCAACATGGAATGGTGTGAAACGAAATCAAGAAGGGCTAGCTGATGGCGATGGGAAAAGTAGTGCTGGACTCACCTAGAGTTCCTGTAGGAGTTGGAAAGGGACTCAAGCCTGAAACTTGCTTCACTTGACTGGTGGAAGAGACGATGCCATTGAGCATGGCAGAGCCCTGTGCCAGTATGTCAGCTGCTGGGGCACTGTCAGCAGATTGATTGCTAGAGGATACTCCAACTGCTTAGGTTGGAGTGAGAACTTGAGCTCAGAAGCTGTGTATGTTTAATCATAAAGTTATGCTTAGTTTTTATTAAATTAAGAATAGAAAAACCTTGCAAAATGCAAGGCTTAAATGAAAAGTTTAGTAAAAAATGCTCCACAGAAAAAAACAATAATCAGTGAAACCCAAGTAAAAAATCTTTTATATGTTCAAGTTTTGAAAAGATTTTCTCAAAACCAATAATTTCATGTAATAATACACAGAGCTGAAATAAATGCAGTATTTTAATTGGCTCAAGGATTGGGTCAAGTAGATGAAGATAGAAAATCTTTTAATTACCAGTAAAATGTCTTTTATTAGTCTTTGACTTATGTATTGATTATCTCTGATTAATTTATGTGAGGTCCATGGACTATGTAGAATGCAAGTTTTTGTAGGCATTATTTGCTGCAACTCTTTAATTTCTCTCTCACTTTTCAACACAGATTTCTGTATTTTAAATTAAATTTCTTTCATTCTGTAAAAGATCTCATTTAGTCACAGCTTCAGTCTGCAATGAATGCATTTAGTGAACTAATTTATTTCCTTTTCAGAATTATAATTACTCATTCACTATAGAAACTATGTTTCATGCAAGAGGCACTGATTCGACTTTCAGTGCTTATAGTGTGAGACTATAAAGATGCTTGTATGAATCTTACAGTAATATCTTTACAGAAGACAGAAATGAGGATATAAAAACCTGAAATACAGTTCACTTAGATCGCAGTTTAGTGGAAGTGCATGACACTTTATCAGTTGCACAAGTCCTTCTAACTAAATTATGTTGCAATGATGATGCTATTAATCATGCCTACGGTATTCTCTCCATTGTAAGCGATATCTCAAATATACTCAGGCTCTACTGAAGAAAAATACCCCATGCTCATTTATCCTCTATTAAAGAAAAATAATGGAAGCAAGGTAATTACTAACAACAGTGATGTAAAAGCCAAAACATGAACATATGCCAAAAACAATTGGGAAAAAGTGAACAGTAAATTCTATCAGTAAACCTATTCTGGTTTTCTGCAATGAAGCAAACTATAATGTGACTCCATAAAGCTGTTAATGTGATGTAAATCAAGGCCTTCCGAACCAAGGTCATGCAAAAATGGAACTTCCTTAAGCCAGGAAAGCAAAGTGACAAAAAATGGATGCTATATGGTATATACTATCCTATCTGTTAAGTAATGGTGGCCAAGATGAAGTAAGAAAGAACATAAAACAACACACTGGATACGAATGGGACAGAGCACTCATCAGTACGAAAAAAAAGGTTCTGTTTAAGGGAAGGATAATTTAAAGGTTATTTCAACAAAAGCAAATTAACCACACAGAGTTCAATATCAGCTTCAGCATTACAATCCACCCTAAATATTAATGCAGAAAGCAAATAGCTAGTATTTCTTCTCCCTCTATGGCATGTGATGCTGGATCACAGAGTGTTTAGAGGAATCATTTAAAATGGGTTACTAAGCCCACTCTGAAAGAAAATTATTTATTGTTGCTTATTGGCTTTCTTTTAGAGGGAGGGGAGTTCTGCTGCATGGCAAAGAACAACCTTTAATGTGATATTTTACATCCGAGTCCCCATAGTTACCAAAACCCCATCCATTTGTCATAAGATTCTGACTTTAACTGCAGTGACCCAAACACCACATCAAAATCAAAATTGCCACAGCGGTGTTCCCAATAGCCAGGATCTGTGCTCTGGATAGACGTGACTACAAAGCATCAAGTGGGCTGAAGGTGTTACCAGAGTGTGGGCATCACTGCAAACCGGTGGTGTGCCAAAGGACATGGGGAATTCACTGCTTCTGATGGCCAGGAATGAACACGGAGGCACCAACCACGCACTGGGAAGGCTGAAGGTCACTCAAGCTGGCTTCATACCCACACATGAGCTCTGGGGACAGCTGTGCAGAGCAGCAACTTCCACAATACTTTCTTGGGGGCATTTTTTTTTGCCTTATGATTTAGAGGCCAAAGACAAAGCAAGAAGTAGACAAACTCTGCTTCTTGGTCCAGGCAAGCGAAGCAACTCTTTTACTTAGGTCACTGAAGAGCTGATTCACATGTAGCATGCTTATTATATGTTAGCGTATAATGTGTCAAACACAGGAGCTGGCACTGCTGCAACAGGCAGCTAATCTGAAGTAAATACCACACCAGCTTGTACCAAATTTACATTCCTTCAGCATTTTTTAAAAATTATCGCTGAATTGAATCCCTTCTCATTGATTTAAACTGTTTGAGCAGAAGTGTTCTTCATGTCTCTGTAGTTTCTGTCAAAGCACAGCAGTGTAAAGCAGCTAAAATTGTTTCAGTAAACAAAATCATTTAATTTTCCCATATATCATCATTATATTACGCTGAAAGCTCAACATGATTTACAAAGCAAAACAAACGCCAAGAATGACACACAAAAGCTTCATCTTCCAAACCTGCAGTTGTCAAAGGATACTCTTTTTCCTGGCTTTTACACAACTTATCCTTCTGCACACCCTTAAAACTTCAATGCCTGATAACTTCTTCTGCATATATGCTGGACTACTTGCATGCAGAAGCTAAATATGTGCAGGAAAAAATGTGTCATGGGCTTCTGCACGCACATGACTGAAAACTGGAACAAAATGTCCTAAGGAAAGGGTCTTGTTAATTTACAGTTGAAATGGTCAAAGACCAATGGCTAAAGAGCGCCATTTAACCGTTCAGCAACATATTGTGTTGTTGTTAGGGTTTTTTATATAGACTCTGACATATGTGTGGGTGTGTGCATCTTCTGGGCAGAATGCGAATTAAATCGGATAAAATATACTATCAGCTCATCAGAGTGCCCTAAAACACTCAGCAACCAACCCATCCATTGCCGCCTTTGCCATCTTAAGCAAATTCAATTTCTTTCTTTGTGATAAAATAAGCCAGTTCAAAGTAGATAACATCTCACAATAATGAGTCCCAAAGCTGTAATTTAACACAAACCTAGCAATTCTATTATACAACACTTCCAGTTCATTAAAACAACAAACCAGCTTGAATATGATTGGTATCACCACAAATCAAATATCAGCAAACTAAGCTGCTGGGAAATGCATGGTCCAGTTGGAAGAGAAAAAAACCCCATAAATTAAGTAATGTTATAATCTCAGAAGACAGCTAATTTAGATTAAATGTTCAGATCAAATTATCTTTAGGAGCCATTAATACTGAGATAAAAGCTGTTCTTGTCCAGAAAACTTAAAAAGATCTTATCTTCACCCTACATAAATGGTAAAGTTTTCATAGTAAATACATATTTAATACATTATTCAAAATATCATTGAGACTATTTAGGCTTCATAGTACTAGAGGTCTGGTTAACAACTACTAGTTTACTTGCTGAAAATCTGTGTTAAAGACAACAGAAATCCCTTTACAAGAGATAACCGAAATAACTTGGACTCAGTCCCCCATTTCCTAAGCTGCTGGACACCTGACAACTCTTGTTACCTTTAATGTGAAGCTTCCAAACCTTTTTGAAATATGAACACGGAGCACAATGGGACCCTAGCTGAAGCACCTTATATATTTTAGCATTCACATCACTATAACGCTGCTACCTGTGATGCATTAAACTTGCTTCACTTTCCTTAATGGAAAGAATCTATCAGGTTTAATGCTAATTAAATATTTTTTAAATTCCTCCAGGTCCAATAAGGGGCAAGAGTTGTGGCCGACACACACTTTTGAAATGGTAATTCCAGTTTTAAAGTACCAATGTGTATCTCTTTAATACAGGTTTACCATTTTAATTGCTCTCTTTAATCTAATTTTATATCTAATAGACTGTTCACACCACACTTTGAAAACAGTACAGATCTTACTGCAGCAATTTAGTTACTGCCTTACCATCCATTTACTGCCACAGAACCTGGATATTCACTGCACAAGATCTGGGGAATAGGGTGGAGTTGCATGGTCAGGGGCTGAGAGAAGGTCCTGATTGGGAATTCACATAAGCCACAGTACCCACGGCAGAAACACATCTGGAAATACAAAACAAGGCAGGGAATGTCCCTTCATCCCCAACTATGCTCTCTGCCTCCATGATGCACGTGTGAAGAGAACATATCTAGGATGTGCAGTTTCTATGGCTTTTTCTTTGCTTTTTCCTGCAAAGAAGCAAAAACTATTTAATTTTCACACATAAGAAACACAGACTCCCATCTGGTTCTTGAAATGCTTCAGGCTGCATTTCTTCATGAGACCAGGACATGCCAAAGAGTGGATGGCTACCTCAGCATGACTACTACAAATCACAGCCACTGGCAGCAAAGCATGCACCTTGGTCTCAATTGCATCACCAAACAAAAGGACATTCCTTGCAGTAATGAAGGCTATTTTACACCAGCTTATCAGAGAAGCGAAAACGTCAGTATGAAAATCACCATAACAGACTGCTGACACACCAAACACAGCAAAGCTGTGCTTCATACAATCTTAGTCTGCCCCATAAGAAAGTCTCCTCTGCATTGCCATACCACGCTTCTGTACTGGCTGAAGAGCAAGTGCTCCCGTTGGGTAGACATGAAGACCTGAATGTCTGCAAGAATCCAGCAACCTGGTGTGACTTTGCTGTTGTGTGCCTCAGTGTTTGAGAGCAAAGCAGGTGTTCTCAGCGTGCTGGCACACAAATCCCACCCGGCCAACTAAGTCAAGTGATTTCCAAGTAGCTGAAGATTAGCCACGCTGGCACAGTCACTATAAGATCAATAATGGTTCTGCAGGTAATTTCTACAGTGAGCTCCATGATACTCCTAAAATTGAGATCGTAAGGTCAGAGGTGACTTCAAAGATTTGTTGTTTTTTATGAAACATTCTGAAGAACAGGCTAATGCTAAGCTGTGCTCAGTTTTTGACACAGAAAATAGAGAAACACATTTGATGCATGCAGATAAAAACTATTTGATGGAGGTGAAACTTAAGGTACATTTTTTGAAGATCCTTTCTCAGTTTTGGGAGCCTTAATGTGCTGGCTGGCCATGTCCTGTTTCAGAAGTGATGACAGAAAAGAAAGATGGTTTTAGTGTGGACAGCTTCTCCTATTTGAGCTTGAATAACTACTTCTAACGTCTAATGCTAACTGCTTAAAGGTCTAATGATAGAAGGTTATCCTGCCTGTATAAAACATATAGAGGAAAAATTATGATATAAAGATACCCCAAGAATGGAAATGTTGAGTGTTTCTTCCTATGTACCCCTGGAAAAAACATTACACAAGAAATTGAAACTACAAAATTTCTTTTTGCAACCATCAAAATCTCATTTTGTTTCAATGGTTCAGCAGCCTTCAAACTATCTGAAACCTCAGCAATGAATCAGAAAAGTGAGCCCTCCCAATGTACTCCAGGGTGTGGGAACACATTAGTCCCGGGTCAATCCTCAGTGTCCCAGTAAGACAAATCTGCCAGGAAGCCAGGAAGCACGTGCGTGCTGCCAGTCTAAGAGTGAGGACAGACTGGGAGCAATCTCTGTTATGTTTTCAGCTAAGATGTTTTAATTTCATGGCAAGTGAATTTTCTCCTGTAAAATTACTGTGATGGCAAGTTCCCAGACCTCAGTCTTGCTCTTACCTGGTAAGCTTCCTTGCACATGATGGACAGTGAGCAAAATCCTGGAGGCTTAGATCACTCAGGCTGATAAGGACACATTCTGCAGCAAACTATGGGCTTCCATGGACCAGAAAGCACCACAAACTACAGTGGAGTATGTCAGCTACCAGACACCAAAGAAACACAGGCATCTTCAATTTCAGGACTGTGTGGGTGCCAGTGTAGCTAATAATTCTGGTTTTAAAGAAGTGAACAGTATTTGCCAACACATGTTGTCTTGGGTATCGTGCACACGTGGGTTCTCATCACACCCTGCAGAACTGCTGACTGGATTTGCAGCAAGGGCAACGAAAACCTGTTCTACATCAAACGGACCTCTAGTACCATTGGACATCGCTTGTCTTAATCAGTGATTAGGAGTTGCTAAACAGAGATGCTGATCAATGTGTCATAAACACAGAACAGACACATTTCCATGTATTGTTTAGTTAGAAAAGTTTTGTGGAGTGTCATTTCCAACTCATGAAGGACTTCTGTTTGGCAGATCTTCAGGTTAGCAAGTGGCAATTTTGCAAGATTTCAGCATCATTGCATCCATCAGCTGTTACAACAAACTGAGAGCAGTTTTGGAACTCACTCAATCTTTTGAACTCCTTCTTTCACAAGTTTCACTGTACATTTTACTCTGTGAAGATCTTCCTATGAACTCTGAAGCACTCCAGCTTAAAATGGTTCAGCCGCCAAAGGGGGAAAGTGAGAAATTATTGTGCAGATTTTAAGGGTTATTTTTCAGTGACTTACAACAAAATATAACTGTGGATTTGCACAGAAAATTGTGCTTACATTCTTTTTCTGTAAAACTGGAAGTCAATGCTCTGTTGGCAAAGCTACAGAATGGGCCGACCAAGAACTGCCTAGTTGATCTGGAAATGTAAAATGTGTTTGTTTTAACTGAGAGGGGGCATCAACACAAGGCAAGAATTCTGAGACAGAACAGACCACATAACACTCTCAAAGAAGTTGACAGTGCTGCTCCTTCAGTGTAGTAAATTATGCTGGAAATGAAATGAGAAATTACTAGTTTTCCAGATTCTATACATTGAGAAGTGATACAGAGTATGAAATATTGCTTCTCAGGTAAAGCAGTAGCCCTCGCCTCCAGCTCTATACCACAACAGTCAACAATGAAATATAATTGCTGGCAAGAGAGAAGTAAAAAATGAAGCAGTGGATTAAACATGAAGCTGCCAGCAGGCAGGCGGAGAGGGAACCAAGGGGAAGCAGTTTTTTCACATGGATTAGCTTGTTTTTCTCTGCTAACTTACTAGCATTAATACCACATATATCAGCAACAGGAAATAGAAAGTAAAGAGAAGGTAAATTGTTTTGGTAGGCTACTGCTATTGACTTTAATTGGAGCAAGGTACATACTATCAATATCAGCTTCAGATGCTAATTCAAGTAAACATTCAGTTCCTTATCTTCACTATTCTTTGAGTCACTTTCCTTCCATAATGCTGTTTCTGAACAACGTTGGAGTATTGGAACACAACACTCAGTTATTTTACATTATCACCATGAATTGCCAGCATATGCTTAATTCAATTTCCTGAGGAACATCTTGGTGTCTTCTTGTTTTCAAGAAGAAAAGTCCCCTCAGAAATTCTGGTCACTACCTGTGGCTGGAGGCAGATGATGTTGCTGTGACCCAGTGCAGAGCTTAGACTCATGCCAATGTGAAGCTGCAGCCCGGCACAGAGGAACATGTGAGAAGCAGCCGCAGAACCTCCAGGCCAGCTTTGTCCCTCTTTACCCACACAGGGTTCAATTTTCACTTGCATTATGCTCTGCATGAGGCTAATTGGACAATTCCAGGAGTTGTTTAAAATGGAAAAATGAAATGCTATGTCTGTACGGCCCTCTTTCACCAGCCAGCTCAGTGAATCTTGTACATCTGGACTCTGATCAACTTAACTGTACCGTTGAGTACTTCCCATGCTGTACATCATATGTCTTCGGCTACAAAATGCTCCAAGAGTGTAAGGAAGAGCATTTTGTACACACAGAATCACTTTCTTTTTTCCTTTCATTCTTTTAAAATATTTTTTCTTTCAGAGCTACTACTTACTCAGCTTTTACTTGCTCTTTGCTACTACTTGATTCATCACATAGCTGAAAAATCAGATTAAAATTGTGGCTATGCCTACACTTGCAGCTTGGTTTGGCCCTAGACCATAGCCTTTGTGAGCCTCTGGAGCTTTGGACAGGAGCTGCCACTGCTCAGCTCAAACCTATAGATGCTGAACTCATAGACATAAAAAGTCTGTTCTTGAATGCAGCTTTTAGATTTCACCTCTGAAAACTAAAGGCTAGCAGAAGACCTGGCCAAGATATGAAGACTACATAGCACTGATCACCTCATGTCACTTACTCTCAGCATCTCAGACTGCCCTGCACAATCAGCAAGTCATTGCTAATTTGCACCCTGTAGTGGTCTGTATATGATTTCAGATAGGCTTGATGGTTTGCAGTTATTCCTTTTTTTTTAATTTAGAAATATTTTAGTCCATCTTTTACCTGAAAGGTACATTACATTGCATTACAGATTGTCCTTTAAAAATGAAACTCATTATCAGTCACTGTCTTTGTCTCTTCAATGTAGTGGCTCTGATAGAGAGAGGAGTAATTAAGGAAGAGAATCAAAAAGTTTCCAAAGTGTTTGCTCTTCACAGTATAATCATGATTATATTAATGTGTTTTTATTAAATGAAAATCAAGCTAATCTAGGCCTATAAATGTTACTTCACACACAAGGAAACTCTTATTAGCATTCCCCGGCTGCTGCTGCAATTCTTACAGAGAAGTTTTATTGCTGCAATATATATCCCCTGCCTGCTGCTGGATTCCTGCCTTGTTTATGGAATTTAAATGGTGTATTAAACTAAATTCTTCACTCTGCCTCACTCCAGAATGAGAGATCCTAGACAGATGAGTTTATGAAAAGAAAACCAAATAGGAATAAAACCCCTAACACGTCTGATTTAGAATTCAGTTAACAGCCATGTTGGTGTCAGATACCAAATTCTTTGCTGACCTCTGCTGAAGCCATTGTGGGAGCAGGAGCAGGAAAAATGTGGGCAGTCAGCTGCAAAAGCCATGTGAGTACCACTCTCTGAGCCTTTAGCTGTGACAATGAAGCATCACAATTGTAGCTCCGCAAACTTTGGAGAACCTTCACCCCTCAGCTCTCCAGAGGATGGTCAATGAGTCTTTGTTCCACTCAGGGCTGGAGGCTGTGGTCTGCATTCCCTCAGCCCAGTGACTGGTCCCTGGCACTGAGAAAAAGGACATGGTGGCAGCTACTGTCTGTTGTGAGGAGAAGGAATGGGCAAGTTGGCCAAACTTGCTGCCCTGGGAGCTGGAGGCAAGGGAGGGTGATGGCTTTCCCAGAACTAACTTGTTATCTGCAGTAATGAGCAGGGGTCCTGCTGAACTCACCATCTGGAGGGTAGGGAATTCCTGCCCTTTGCATCATTTTGTCCTGGGGAGGCACTAAGGGCTCTGAAGAGCCAATTGCTTGATATCAGCTGCATCCCTAGGAAGAAAAAAATCCAGTTTTGCTTCCACAGCTTTTTAGCCTTGAGCCTACATGGCCTTTGAAACTTGCTGTTGCAAAGTCTGCCTTTTCCTCCCAGCATATCTCCAGCAACTGAGCCCTTTCAGCAGCCTTGTGCCAGTCAGTGGAGCGCACTCCTTCCACCTGAAGGCCTCCTTTACAGATACTACAGCAACGACAGACAGCACAAACACATCAGGTCTTAAAGCTGACAAACAGCACAGGTTCAACCCTCCTCCTCATAATGACATCACTGATTGCCCTTCCTTAGTGTCCTCCAAGGCTGTGCAACCTCATACAAACTCCAAGGCTTTATAAGAAAAAGAGAAAATAGTATTTAGAAGATGAGGAAAAACGAGCTCTGGCACATATGGTATGATTACAGATAGATGAATCAATCCCACCACTGCAAGGAGCCTGTTAATCTCACACCAGCCTCTAAAACTGACCATATCCAATAGGTGAGCACCCCTTTTGCCTCCCTCCCTCATCTGCTGACTCCAGGGCAGGGGCTGGTGTAACCTAGACAGCATCTCCTGTTCCATGTCACCTCTCATACTCTGTGACTTAATGAAGCTGAGATCTCAAATTGTTTCAACGTATGGAGTAGCTCAAGGGCAGGACCTAACACTGCTTCTGCTCTTTCCAATCAAGAAATCCTATTGAAAAAGGGTCTCAGCACAGCCCAGCAGTGCGTGGACTCGTTATGTAAAACCCATGTCAAGGGAAATTTGGTTGGTCTGGTCTGAAATGTCATTCCCCTCCTAGACAGTTTATTCCCACTAAGCAAACAATTCCCAAATGCATAGAGTGACTCTTGGGATGCCACAGGAAGAAATCAGGTAGACAGTTTTATCAACTGGAGCCTGCTCCCACGTCCTACATTTCAGGATGGATGGGGGGCAGGGAGTGCAAGCCTTTCCCCAGGGTTTCTCTCCATCTGGTAGACAGTTTATGTAAATAAAGTCACGCTGTGGCCTTCCTCTTGTTCAAATGGGAGCAGACAGCTTCTTGCCTTGCAGCACTTTGGGCCCCAGGGCTTATGTTTAAAGCCAGAATAACTCTACTGAGTTCAGTGGAGTTACACTACCATTAAAATGGAGGAGTCAGAATCTTTGAATCCCTGGTACTCCAGCCTTGCCTGTGTTATTTTATTTATTCAGCTCGTCTTTCCAGAAAACATCCAATTTAGATAATAGCTAGTGGGAGAAGCAATCCCCTTTAGGGATCAGCAGTGGTTGTTATATGATTTCTTAACAACTCTTTTCTCAGCAGCAAACAACTCTGCTACTGAAATAGTACTTTTGTAACATGTGAGAGTGCAGCTTCCAAAACTACTTAGGTCTCTTAGAGCTGAGTGAAAAACTAAAAACATTCATAAAACAAGATTAAATTATTTGTAACAAAGGCAGTTTACTTGGCCACATTTTCTTGTGGTCAGACTGTGCTTTCTGACCACAGAAAGTGAGGAGACACAGTGTACCAACACATCCCTAAACCAAAAGAGAGGCTGAGAAAAGCTTTTAATGTAATAAATTACTGCAGTTTAGTTTGGACTGCTTGGCACAATGAGGCTGCAGCATTATTTGTACATAATATGGCTGCTGGCACACGGGCCCTAAGCAGTCCTCACACTTACACCTGCTAATGGCACCGCCTTGCACGACACAGCTTGGTGTCAGGGTGCCCAAATACATCTATATAATTAGAACAATTTTACAATTTCTTCTTTCTCTGAGATTGGTTTAGCTGTACTATTTTAATGAAAACTCTCATTTAACATGGCATCATTATATTCCCCCAAAAATAGGAAGGAAAGGAATAGATTGTCACCTTAAAACAAATATTTTAATGTTATTTCCCAAGACATAATTTAAATGTAAAGGGCATTTCTAGGTCCCTGTGTGACATCTGAGTATATTTAAAAACATCCTCAAATTTCAAGAAAATATATTTTGCAATTCAAATCGTGAAGAAAAAAGGCCAAATATTTTAGGGTCAGTGGAAAGGGTTAATAACATTAATCAATGCAGTTAAATCTGATTGGATTCTTCACCCTGCTGATATTACATACATACCCATGGATCAGAAAATCAGAAAGTCAGAGTGGGATCTTCTGGCTTTTAATCTCTTAGTGGTGACAATCTGCCCTGCCTGTAGCACTGCAGTACTGGCAGCAATATGGGGTGATTGAGGGTTATATATCTCCACACTCACGGTTAATGATTCAGTAGGTGGTTCTCTATTAACAGTTCCATTCATGATAGAGATAAAAGCAGAGGGAATTTAACCATTCTTCTTTAATTATATATATTTTCCAATAAAAATCTGAAAAAGAATCAAACTAAACCTTTCTGTATAACATCTATCAGAAACTCTGGCACTTTTCATTAGCTACTTTGTCAATAGTATACTTCTTTTATTTTGGTGGGCTTACATTGAAGCTCACTTCTTGACAGCAGTCAGGAAAGCTAAGAAATGTGCAAGGAACCCATCGGCAGACCCAGCCATCCAGCTGCATGAGGTCAGTGTTGAGGGTCTGCCGAGGTCTGCTGCTCCTACAGAACCAACACTTCTCCAGAACTTCATGTGAAGACCTGCTGTCCATATTTCAGGCCACAACACAAACACGTCAGACAAAGAAATAATGCCTCCTGGGCTTGGCTCAGCATTCTGTCAAGAATCTTCACTTTGGAGGCTGCCAAGTGCAGGTAACACATGCATTGCCCACATTTATTAGTTCTGTTTGTTGCATACAGCATTGATACCCTTTGTTGTTTAGGATTTAGTTTTATAACTGTCAGACACCTCTTAAAAGTCTCCATTGTATTTTATCTTCTAATTGTGCAAATAAAACAACTTTCCCCTGACAGCTTCCACTGCTCATCCTGGTGCCACAGTTGCCCAGGACAGCAGGCAAGGACAGCTGCAATGGACACAAGGTGAGAACCTTCCTGTGTGTATCGTAGCCATCCCTACACCGATGAATACAAAAATCAGCTTTTGCAGCTTACTCTCAGTCCTCCATAGCTGTTCAGCTCTGGCAGATCTTTCACATGAAAGGAAATGTACCCTTTACATTTAGCACTTGGCTATTTATTCACTTTCATATCCTAAATTTGTACCACAGTTCTTTAGTCTTAATAGTGGAGTAGCCCATCCAGACCAAGATATGTTGTGTTAGAAGGTTTGACAAATTTTAATGTAGAGATGGCTGTTTTCCAAAAGACCTTATAGTTCTGAAGAGGGAAGGTAGTTCCAATAGAAAATAAATCTAGCACTATTCAGAAAAGATGTTATAGTCACTAAATGGGTTTTTCTCTAGCTTTTTTTGTTTAAGATTTGCCATTTAGAGACTGAACAACATGTACATAATCCCAGATCTCTGAATATCTGTGGAGGAGTCAGCCATAGCTGCATTGCTCTAATTTAGTTCCTGCAGATTTTCCTGATGCACACTGTTAAACAGTAGCTGCAGCTCCTGAGCCCATTGTATTGCCTAGCCTATAGAAGGTTTCATACCGCTGGAAGTTGGTAGCAAACCTATTCCAGTATCACAGAATGTTACAGGTTGGAAGGGACCTCGGAAGATCATCTAAGTCCAACCCCTCCCTGCTGGAGCAGGGTAAGCCTACATGGGGCTCAAACCCATGACCCCAGGAATGGTAGAGTCCCATGCTCTACCAACTGAGCCAACCAGACCCCAAACAGGCTACAGAAAAAATCAGTACATGCCAGTTTAAGGCATGAGTCTGGGGTATCAGAACTGATACTGTTTTAGTTTCATCAGTCAAATGGAAATAAGAGCACTTTCCTATTTCATTCAAATGCTGCTGAGATGTTGCAGAGATAGAAGACAATCAACTACTCTTGTAATAGGGAGGCCATATAATTTTCTTGGACAAAAAGAAGGTATTTTGCTCCCAGGGTATTTATGCCTACATGAGCACAAACTACAAACTGGAAGAAATACTCTGAGTTTTCAAAATGCTAATTAGATTGCAAGAGGGGAAATCATAAGAGTGAAAAACAACAAGGTAACTCTCCTACTTATCTATCCTTTTCAGAAGACAGGAAGGAATGGGCAGTGCTTAGTAACCCAGAATTACTGCTTACGTGCACTAACATTTTAGAAAACTCTAAGAGGAAACCAATAACTATGGGATAAAAATAAAAATTTTTACCATAAGGGATAGATTTAATCTGGAGAATTAAAGTAAAAAGGAAAGGAATAAGTTCAAAGATGCTCATAAAAACTACGTAAGAAATGCAAAGCATAGACAGCAAAGCCATCCGCCATTGAAGACTAAGAGAAGCAAAAGGAATACGACAACGGGTGCCTTTGAAATTCAGCAAATGCCAATCATCTACAGAAATGATACAGGCTGGGGACCACCACTGTGGAAAAGGATTGGGAGGTCTCAGTCAACAGTTGGATCAAGACTTGAGCGGACTGGTCTGAATGTGGAACCGATCCCACTTTGAACAGGAGTTTGAACTGGAGACCTCCTGAGGCCCCTTCCAACCTGAAGTGATCTGAATTACTTCAATGAAAGACTCAAAGAAAGCAAACCTGGCTACCAACTTGTTAGCCATTTATACAGTCTCATGGCCTAGCACAACAGCATCCTAACAATAAATACTGGAAATCCTATCTTGGAGAATGCTTCAGAGCCTGCTCATAATTCAAATCAACACACTGACTATATGTGAAATACACTTGGGGTCCTTTATACCTTCATGTACACATTAATTGATGCATATCACATCCACATCTACATGACAGTACTGATGATTTTACAAAGGTCTTTGAACTCAGAAGGGTACTATTAACAACTTCATCAAAACCTTTGGCACTCTTACAGCTCAACCTGACTGACACCGTACCTTGCCTCCAAGTAGCAAAACCTCCTAAGGCAGATTTGCATTAGCCCTCGCGCCTTCTTTCAAGAGCTTTAAGAAGAATGGCAAGACATTTGTGAAGATGTTGAAGTTTTCAAATAGCTGGCATCACAGCTGCAGAAAGCTAGTTTTGAGCAATGGCCGACACAGGGAGTCATCCTTATCCTCAGGGACTTCAGCATAAAAATGACTTTATGAAAAAATTGCTAATTTCCATTGGCTAGTTCTACTGTCTTGCTTTTATGAGGCATGCACAGCTTCATAAGAAACTTAACACAGATCAGACAGAGCAACAGTCTCTGAGCTGCTGCTCTGTTTGCAAAGAAGTAGTGACCATTATAGTACTTTTCTCAGTAGGAAAGGTTGAACTAATTTAAGGAGAGGGCAGGTTTGTTGTTATTCAACAGGAAGAAGCTTTTTTTGCCCCCTTCAATGTACAAAATACTTGTCACAATCACATTCTCAATAAGAAAGGCCTGTGCCATCACAGAAGACATAATTAAGCATTGAACAATTATGCCTTGTTCAGTTTTAACACGAGATACACACAAATATCAAATACTATTTGCATGACATTCTTCATTAGCAAAGGTTAGTTACACGTCTTGCGCTTCTAAGGTTCCTGGCTCTTATCTCTAATTATGTGCTCACTTGCCCAGCTGCTCAGGGAAATTGCACTGATAAAATCTGTAGAACTCACTTAGACCTTTGAGAGTGGGTTTGATTTAAATTACACAGATATCACTGACTCTACTTCAGGAACCTTGAGATCAGAATTTGCTGTCTATTGTTAATAATAAAAGGCTTGAGAATGGATTTGTCAAGGGATGTGAAACAGGGGAACCTGTGCCTCTCGAGATGTGATCTCTGATTTACTCCAGCATGCTAAAGGAATAAAGGCCATATATGAAACCCACCAAACTAAATGGAAAGATGTTCAGAGGACCAGACAGGCAGATCCAGAATTAGAGCACTACACACTGCATTAGTTCCCCTGTGGTTGTACTCTACCTGGAGCACAGCTACTAAGCAAGAGGTGTGCAGAGAGTAGGCAAGTGGCTAATTCCAGAAAGATCCTAAGGTTTTGTGGCTGGACTGAGGAAGCGAAAGCCCAAGGACTAGAAAGATGGAAAACTCATTGATCCTAAAAATAGGTAACACTGAGGCTCATAAGTCATAACCACTTATCCACACACTACTAGTAGTTACTAGTAAATGTAACTTATCCTAACTAGTTGTAAGAAATTTCGATTGAGTGGCACGTGGTTTTAGTTTGAGCAGGCAGGAGGTAGGTGAGTTAACACAATAGGTTTATCAATTGCTTCCTAGGAGGGAGAATCCCCTTGGAGCTAGGATTGTTTGGAGGGCAAGGATCAAGCTCTCCTTCACCTTTACTGGACAAAGTTCTGGTGAAGGAACTGGGGCACCTGGGAAGAATATCACAGTGCCTCTCCAACTTTTGTGACCACCACCTGCCATGCCATCTGCTGCTGCTGCCAGCACCACCTGGGCAAATCGACGCTTGGATGAAGCACCAGGGACAGCAACATTAGGAAGGGCAGGCATGACATCACATCAGCCTGAAGCCACAGTGGCCTCTAGAAACCAAAGACAGAACTGTTCCTGTTCTGACCATGTGTATCACACCCATTGAACACACTGCAGTAATCAGAGAAGAGTGATTGACGTTTGACAGTCCTGACATGTTATATCTCTGTGTATAATAATGTTTTCCATATGCCAGGTGAGATGGCATGAGTTCAGGAATTGACTATGATTCTCTGGCTATTCAAAAAACCCCAACATTTTCTGTATTTCATATAACTGTGTTTTGAGAACACTGTTCCTTCAATAAGAAACACTATAAAACAAAGTTCTCTGAACCAGTTTGCTTGGATACACTCCTGGTTCACTTACATTAAGGACTTCACCAATTTCAGTGTAAACTTTATGATAAAAATGTATTCTAAGTACAAACAAATGTTTAAACACCTTCACTCTCAAATAAGCTCAGATTACATTTCAAAATTAGAAAAATGAATACAGACTCATGTTCAACCAGTTGTCAGCCAGTACTGCCAGGTCCCTCTATGCCAGGCTGCTCTCCAGCCACTCATCCCCCAGTCTGTAGCTGCAGGAGGTTATTGTGTCCAAAATGTAGGATTCTGCAGTTGGCCTTGTTAAACCTCTTCCCATTGGCCTCTCCCCATTGACCCAGCCTCTCCAGATCATCTACTTCAACCTCCCTGCCATGGACAGGGATGTCTCTCAAGTAGACTTGGTTGTTCAAGGCTTCATCCACGATTGAACACCTCCAAGGCAACTACAGTCACCTCAAAGGAAAATTGGTGTGCCTTAGGAACTCAATTTGGGCACAACTTATTTGATTTTGCAGAAACATAAAATAGAATTATACTGTTTGCTAAGTTCCTAAAAAATCTTTTGAGGCTAGAAAAGAGCTCTGCAGCACAAAAGCCATACCTGAGATTTAGCAGATTTAGCTGTGGTGAAACGCTTGTGCCGTTCGTATGTATTGAGCAAGTGAGCTAGACAATAAGTTTGACCATAAAATTACTTTTAAGCACCTCTGCAACATCACTTCAGGATACTGCTTTGATTTACAGAACATGGAGCTAGGATGAATAGTGATAGTGCAGCTTGGTTACCACATGTACTGTCAAGCTGCAGTGAAGTAAAGTGCCTTAAACTGGTACAGAAGTGAAGAGTGTCTGGCGTGGCTCTTTAAAGCTCAAAGAACTCAAGCTCACAGGAGAAATATCCTCCAGAGCCCAAGTATATCTTGTTTCCAGGCGACTCACTCAAAATGGCATGCTTTCTGTTGTGTTGCAATTTATGGGCTAGTAGAGGAAGAAAAAATGCGTTGGTTCCACTTGTGCCAAGGAGTCTGATTTGTACACAGGAAGCATAAACAGTAAGCTTCTGTGTAAGATAAAATACAAATGGTCCAAATATATTAAGTGGTGCTGCTGAGAAGTCTAATTTTTGGATGAAGACAAATATCTTCCTGTAACCTCAGTAAAAGCCAGGCTCCTCTTTAAACAAATAGGATGTGGGAAACCATCATAGGATCGATCATAGGATGTTAGGGGTTGGAAGTGACCCAAGAAATGGACCGGGGCTGTGCTGGGGGAAGTTTGGGGTGGATGTTGGAAGAAATTTCTTTACTGTGGGGCTTGTCAGGCATTGGAGCAGCCAGCCCAGGAGGATGGCTGAGTCAGCATCCCTGGAGGTGTTTGGGAGAAGAGTAGATGTTGAGTTGGGGGACAAGGTTAATTGGCAATAACAAAGCTAGGAAAAGGTTGGACTTGGTGATCTTGAAGATCTCTTCCAGCCGAAACTATTCTATGATTCTGTGTAAAAGTATTATTGATAAAAAGGAGTAATTTACAGCTACACAAGAGTTACTGTGGTTTTTTGAACAGAGCTGTGTTATAATCCTTCCCTGATAAACTGCCAGAGCCTTTTGGTTTCCTCCAGGTTTAATACTTGTAGACTTGCCAGGTTACCACATGGGAAACCAGTTCATAAATCCTGAAACTGAAAAGGAATCAAGCCAAATGCCAAATGGACAAAGTGGCTGTTCAAATGCTTTTACAAGTCTTGGTGTCCCTTTAGAAGTCTAGGTTGAATGAATTGTTCTTTCTGATCAAATACTGTGTCAGACATCTAAAAGGTCAAGCTTTGGGAGCATGTCTCAAGTTAGAGAAGATGTCTTTTACCTTCATTCATTTATTTGTATAGTACAAGTTCAGTGATTACAAGAATTACATCAACCATACTCAGCTATGAAATGATTGTAATACAGGGGTCTCAGGGGAAGCAAGGCAAAGCTAAATAACACAGAGATGTGTTGAAAGGAAACACAGTCATCCACAAGAGTGGAAACGTGGTGACTTACACAACTTGATACCAAAAGGTACTTCTTGGCATCCTCCAAAACACAGTATTAATTGACAAGTTTATATCTAGGCCCCAATTTCACAGTTCTCTAGTCATCTTCAGGCTCACAAGAGATGGCAGTAACCTTGGCAGCTGTTACGTAAGATTTGGATTTCATAAAAAAAGCTGCCTGTTGTGCTTCCCAGATGAAGTAAACAGCAAGTTACAAGAGCTTTCTTTTCTTGCTCCATTCCACTGGTTTTCACAGAATATTACAGGTTGGAAGGGACCTCAAAAGGTCATTTAAGTCCAACCCCCTCTGCAGGAGCAGGGTAAGCCTACAGTACTGTCTCAAGATGTCCTACATGGGGCTCAAATCCATGACCCCAGGAATTCAGAGTCCCATGCTTTACCAACTGAGCCACACATTCCAATGATCACCAACATAAAACTGCAACACACACTGAACAGTGGCTGCATGGACTCTCCAAGCAGTTCTCAGCGGTGCGTATCTGGCAGAGTCCAGATTTGAAGGCATCACATGCATCAAAGCTTCTGGATTAATAGAAATTTAGCACTAAACTAATGGTAATTTAATCTGACTAGCCGTTCTGTCTCCTTTTTATCTTATTAAACAGATCAAGCAGTGTATATATTGAAAATGTTCTGTTCCATTGTGGTTTCTTTATAAATATGTTTCTGTTTCAGTGAGGTTACAGAGCACATAAAATTTTCATATAACTGAAATGAGCTGTGTAGGGTAAAAGCAAATGCCAGCAGGCATCTAAATATTGTAGCATCTGTTATATTTTACACTATGTGCTCACAAATCTTATAAAGCTTCACTGCATTTTAGCAGTATTCTTCACAAACTATTGAAGATTGATGGCTAGTGTAATTGCCATATCTGATATGCTATCATTTTTAATATACTGAGCTTCTGCAACAGCCCCTTTCTTTGCACTATCAACCTACGTCTGTTTTATGTTTCCATAAAGAGCACATTGTACCAGCAGCCAGTTATATTACTACCAACTAATATTTTTACACATTATAAGGTTATCTTAATTTTCACTGCAATACAATGTTGTGTGTAAGTACAGACAATACATGGTAGCATGCAGCAAGATAAAACTTGACCTTTCCTTTTATAAACTGCTAATTCTACATATTTTAAAGGTGATGATGGGGTTCTCTTTGTTGTGGGTTATTATATGTACTTTGAAGATAACACTGGGTCAGAATGGGAAAGGCAGATGAAAATGCACTTCTGCACTTCATACATATTTGCACATTAGAATACTCAGGAAGAGCAGCAGTACCTGTGCCTATGCAAATTTATAACCAGATGGGAAGTGGCTAAAGTAAAAAGCCACAAACTGGAGTTAGAAGGAGATCAAGAATCCTAACAAAATGCAGTTACATGCATAATGAGTATCTGCTTAGAAACACAAACAACTACCTCACCACCTTTCCATCCATCCTGTTGACTAATGATGTACGTGATTTCAAGAAGAAATTAGTCTTAAGGAGTAGCACCAGCACCTTGTTGATCAATTCAACAGAAACCTCACTAAAGAGAAGCAGATAAAGTACATTTCTCAAGCTAATCAATTAGGGCTCTCATTTGTCATCCCCAGCCAAGTCCATTACTGCAAACTACATTTCAAGTATGTTCAACTGCCTTTGCTTTAATTTCTACATAAATTTCTGCTAGTGATGAAAGCACAGTGTTAGTCAGAAAGGACTGTTGACTTCACCAATAAGAGAAAGATTTCCATTCATAGAGCATTCAGTTTGCCATTCAGTTCTGATCCAAAGAGGTTCAAGCCAAGAAACACAACCTGCCCTTTCATTAGTAGTCTGCAGTGTATGAACTTTGGTAAGCACCTACAGTAATTTAAGCTAAAAGCTGGCAATGGTAACCCACGTATGAACCTTTCACACAAAAAACACAGCTAGCTACAGCTGGATTCCCCATGGGACTAGTAATTGCTTGGTTTGCAAGAAGATGATCTCAGGGCTCTCTTGAGAGCAAAAATTTCTATAGACCGTTTAAACTCACTCATCTTACTCTTAGAGGGCTTGTAAATGTGTATTAGCACCTATAGGTATAATACATTCAGAGGAAAGGCGTTAGACTTTGAGAAACAAGCCTACCTCCTGTGTGTCTTTAACAAATGACTCCATGAACAATGTACCCAGTCACACATTTCTCATTAGCTGAAAAAAATGAGAATGCCTCAGAACAGCTAAAGAAATATTAAAACACTGAACATCTGCAGAGATATGGTTTAATGAACAAAGACTATTGAAGGCACTCACTGTCCTAATTTCCACTAAGTTGACAGACAATGCCCCAAAACTGCCTTTCAAATCCAACATCAACTAATAAGCTAATCAGAGCAGAACAAACCATTTGTGTATGACTTTAAAATAAAGAATGGCAAGGGTAGTTTTGCAACATATGTAGTGTTTTGGTTTTGTTTTTAAACAAGAGAATGATTCACTTTGCTAAAAATGCACACACTTATGCTGAATAGTCTGAAAAATGCTCAGATTTGTCTAAAATTGCTGTACATTTTGCATGAGCTGCAATAAACTCTACAATTGCGAACTCTGGCCAACATGCCTTTCAAAGCTTGTAAGAAGTAGCTCGCCATCGCTCTGCCATTTGTCCACTGACAAATCTCTCTTACAGTGCCAGGTCTCTGAGGCAAAGGCTGCTATCTTCTTCATGTAGTACTGAACCCAAGAGCACAGGACTAGCTGTAGCGTGAGTTGGAACTTCAGTGATAGCATGATTTATACAAATTACACACTATGTAAACAGAAACAATTCTAAATTAAAATAATTATTGTAGTAATTAGTTTTTAACAGGAGCTGGCTATGAAATTTTTAGTACAAGCATGCATTTAACATTTAGTGGATTCACCACAATTTAATTTAGGCAGTGAAATTAAAGAAGACTAAAGGTAATGAACTCAATATTAGATAGATGGCAACTGAAATATATTTAAATATATTTAACCAGAGTCTATTAATTTAAAAAACCTCAATTATGCAGATCACTTTATTTTTGAATTGTTCCCAGGTAAGCAGAGTATAGGACTTTAAAACCAAAGGCACCCAATATCCATTCTCCTCAGCGATCGGGGCTGCGCAAACAGATAATCTACTGGGAATATGAATAGTGCTCGTTTACCTCACCTGAAAAACCTCACATGAGGAACGTTTCAGGCAATGAGCTCTGCACACAGAGGACAGAATCATAGAATAGTTTAGGTTGGAAAAGACCTTTAAGCTCATGGAGTCCAACCCAATATGCCCAAGGCCACCACTAACCCATGTCCCTAAGCTCCAGATCTACACAACTTTTAAACACGACTTTTCAACCCCCTCCATGAGCAGCCTGTTCCAAGGCCTGATGACCATTTCAATAAGGAAGTTTTATCTAATATCTAACTCAAACTTGCCCTGGTGCAACTTGAGGTCATTTCCTCTTATTCTATCACTTATTACCTGTGAGAAGAGACCAACCCCCCACCTCTCTACAGCCTCCATCACTAAGCACCGAATTAAATTGCAGTCAAGTAGATGTACAGAAATCCTGTGGGTTTTTAGTTTGTGTTGTTTCTTTTCCCGTAACAATTCCCCCAATCCAGTTCACTGTGGAGCTGCAAAACAACCATGCTGGACCAGGGCAAGGGCTACATTTTTTGACAGCAGTACTGGTTTATGCCAGCTTAAGGTCCCTGTGAAACTACTGTTCCAGACAAACACTCCAAATTTACACCAGAAGAAAAGACACTGAAGTTGAATGAGTTCATCTCTGAGATGAATTTAGAAAGCAGTGCCCATCAGGGAATTGGTAGTTGAGAGGCCCAGAGGCACAAACATGCTGGCATATCTTATCAGGCTGTGGCATTTATGGGAGACATTGGAAGTTTGTATTTGGATTGCTGACTCCATTATAAGGTTTGCAGAAGTGCTGATCATTGCAGTGGTTGTTTATGCAGAGATTGTGTGTACAAACACACAAATGTTCGAGGGGAAAATATTCCAGTTCTTGTTTGAACAGGCCAAAGAAAGTTTTCTGATCACTGAAAAGAGAGATGAAAAATCAATCTCTGATCACTGAAGAATAACAGCTTCACCTGCAGGAAAGGAGCACTAGGAACTGAACATGAACCTTGTATTCCTGAGCTGCTCCTGAGTTCACATGGATACAAACACCACTAAAATATGAAGGTAGCATCTCAGTATGACAGAGGACTGAACTTGAGACAGGCATCCAGGAAAACGTAAGGTCTCAGTTCAAACATCCTGCTGTGGTGGGGGGATTGGTCTGGTCGATCTTTTGAGGTCCCTTCCAATCCCTAATGCTCTGTGATTCTGTGACTTAAGACCTAAGGATCTCCAGTCTCCCTCCCCACATACTTTCCTATATCATGGAATGAATAATTTTATTAATTTGTTTCAGAGTGGAATGATGAGAATAGAGTTAGTATTTGCAAGGTGTTTTAACAACAGGAAGCAGCATGTGAGGGTTATGTCCTCTTGCAGTTATTGATAAGCCACCAAAACTACAGAGTTGGAAGACATGGTGTCTCAAGAGAGAAGAGTGTTTTTAAAAAGACATGGAACGTGTTAGAATGCACCAGAGAAACAAAGCAGGGTGTGTAAAGGTCTTATGTGCACTGCCATGTAAGGAAGACTTTGTTTACATGATGCCATCAATCTCTTGATAATCTATGCTGCTCCAAGACCTAATGCAAGACTACATGATTCTTCATAGAACTGTCAGTAATGATACTCCCTGTCCTTAGTGGAAACTGAAGTAGGAAGAGCACTGAGAAATCATGCTGACAGAAGAAAAAGCATAGAAAGGAAAAGTGGAGGGGGAGGGTCTTCTTATAAGACAAGAGCAGAACTATGTTTATAGCCTCATTGGGAATGCAGAGTATCTGACCACTTGATGTCAGACTTGACCCATATTTCAGTCAGCATCCAGGACACCAGAAGCTTCAGATCGGTGTGATATAAACGTTACTACACTTGAAAGAAGTATTTTGAAAGACAGTTCTCTGCAAGAAGAGTTGTGGAAGGTCAAATATATGAAGTAACATGAAAAGTGGTATTTAATTGTGACCTACTCCAAGGAGCTGAATAAACCTCCTCACGGCAAGAAACTCACTTGGTGCTCAAATCTTAATTCTGTTGAAATCCTTAGATCCAAGCAGGTCTTCAGTTTGTAAGGAAGCTTGTCAGGGCTACCTGTCTTAGCCAGCACCTAGTACTGCCCTCCAGAAATCAACCAAACAGAAATCTGGCATCCAGCAGTCCCTCAGCCTCTTAGAAATACAAATCCATTTCTATTTCCTAAACGAACACCTGTCTTGAGTACTGAACATTACAGCATTTTATTACTGTTTGCAGAGCAGAAGTTTGAACTCTGAATTTATGATCTCCCATTGCCTTCCAGATGCAGGTGTGCTGGCTGTACTGGTCCCAGCCTGCACCATCACTGCTCACTACCACCTCTCTGTCTGAGGCAATCATCTCCGCAGCTTCTTTCCTGAATGTGTGCAAGATGCTCAAGCCAATGGGCATTCTTTGTGTTCTTGAATTACACTTTAAAAAAATGGAAGAAACCTACTCATCAGCTTCTAACCGAAGCCAATTTCTCATTACAACCAGGTACCTTCAAACACTTCTAAAAGTTTTATTGCCTTCATTTCAATCAAAGCAAATTATCCAGCATTTAAGCTGCTTAACAAAGTCAGGTGCTTTGGACTGACATTAGATAAAGACATGTACACAAACACCCACCCAACGGATGGTGGCAAACAGAGTAGAGGAAGGAAGAAGGAAGTGCTGGGCCACCAGGCATCAGAAATGGCAAATGACAGAACCTACTCCCAGAAGACAAAAATACCCACAACCTAAATCCCCAACTCTGGAAAATATTAGCTACACAGTGTGCCTAAAGTCACTCTTGGTTTGAGATGGAAGCATTTGCTAAAAATTACACTGGGGCTTAAAGGAGTGTTCAAAGAATGAGCTTCAAAATGTGCTGAAATACCTCTCTGAACAACATCTAGGTCTTCACAGAGACCTGGATATCAAGAAAATTAGAGTAGGTCACGCAAAGAACTAAAATAATAGCACGGAAAGCATAGGGCAGCAAAAAGAAAGAGGACATTTGAGTGTAAATGTAAGCATCTCCAATTAGCTTTTAAAATGCATGACCTTAGATTTCAGAGGCTTTAATGGGGTTTAAGCACTTAATTTTGCTGGTCTCAAGGTTTTAGTGATCTAAACCAATGTGATCTTTAGAAGCAGGATTCTCCTTACTTTTCCAGAAGAAACAAAAAAAGAGAAAAGCAGTGGCAGGTTCCTTCCTGCTGCTGCATGGGAATACACAATGATTTGTGTATCTTGCAGCACTGATGTTATCTTCACGAGAGCATTCAAAGCACCAACATTCATTACCATAGCCTCAGTGACTGAAATTACTGTTTTGAAATATGCAGAGCCATTTTCTACGCAGTATACCGATTTTCAGCAATCATAAAAGACAGACCTTTCCAGGATCCAATGAAGCAATACCATAATCTATATTCCCTGTGCAGACGTAGAAAAAAACCACAGTTGAAGCAATACAGTGTCAGCAGAGCATAACACAACAAGCATTAAAAAAAGAACGGGATGTGAACGATGTTAGATAACAAATAATAATCTCAGGAGTATAACTGTCTAAATAATTATATTTCAAACTAAAATGTATTAAAAATTAAAATAACAGGTGGCTAAGCAGTTAAAATCTGACGTGATTTTTTTTTATTAATTGCTGCTTGTAACTTACTTCTTTTTTCTTTCCAAGTTAACTTTTTCTTACTATAAATAACCAAAAAGGGTAAATACATGATTTACCAGCTTTGCCATGGAGTTTAGCAAGGCAGAACACACGATGACTTCAAATCTCCTGAAAAGGACCATCACATCTCTGAATTTAGGTGACTACAGAGAGAAATGGCCCATGCAGCTGGAGCAGAATATCCCCTTAGTCCTGCTTCTGACTAGAGTTCTTCTACATTTTAGATGGAAATGTAAAACTATCATGAAACCTAACAAAGCAAAAGGACAGCTTTGTCTTAGGCGAAATCATCTGAAATTGGGGGAAATTGGTCCGATTTTTCACGGATTGGCCACAGACAAATCTCCTTAAACCTCCAACCTCCTAAATTTGGTGCCCTAAAGTGTTTCAGTGCTCTGTGGCCCAGGCTTAAAAAGCTTTTGATCTCTTAAGCTCTCTGTGAGCTCAGAGCTTAAGTTTTCATCTCAAACTTTTATCCTCCCTTGTTCTGCTCCTACTTAACTGTGGTAAAGCACAGAAAAAGATCCTGTAAGTAGCTAAGACTTGTCTCTACTTCTACACTGAAAGAGTAGCATGAAAGAGGGCCCACTGTAATTGATCTGACTGTTCATCACCAGTGCAAGGCACCTCTAAAGCTGCTGGACAGCCAGCCTGGCTCGTCTGACTGCAGAGGGTTGACTGTAGGTACAGATGATTTAACGTCTGCGGCTCTTGCATGATTCGGAGTGATCATGTAGCTATCAGTACAGCACAGGAGCTAATTAGTGATGGTTGGCTGCTTTCTAAGAGAGAGATTTGGTGTTGGAAAGCTGAAGGTATTCCACTCCACTGTGGGGGACGCTGAGCTATTATGTTTTAACAAAACTAATAACTCTTGTCACTATTTTCATGCTGGATAGTACAAGCTCCTCTCTTGAATGTCCAACGTGTACATGTCAGATGGTACATTTGACTATGAATAGAAAAATTATACTTGATCTGAGTTGCTGCCAGGCAGGCTTGGAAGAGTTTTCCATAATAGAGACTAGAAAATCCCCCAGTCGCTAAGGCAAATGAGCCAAAGTGCATGTAGCATCTGGACTGGGGCATTTATTTCCTTACCAGAACTGAAATATTGTCTGCTTTTGATCAGTTTATGGTTTTTGAGTGCAAGAGGCACTACCACTTCATTTCCTAATTTGCTCTAGTTTTCAGATTCATCCCTGTGCCTGGGTAGGGAAAGTACAGAAGAGACCAGCGAGAGATCAGGTTATAAACTGTTTTGCTTAGATTTGTTTCTCGGAATTTCTGACAATAAATGAAGTGCAGGCTTGCATGAAGGTGGCCTGGGGTCAGTGGGATGGGGAGGGAGGAGGTTCTTTCAAGAATACTAATAAATGCTGCTGACTGGGACAATGAATCATTTGTAGGTCGCGTGGGCTCTATAAGGTTGAATTTGTAGCTCCTTTATACAGGTCGCTGAACAGATTAGAAGCAAGGTAACTCATGCCTTGCAAAGGTCACAGTGATCACAAAACTCAATCTCTTCGCAGCAAAACATAAACACTCGTTTTCATTTAAGCCTTCCCATACTAAAAGGAGGGAAAGTAGTTATATAAATGCAGTTAACTCAATTGTGAGAGTTCTCAAATTTGTGGGGGTTTCTAACATTTTTATTCTTGCATACGCTTTCAATTCCTTTCTGGATTAAAATGCAAATCTTTGCAGGCAGTATGATTTGGTGGCAAAAATCCAGTGTGAAGTAAGAGTCGGACTCACTAAGTTCTGCTCCAGAAGATTGAGGAGAAAAACACAGCAGTTTGAATTGAGGGGAACACCTATTGCATTTGTCCTCCAGTGTTAAGGTCTAGGGAACAACACAAGAGAGCAGTATGTGTCAGACTGAGGCAACCAAAGAGGCTCCCTCCCACAATTAAATAAAGCTGTGCACCTCCATATTGAAAAATCACAGAATCACAGACTGGTAGAGGTTAGAAGGAACCTCTGATGATCATCTAGTCCAAACACCCTGCTAGAGCAGTTGTCACTGATTACAAATCTGCAAAACATACTGTCACCTTGTTGGCCCCTAGCTGCTCCATCTTTCATTAGCACCAACCATCAGTGATAGATAACAAGAAACAGAGTTGGCTGAACCCTTCTTGCAGCTGAAGATTGATCACCTCCTAGTAATAAGTGGTTATTAATCATAGAATCATAGAATCATCATGACTGGAAAGGACCTCCAGGGTCATCGAGTCCAACCTTTCTCCTAGTGTCTAACCGCTAGACCATATCCCTAAGCGCTGCATCCACTCGTTCCTTAAAGACCTCCAGGNAATGGTTATTAACTTCTTACTACAACGCAGTCCTACAGGATCTGACCATGGTGTCAGAGCCAGGAGCTGATAATAGTGTCCACAGACAACCCTAGACAAGGCAAATGATAAATTTGGTCCAGGTTCCATCCAGAAGGCAGGACTGCAAACATAGCTTGCAAACTTGAACCATAGTTCCACACTGAGCTTAAACAGAGCTGCTGGGTGGAAGGGCAGGGATTAGCTCCTAGGAGAGAAAGAGACCATAATCCCTCAGAGCCCTGACAAGCATCTAAACAAAATGACTCAGTTGAAGATTCCTTGCAGGTTTGCCTATGATGTCTGAAGAGTGCTGGATGTTGGGAATGGCAACCCTGTGTGAGCCTCTGTGCTAGATGTGTAACTGTGTGGTGACCCAGTGACATTTCACGTGTGTTCTCCACATACGCAACCACAGAAGGGGTGAAGCACTCTCACACAGTTCTTTTTGCACTACTTATTCCCAAAGATATGAAGACATCTCAGTAATAAAATACACAAAACTGAGAAGCTCTTAGACTACTGGTTATTTTTCTCAAATATATCTGTTGATTTTGTGAATACATCAAAGGGTTAGCAGGAATTGATTTTGGGCCACAGCTCATTTGCTAGTCACCAAAGAAACTCTAGCATTGGTGTTGATCTGTTTGTCTGACTGACTACTTTTGTTGGGAAAGCAAGTAGAAGACGTTATAAAATCTTGGAAGCGCCAGGGTTTCTGCTGAAGACCAGAGGTCTTAAGGATGCAGTAACAATGTTTGAGTCTGGAAGTAAACTGTTTTAATAGTATTCTACACTATCATCATTTTACCAGGGAAAAGCAGATGTAAAAAGCATACAAAGTCCTTCTTCTTTCCAAATAAAGTAAGTTACAATAATTACACCTCAGTAAGCATAGTCTTTTATGTAAAATATCATGTAGATCTAGAACAAAAGTGGAATATTAGCTATTTTTAGTGGCATGATTTTTTTTTTATAACCTTTGACTCAGAATATCCTACTAAAAGCCACTTTTCAAAAGCATAAAATGCCTGGAGATCTGTCTGTATTATTTAAACCAGCAATTAGCACCAGATGTTGCTGCACTTTATATTTAGACATCAAATTTCATTATTTTAAGCAGAAAGAATGCTCTAGAAGGACAGAAGGAATAATTTCAAAATGTAATTACAGCATATTGTTTTGATTCTCTCTCATTAATTTACCTGATTGCAAAGTAAAATTAAATGAAGTTATATTTAAATTTAAAATTGGACCTATGAGTAATGTAACATCTTATTATCTTACTGCACAGGAAAAAAATAGGTTTAGTGTATATTTCACGTTTCATTAAGCAGCTCATATCCTGCATAAGGCTGCTAAAGGACATGAAGAACATAAAAATGTCATAATGTTAAAAGTACAGAGTAGATCCCAATTATTTTGTAACACACATCCCCCTTCCCCCAAACATCAAAGATTTTTTTTTTTATATATATATCTGTGAACAAAAAATGTCTTTAAGAAAAAGCATGTGATTGAAGTAGTGGTCACAGAATGCATTTGGTTGATAATCACACTGAAAAGTTCCCTCTTCTTGCCAAATGTCACAAAGACTTCATATCAGTGCTGAGAACTGAAAACTTCTGTCAAGATCCCAGTTCTGCAGGGAAAGCAAACCCAGCAGCTCAGTACACATAAGCCTCAGGCCAACAGACAGTGCCCCATTCACTATTAGATCTTTGAGATCACACACCAAGGACCAGTGACTTGCTCTTTGGAATCAGCTCCAGCCTGACAAGGAGGTAAGAGAGCTTCACTAAGTAGCAGAAGCTCAACTTGTCTGCTTGTTGACACTTGGCTGGGAAATCCAACCACTTCAAGTAAACAAAAGCATCAGTGTAAACCGCCCAGTTCTTGGCAGTGTCAACAAAGAAGAGAAGATAGTGCAGCAACCCTTCCGTGCTGAGTGCAAGCCAAATGCTGAAACACTGAATTTCTCTTGTAAGGAGGTATCAGTAACAGACTTCAGTCTCTACAGCTACCAACAGTAATAAAGGGAGCTTGTGGTTTTAAAATAAATCAACATACATGGTGGTGCCCCCATACACTAGAATATACTCCACAGAAATATTTAGAGACCTGCAGCTTCTTTTAAAGTCACACCTTTGTGGACGTGGTTGGTTTTGTGGTAGTTGGTTTGTTCCTGTTCTGCAGACATTAGTGTCCAAATACAGACAACCAGAAAAAATAATAGACCCAAATCTGCAAACACCTACCCAAAAAGTTTTCCCCGTAAATAGAGATTACCAGTTCAATTTTTTAATAAGGCATCTTAATATCAGTTTTAATCTTTAACAACCCACTCCATTTTTCAGTAAAAAAAAAATGATCTGCCCCATTACCAATAAAACAAATGGCACCAGGCTCCAAGTCTGTGAGACTGCTGTGAAGATACATGCAAGTGCTCCAAGCATTGCCATGCAAATTCACCACCACTACGGCTACCTCGGCAAAATGCTGAGCACATATGGCACAGTGAATGTCCACGGGCTGAATAGGAACTGCACATTTCACCATAATTTTAATACAAATGCTAAAATCTGCTTTTTTAGGTTCTAACCCCACAGGCTAAATAATGAAATCAGTAATTCAAACAAAACTTTCACCGACTTGAGAGGAAAAGCTTTAAAGCCATTAAGGGCATCTGTTGGGATAACTCCTGCAGATTTTGATTCACAAGGCTTATCTGTCCCATTGAAGAGAATGGGATGTATCACACCAGCAAATTTAACAGAATCAGTGTGGGCTCCTCCCATGTGACTTCAAAGACTGAAATCCTCTAGTGCTAGCCCCACTGCCATGGGCAGGAATGCCTCTCACTAGACCAAGTTGCCCAGAGCCCCATCCAACAATTCCAGGGAGGGGCCATCCACAGTGTCTCTGTTCATTTATCATTTATCCTAACATTTACTCATAGTACTGGCTCTTCTGTCATTGTACATGGTAGGATCCACACATGACTATACTTTCTAGCAGTACCTTTGACCCCAACGTAAGTCATCCATCCCGTCTGCTGAATGGGAGGTCTGACTGTACTGGTTCCATCAGAAACTCTGAGGCGGTACACATCACATCTTGTGAGGCAGTACACAATTCCCTACACCTTTTCTGACAACTTGTCTACCAACAAATTCACCTAATCAGAAAAAAACCTCAGTGGTGGTCCAGGGAATACGTAAAGCAGTGGTATGGATGGAGCTGCATCATTCTTCTCTGGGGGAAACATGCCTGTGCACACCTTTTGACCCATTCCTGTGTGTCCAAGATCTGCCTACTTGTGTAAGAATCCTCTCTTAATCTCCCTTTCCTTAGCACAGAGAAGAAGTATCTACAAATTTACTTCATAAATTATCTCTTGGTTACTAAATAATCTTGGATTGCTCTTTGCCACACCTTCTCAATGTCCTCCTGTAATGAAGTGTCTAGAAATGGGGACAGTTTTCTAATGAGACTAGGAGCATGCCACAATAATTTCTGCAGCTTTACACACCATACTGCCAGAGCTGTATTTCAGAAACTTGTTTGCTCTTTTGCATTTCTGTTATTGCTACCAGGAAATAGCACTAATGGTTTATTGTCTGCAGTCCCTTCTAGGTTCTTTTCTTAATATGAATTCCATGTTGTGTTCCTATTTAGACTGCAATCTTCATGCTTATTCTTTTAGTAATTGGCTACATTACTTCACATTATGCTGCACTGAATTTTATGAACCACTTATCCACCCAAAGGCCAATATGCTTGTGTTATAAATATTACATTTCTGCTCATTGCCAGCAATGCTGCTATCACCTGTGTTTAAATCCTTAATCTATTCCACTCTCAAAACACCTCTGAGAAGGATGAGCAGCTGCAGTTAAATGGACTAACTGCTATTCAGTAACTCATAAGAAAAGAAAAATACCACAGAGGATTAAAAACCAACAAAACCCAATCCATATCATCTATGTAAGGCCAAGTCCTCCCAATGGAGTCATTTAGCAATCACAGGAGTTCCCTGATTTGTGTAAGTGACCACATTTCATGAGACACCATCCTCCACCAAGATCCATCACTGCCACCTGTTCGCTCAGTGAACATCCTTTAAAGGGTTGCGCTTTGGACTCCAGCTTCTTCACAGGGTTTCCCTAATACTCAGCCCTGCTCCTTTTTTCTTTCTGCCTGGGTAATTGTATCTGTGATCACAATTCATATGATGCCTTAATACAGACTGGCATCCACATAGCACAGATACCCACTTCTCCAGCTTGCACTTGTCGCTACCAGCCCATAACAGTATCTTGGCCTCTCTTCCTGACAAATTGTCTCACAAATGTTTATTGTGTTATAGTAAAGAAAACGAGAACGTTGCTGTTAGCCTCTTGATTCCACTAGGTGTGATCCTGCTACTCCTTTTCTCAGCTCTTGAGATGTTTTTTGCCTGTGACTCAAGCACGAATAAGAGGAGCCTAAGATGTGTCAAAGCCTTGATGATTCTTTCTATACAAGAATTGGGAAACTGCCATTTCTTTCCAATGACATGGTAGAGATCAGGGAGGCTTAAAGCTCTTGGCAATTACTTCAGTTTATTTCTTTTTTAGTCTTGCAAGTGGAACCCTTATCTCATTTGTATCTACACAAGAAGTCTTCATGCTTCTTGCTGTGACACCGTTCCCCTCTCTTTTTTGTCTCTTTACAAGTCCCACTTCTTGGTCACATTAAATGTAAGTTGCTTGTTCTCATTTTCATGCTCTTCATAGCCTACCTCTCAGTTTAAATGCTTCCACTGTCTGCTAGCAGGGTTTTCAGATAAACTTTTCCCTGCTGTCATCCCCACTTGGGATGGTTTTTCCCCAATCATCCTCAGAGCTATCCCATTACCCTTCACAACCATTCTTGTTTTCATTTCTTGGCTTGACATCTCCACTGGACAAATGTTAGGCAGCTGGTGTGCTGATACTGTTTGCCTTCGTGCTTATCAACTGTTTGGTCGTTTCCTTGCACTTCACCATCTGTCCATCTCCATCTGTTGTCTCCTGTCTTGCACTTTGGATGTAAGCTCTGGTAGTGGTGACTGTCTGCTAATTTTTTTTTCTTTATTTAAAAGAGCAGCTAGCACAGGGGGTTCTGGTCCATGACTGCTGCTTGCTACGTACTGCAATTACCCAGTCAGCATGCCAGTGGAGTGTTGTCTCTGCATGGAGCAAGTATGCAACTGAGGGTGCTCATGGACATCGTGTCTTTTTGAATCTGTAACTAGCAGTCATTGCCTTCCCCTGTTGGTTCCTGTGCAAGAAGATGAAGGAGAGAGAAAGTAGGCAAAGCAAACCAGTATTTATCCATTGCCTTGCTCCTTTCTTTCCTCTACTTTTTCAAGAATCTATAGGAAAGCAAGTTCAGTAATTATTTCTTCAGCTCTTCGTCAAAGAAATAGAGGAGATTAATTGAAACACAGTGACAGCAAAAAATCAGGCCTGTAAAAGTATTCCTGGTACTGATACAGGATACGGGAGCTTTGGAAGAAACAAGGTTGTTATTGCTACCACAATAGTCAGGGCATCACAACTAGAGACACTCTGTGATAAAACCATGGGGCGAAGAGCACTGAAGAACTGCGGTGTTCAGAATGCAAGACTATGAGAAGCAGTGATCTGCTCTCAGGAACACAGGTGGGAAAAGAAGCAAAAGACCACACTAAAGTTATAAGAAGACTGGGAATATGAAGGAAAGACTATGAATTATGACAGCACAAAAATAAATATTTCCCTTTCTAGACATCTAAAATTCCTCCAGAACTTAACTACCGTTCTTATACTAAAAATCTACCATATTTTAACTCTAACACAATGTTGCAAATCTTAAAAAAACCACTTATGATGGCAAATACAACTGCTGTTCTGCTCAAACAATGCAGAGATTCTGGGAAACACCAAACATATACTCCGATGCACCAAGAGAACAATGTATCTGAAAGGTGTCAGATGTTTTCTTAGCACCTCTGAAAGTCTATCCAGTTCTCTACAGGATTAGCTCTTTGTTTCTTTGTTTTAAGCCCAGAGGTAGGAAAAAATCCTAAACGCAACAGCAGATGTGATTCTAGCAGCTCAGTTTTTACCCTCAAATAACTTTAGGCAGTGCAGATGGTATGCTTTTGGTGTTCTGGGGTTTTATTAAATTATTTTTATATCAGCAATGAAATGACAAATGGTAACACCATATATTTTAATGAAGTGTTCATATCTGTTTGCCTTTTCAAAGACTTTATTTTCCTACAACTTAGGTGCTTGTATGAAAATTAAAGAACCAAGATGAATGTATTTTAAGTCAATGAAGGAAATTCAGTTGAGTTGTGTTTAGGAAAGATTTATGCTACAATTCATATATGGATCAGCACTGATAATTTAAATGCAATTTATCTGGTGGTTTAGTATTTCAGAAGACAGATCAAACCCAACCATTTAAAACAGTTGTTGCTGGAAATCTTGGTGACAGTCCTTAGCCACTACAACTCAGCACAGTTTTGGCAACGTCAACATATCTGTACTGATTTACAGAGCAGAAAATCTAGTGCTCCACTTTTGCAAATGCTATTAAAATGCATGTAGAAGATTGACCGTGGCTTAACACTGTTAATCCAGCTGCCCCTGGTCTGTCTATTTTCTCTACTTAGACTTTGGAGACACTTAGTGCGTGGCTAAGCAGCATTAATCTAACAGTTCTTCAAATAACTGCACGGTATTGATTAGCAGATGTTTTAAAGCCATTGCTGTAAGTGCTGATCTCTCTGTGCAATAGTTTCACCCTAATACATACTAGTTCAAATGCAGTGTAGCTCTTCTGGGAGCAGTGACATGGTGAAGCCATACAGCAGTAGAAATCCACCTTCGTGTGAGGGTAGGACCTATTTTTCAGGAATCAGGGCCCAGCTTTCATTTCAGTCTGTTTCTCATTACTTTACCAGAGGCAGTGTAGCAAATACAGACTTCAAGAATTGCTTTGCTTTGTGTAATTCATTCTGAAAGTAGATGTCGAGTCTTGTTCATAACCTAGTACCAAAACTCTTATCTGCATACAACGATGAATTGCCAGTTCCAGGCTATATTAGAAGTAGAAGCTAATGTTCTTCATCTCCTTCTCTTCCTAAGGACTTTTATTATGTCTAAAGTCTTGGTAGAGAGCCTTTGGAATTGTATCCCGCATATGGTAATTTGTGATCTTTGTATCTGAAAATAAAGCTTCTGAAGACAGAAGTACCAAAACATGTGCACACTTGCAAACACACACATTATAAACTTTTTCTGCAGGAACCTCTTTTGTTCCTGCTACTATCTGCTGAGCAGCTAATATGAGAAACAAACTAAGGGGTAGGAGAAAGGTCATATAGCCTCATTTGCTTAAGAATGCCTCAAGGTCTCTCTTCACCATCTAATACAGATGGTTTCCTGAGGAACTACATACATGTGTAAAAAAAATGTGTGCTGTGAGAGGTGGAGCAGTGATCCTAGCATCCCACTGCTGACTTATATCCTTTTCCAGGTCCTGGAAATGTTCGTTTTCTTGTAAAGAAAACCAACCTGTTGCATTAAGAATATTACAGTCGCTACGTGCTTCAGCTCTTGATGAGGAAATTAGTGCTGCCCCCCCCCTTCTTCTTCCCAAATTACAGCAATTGTACCTGTGAACAGGTGCTGTAAGAAACCAGCATCCATTAGTGTATTTTCTGGTTTCATGATTAGCTGATACAAAACTGAAATGTAATCAAGAAAGGATTCATTCGTTTGATTAGCCATTGAAATTATTCTGTGCCTAATCAGGTGCCTGGCTAGTTTGTCAGTCTCCTTTAGAGAGTCTTTACCTCTAATGGATGGTCCAAATACATTCTCAACAGTAGATCTGATTTAAGTATATGTGTTGGTGTCCTCTGATTCATCTTTGAGAGTCAAAATAGACAGATGAAGGAAGAGTTTTGATATGAACCTTTTCATTCCTCATCTACATAGAAACAAATACAATTTTAATTGCAAATACTTGCACAACAGAATAAGACTACCAACATTAACAGAGAGAATGGTCTATGGGAACAAGTACTCTATGCAAGCTTAGATCTGCAACAAAACACATCCAGGCTTAAAATCTCTATCATCGAATCACAGAATATTAGGAGTTGGAAGGGACCTCTAGAGATCATCTAGTCCAACACCCCTGCCAAAGCAGGATCACCTAGAGCTGGCCACTCCAGAGAAAACGACTTCACAACCTCTCTGGGCAGCCTCTTCCAGCACCCTGTCACACACACAACAAAGAATTTTCTCCTCATGTTGAGACGGAACCTTCTATGTTCAAGTTTATACCCGTGATTCCTTGTCCTATTACTGTGCACCACAGAAAAGAGATTGCCCCTTTCCACTTGACACTCCCCTCTCAGATATTCATAGACATTAACATCGCCCCTCAGTCTTCCCTACAAAAAACCAGTTGCAGCAATTGTTACAAAAGCAATAGAGCTGTTTTCAACAAATTACAGGTTTAATTTTTAAAACATCAATTAGATCCTACCTGTTGATGTCACTGAATTGTTGTTTTTAATCTCCAAACAGAAAATTTGGTCCCCAGCATCCTTACCTTGTAGTTCATTATCCCGAGTCATGGTGGAGGGGCTTCTCACTCAGAGATGCCAGGATTTTGTTCTCAGAACTAATGTTACTCATCTTTGGTAAGTTTTCTATACAATATCAAGGAAGAGTTTCCTTAAGTGTGAACAGTTGTAAAGGATGAGAATTTCTTTCAGGTCCTTATTAGAGCTCAAAATCTGACTATTGAAAGAGAGGTACAAGACAAGAGGCAGCATAAACATCCTGTTTTGAAGAGGTGTTTCCCAGTTCATAACTTCAATAAGTCAGTGTGCTACAGATAGCTTCAAAATTAATCAAAGCTAGTCTTTGTGAAGTGGGTTGGGATTTTTTTCCCTTGGGATTCTTAGAAAAGGAGAAGAAAATGAATCACAGAATCACAGAATATTAGGACCTTGAAAGATCATCTAGTCCAATCCCCCTGCCAGAGCAGGATCACCTAGATCAAGTCACACAGGAACATGTCCAGGCGAGTTTTAAACATCTTCAGAGAAGGAGACTCTACAAACCCCCTGGGCAATCTGTTTCAGTGCTCTTTCACCATCACTGTGAAGAAGTTCCTTTTCATATTTATGTGGAACCTCGTATGTTCCAGTATCATTGGATGACACTGAGAAGAGCCTGGCTCCATCCTCCTGACACCCGCCCCTTCCACATTTGTAAACATTAATGAGGTTACCCCTCAGTCTCCTTCTTTCCAAGCTAAAGAGACCTAGCACACCACACACACATCCTTCTTGGGGAGCTCTGTCTGGGTTTCCACATCCATTTTGACTGGTGACTGCAGCACAGTCTTCTGCTAGGAGGACACCATGAGGAGATCATGTGGCAGCAAGTCCTCCGGGCTGGTTTTCTCGGTTTGTTTGGTTGGTTGAGTTATTTTGGGAGGGGAGGTGGTTGGGGTTTTTTTGCCCCACCATGCACCACCACGCAAGACAGCTAGCAGGAGATCAGAGTACTGCAGAGGGATGCAGATCTTAGTCAGGGTACCACATGGACTGCCTGATTTTGGGACCAGAAAGGTCATAATCTTTGGTATGCAGAGCTAAGCAGGGAGGAGTGTTGTGTCCAGAGGACCTGTTCTCTACCACTGTTGAGCCAATCCAAGTCAGGCCTTCAGCAAAATCCATTTCCCCAGCTTAAATCTGTGATTTTACGCCCCAGGCAACTGCCTCCTTTCCCTGTGTCCAAGCCAGACCTGCTCAAATCAATAGTAAATGTTCCATGTATCTAATTATTCAGGCTATTCTATGACTGTTCTGTGAAATAAGTTTCTCGTTTATCTCCCTCTCTCCTCACCTGCTCTTAGGTTGTTACACTGCAACACGCATTGGAAAGAAACTGCTTCAGATGCAAGGTTACAGAAAAGTTTTTGCATCTGATTAAGACACTGAGGTCAAAAAATTGTCAAACAGGAACATGAAACCAGCAGTATTTTTAACATTGCTACAAGACTAAAAATTCTTTTAAATGTTAAATATCCTAAAGCATTTACGATGTTTTCTGATCCATTGCTGCTATCTAAAGCTACGAAAAAGTCAAATTGCCACCATACACACCTAAAAGTAATACAAGTAATGCAACTATTTGAGCTTTCCATTTCAGAAATAGATAAATAAGTATAGCAAATATGATGGTTAAGTATTAGAAAAGATTTTCACAAGAGAACGCTGAGTTAAATAATTTGCCATTTTCAGTCTTTCAAACACAAAGTCAATTTAAAAATTAAACATTAGGATTTGTTTACATTATAGTCCAAGGTCTGACTGAATTAAACACCAAAGTCTGCTGCCACTGAATACCATATGCACTCAAGTTCAGATGCTAGAGGGGGAAAAGAGTACATGAACTATTTCAGCAATCTGTTTATAAAGAGAAGTGGTTTTCCAGCCTCTGGGAATTCACAACTGAATTCTATACTGGGTGCTGAACTGTTATTACAATTGCAGGGTAGAAGGAAAGAATACAAGAGTACTCTCAGGCTAAGGGAATAGTCTACAGGAAATTGATAACTAGACTTGCCTTTAAAGTGAGATCTATTCAGCAACACTCACTTCACTCAAACAGCAGTTTGTACTAAGAACATATGATGAGCCTTCAGATGAGCCAACTCTCTTCCTCCACCCTCTGATGAAATTCAGATGTCTCAAGCTGTATTTTATAAAGGTTTAATACAGCTCACAGTTTAAATTAAGCAGGACTCAAGGTTAAGATATTTCTCAAAAAGGATCCATTATCCAGGATGGAAAGGATAAAAGGGTTAGTGTATTGTCTCTTTTACTACTTTTCATAGCATTTTATTAGTATTTTTTTAGTATTCTCACTGCCACAAGCCTTCCATTCCCACCTCAACCAGTGTTGAGGGCTTCTGCCTTCCATGGTTAGAACAAGCCTAGGCAGACAGTGGTGGAGAGCTGTCAGATTCCCAGCTTTACCACTCTTATTCTCTAAGTTGTGTCAAACCGCATGTCCATCTCTATTCAAGAACAATTTGGATTGGAGTCAAGAAGGCTATTAAGTTTTCCAGGTAATCAATTACTAATACAAGATAAAACAAAGGATCCTAGTCAGATTCCCAATTAACAATCCGAAGTAGTGTATTTTAAGGTTGATTTAGCTTTTTCATCTTTGCAAGCTAAATACAACAAAATTGATTTAGTACTTTTGAAATGAATGAATAATCTATTGTGCCAGCAATAGTCTCATTCGTGACTTTAGAAACTCATTAAATGATAGTGGTGACTGATTTAGTAACAACCATCCTCAAACACCGCTCAAAGAGGTCTGACTCCCTGTGTGGGCGAAGCACTACTGAAGAAGGAGAGGGAGCTGGAACTTCCTTTGCTGCTACCTGCTACTTGTAAATTACATCTACGTATTCCTGTCCTAGTGAAGCAGAGGGTGAAGATTTTGGTGTAACTATGAACATAATGGGATGAATACAGTCTGTGACCCTTGAACGAGGGTAGAATCACCAAAGGGTTCACAAACATCATGTCCAGCCCAGAGCTCTGGAAATCATATGGAAACCAAAACCTGAAAAGACTGTACAGGACAAGACCACTTCAAGACAATAATAGGCATCTGAAGAGAAAGGTGAGACACTGATGCAATATTAGGAACTACCTGCATGACTAATCTAAGTTGGATTGCAAAAACACCAGAGACTTACTACTGATAGCCCCCTTTAGGGGATAAATCCATTCTCCTTTTAGGTGTGTCAGTTATCCTGGAGTGGAAGGCTCACATGTGATTACACAAAGCTGTCTTACTCACCTCAAGGTCTTCCAGCTGTCACATGGGTACTGAAGACTGTGAGGTCTATCCAACTGCCCACTTTCTACTGGATGATCACAATGGTGATCCTGTCATGTCCTGAAGGAGAGTAGAGACTTTATCCTGCTCCTTCTTGGAGACTCCAGCCCAGTGTTCATCAAGCCTGTGAGAGTCAGAGAATGATCAGATGTGGTAATTTTTTTAATCACTCATAAGATACTGATCACATGCAGTGTCATCCAACCCTTTCAGTCCCTTATTTCAACAGCCTACCTTTCCATAGCCCAAATCATATTACAGGATTTTTCTCTATCTGGAAGGAGATTGTTATGTGGAAAATTATGTTATTCTGAAATATAAATGAATGAAGAGACACTTACAAGAGAAAGCAAGCTGTCAAGATACTAGGAAAAAACCCACCAAACCTGAAATGAAGTCAGTGACTTTTAAAAAGAAAACCAGAGAATCTACTCAGCTTGGCTTTGCAGCCCAGCAGCTTGGAAATGACGGCTCGTGAGATGTTCTGTAACACAAACAAATGCACCCTCTGGGCACAATATATATTATCGATCCTCAAATAAAAAGAGGGGAGATTGAAAAACACAGATTAGAAAAAAGGTCTAAGAAAACCTCAATTTCAAGTCTTATTTCAAGGTTTAAAATGAATGCAATTGCAGATGTGTACTTGGGAAAAGTGCCTCATATCTTCTGACACAGCACCTTCATAACTGCTGCAGTTCAACATGACATTGTAATTCACAGAGAATTCTCACAGGCTTCAGCTGATGCAGACACTAATTGGAAAATTCAGTGAACAATGGAAACTATAAAGAAGTTACATTTCAACATACAAAATAGCATCCTCAGGAAAAAAGGCTCCTATGGAACAATAGGAAGAAGTAGGCTCTTTGAAAAGCTTACTATGTGGCAAGGAACCTCGGGGGAGTTCATGTACAACATTAAGCAGACAGTAATGTTTTGAGCACTAAAACAATGACTCGAACAGAACAGTCAGCAGTAATCCTGGTGGCTTCTCAGTAATATGACGGGCCAACAAACAGCAAAAGGTTGAAAAAAATTCTGATGTTATTAGTAGCATTTTTTGTCCACGCAACATAATTCTATGTTTAACTAACTACATTAATGTAATTGCAACTGCTCACAGGGCAGTGGGAGAACGTGTTTATTTATAGCTTGTCTTTAGTTTAAAACACAAAAGCAACTCTCCCTACAAGCAAACCTTTAGATAATTTGTGTTGAGCTTAGTAGAGCCCTCAGAAAAGATGTTTCTTAAATAAAGATGAAATACTCATTTCATGTGAGTTATTTCATGAAATAAGATGAAAAGTTTTGGTACAGGCATGTGTACTTCTGTTGTACCGAACCTTAACCCTTCTGTCAACTGCTCCCTATGTAACTGAGAAAAGTTGCATATTAAAACCCAAAATCTACATATTTTAATCAACTGTTAAAAGTTTTCCATTAAGTTCTTGTTTTACCTGGATAAGCACTGCCTCTTTAAAATTATCTCTGCCTGTAAAAAGCTGCACCAAAGCTCTAGGACCCATTCTCAAAAGCATTTTTTTTTTTCAAATGCAAATCTTATGTGATAATGGGGAGCAGAGACTAAAAATAAACTTACAATTAATAGTATTTGTGACTTTGTTGTCTGTCAATTAATGATTTCAGAGATACTCCAACTGGAGTTGAGTTACATTTAAATTAAAAATTAAATGCATTTACCACACATGATGTAAGTTCATTATGATCATTTAGTTGCAGAACTGTTGATCTGAGAACATTTTTAACCATATTGTTAAAATTGGCCATAGAGTTGCAAGTGGTAAAGCTATGAATAACCATTGTCAGACTACACAGAGAGTTACCAGCCATTGCCCATCTTACACCACAGAGGTGTTCTGTGGTCCATATTTGGCCCTAGAAGTGCTGTCAGAATTGATGTTAACCAGAAAACTGATGAGATTTCACACAACAGAGTAACCAACAAGATAACAAACCAGACATTTTAGGTAACTGTCTGGATAAAGTCCCGTTTTTCAATACAAATATGTCCAAAATTAGCATTTTGTGTTCCTGTTTTGGAACCTGACCTGAAAAGGTACCAAAAATGTACTGATCCATTGGGAGCTGGTATTTTCCAGTATCATTAAACCCTTGGTCTGCTCTGTTCAGGAGCTTTTCACATTGACAGCATTGGAACACCTGCCTACAGGATGTTATTCACCATCTTGGTCAACACATCTGCCTTTCTATGTCATCATAATGTTGGGGTTAGTTTTGCTTTCCAAAACTTCCTCCTTTCATAGATTCTTAGACTGAAGCATCTTCTGCTTCAAGAACATTTCTTCGTGTATTTTCTATGCTGACAGCACACTGTTAAGGCTCCAGAAATCAGCCATATTATTAAATGATTATTTATGTATGAGGTCATGGTAATTACCATTCCTAATGCCTTGCACACCCTGATACCTTCAGGCTGGTAATCTTTAGCATGTCTTCTTCCAGCAAGTGTTAAGAAGCTTATGCTAGAGAATTTCAAACAACTTGGAGAACAAGACACAATCCTGTTGTGTTTCCAGCCTCACTTTTAAGTGGCATGCCATTTCAGCTTCAATTCTCACATGCATTATCATTCTTTCATCATCCAATCTTTATAGTAAGTCCATGGGGTTTCATCAGTTCTCAGACAGCCTTTCCGTACTGCCTAATACACTTGTTTAAATTCCAAGAACACTCCACCAGCCTATCACTTCCATATTCCCGGCGCTATTTGTTTATTCGTCTCAGCGAGATCATCCAAAAAGCACAAGAAACCTCTTCTGAAGCCAGACACACTTTCCTGCAGCTTGTTAGAATACTCAGGAAGCATGCTGAATAGATTAATGCTCTCTGAATGCATACGCAGATTTCTGCTCCCCTTGTTTGAGCAATGAGAGAATTGCCACTATTTCACACATCTTTCCTTGTTATATGGACATTTGATTGGTCTACACAGACACACTGGCATTATGCTATTTCATACACCTTCCATACACAAGATTTCAACTCATATCTACTATTTGTTCTCTTCAATTCAACCTCTTTTTACTGGTGTCTTACTTTCCTAGTTCTTTTAAATTATTATAAATACTTACTGATTCCAGTCTATCTGCTTAAGCCTAAAACCAATCCTGAACCCTTCTGCAGGTTTCCAGCTCATCCCAATAATTTGCCATTCCAAACCAGGAATTTTCAGTATCCACTAACCCTTCTCAGCCTCTTAAAGTCACACAGAGAGATGCAAGCACGTCATTCACAGAAGCATTTATCCCCGACAAACACCGAAGAAAAGCAAGCAAAGTTCAAGGAAACCTTTTCACTCTGAGATTGTATCAAATCCTGTAGGCATCTAAGCATCAAGGCAAGTTTGTAAGGATCAGGAAGCTTTGTACGTGCTTCCTGACAATGCTAAAGATTCAAAGGTAAACCCTCCAACTCACTTTCCTCTCCCCAGTGCCACTCTATGGGACAATGTGTACACAGGTAAGTTGAGAGCAGCATGTTTAAATTGGTTTTATAGCACTTTTAAAACCCTTTTAAACCCCTCAGTTGCAACATCAGGTTTTGCAGTGACATGCTTTGGCTTCATGCTGCATTCGCACTTGGCTACAGCCAAGCCAGGCCCTGGCACGTGCAGCCATCCAGGAGAAACCCCCGTGCAGTGTGAGCCGCAGAGCCTGTGCAGCACAGCCAGCTGAGAAACTCCTGCTGCTCATACACCGACGCTGCATCCTACACGTCTGTATCCGAAGCGTAAACGTACCCACATATCTGCTGCGTCTCCACCAGGCGGCTCTGCCGGCACAGCGAGCCGAGGAAGAGGCTTTCTGCCATTCCAACAGCAGTTTGTGCCTTTCTTCCACTATAAATTAGCAGCAGCTCTGCCCTCCCTCGTCACCCACCAGGCTAAGTCTGCCCTGGGTCACATGTTGGCACGTGGATCTGCCTCTGTCAAACTAACTCATGATAGAATTGGTAAGTTTTATGCTTTTGGAGCCGTTCCATGCAGTGTGGGGAAAGAGAGTTGGCATCTAATCTATCCCAAAATCTGCCAGTCAAGAACGGGCTGGTGAATATTTTCTTCACGAAATGTGTACCAGCAGAGCAAGGTCACACTGGATCAGTAACTTACATGATGAGAAAGAGTCAGTCTGGATCCAAGGAAATAGAAACTTCACTGATAGTTTCACCAGACTGAAGTTCAGAGTTGTCAACAGTGTTTTGAGGAAACAAGGTTGTTCAGCATGTACTTGCCTGCCAGTAAGGCAGCATCTCCCATCACACCTTTTCATTTTGCCACAGGAAATTTGAGATGAATCAGCTTCCTGTGCATCACTGCTGGCACAAAGAATGAGATAAGCAGTGTCTGGGTGGGAGGGCAATGACCCTGAACCCATGAACTGATGCTGAGGTGGAAACGCACCCATACCCTTTCCTAGTAGTAGAACCTGTTTAAAAAGTCCCTAATGTCCCTGACTTCATGCAATTCCTGTTGCAATTGTGTAGGAATTAGAGAAAACAGGTATTTTACAAATGTCCTAAGCCAGTTTTGTCTCAAAGAGAGCAGTTTCTAAGTACATGTTTTAAAGGCTTTTAGAATACCAATAAACCATTTTGTTAATAAATGTAAGGCTCTGATAACTAGACAACTCATCTCTACTTCTAACTTCCAATCTGGACTTGGAAAAATGACTGTGAAATGTCTTCACTGCTCAAGATTCATGGTCGGTAAGCGCTATATTCAAATATTTCCTTTACTGCTCTGAACACTAGTCTCCCTATCAGCACTTCATACAGTGTTAAGCCTCTCACTTTCTCTCTCAGCAGAAAAGTTGGCCTCATCTCACTCTCTTTTCCAGCACTGCTAGCATTTTAGTTTCACTTTAGATTTCTCTAGAAGCCTGACGCTACTCCCATTAAATCTCAGTATTAAAAACTCATTTACTTCAGTAAGCACAGGAGTAATCCCTTATATTTGCAATGTCATTAGAAAAACAGGTTAACGTGTGATCAAACATTTACAATTTTCAAATGATAACAAACAAACTGACCCAAGATAGCATTCATTTTTTTGTCAGCCTTTCACCACCGTTTGTTCAGGTTCAGACACAAAGTGGGAGCTTCTATTACAAGAGTGCTTTACCACCAAACCTGTATCATGTACCCTGTTCTTTCAGAGCCATTGACAGCTCATGTGAAGCATGTTCTCAGCTCCTTCCAGTCTCTCATTTCAGTCTGGCCCCATCACCACATTTTCACATTGTCTTTATGGTGACTATGTATAGCATTTGATGGAGATTACTGATGAACTTCTCAAACAAGCCACATGGGATGGGCTTATCAGACACTTCACAGGCCTCTACACAAAGGGCTCAGCCTCAGTGTTCTCAAAGTCTTGCACACCCATCCTGATGTCTAAACCCATCCAGACATCTAAATCAAAGCAGCTTGTATCCCAGTACGTCAGAGAACAGGTAGAATTCATCAGTACCTGCTTGCTCCTGAGCACAGAATCATCCTCAGTCACACATCTAGCATACTGGCTAGTGTGGAAACACAAACTGACAGTGTCGGCCCCCAAACCACGACATCTTCTCTCTACTTTCTTCCCACACAAGAAGAGTTCCTGTGATCCATTTTGCCCTGCCCAAAACAGAGCATGTACCTACGAGGTCCAAAGTGCCAATGCAAAAAGATCTTTAAATAGCTACAACAATCTGTGGTCAGAAAAGCTGAAGTTGGTTTAGATAGTTCCTCCCTCCACATCTGGGTTGCCACAGAATCATAGAATCATCATGGCTGGAAAGGACCTCCAGGGTCATTGAGTCCAACCTTTTCTCCTAGTGTCTAACCGCTAGACCATATCCCTAAGCGCCGCATCCACTCATTCCGTGACAGTGGGGTCATGTTGCAGAACCAGTGATCAGAATAGGCTGGTTTGACAACTCACCCACAGAGGTACACTTTCTCTTCCTCCTTCTTCATCTGCTTCCCCCAATGCTCTCCAGCCACTGAGCCCAGGCTGCTTTGGGAAAAATACTGGTTGGGTATGTTCCTCAAGTCTGGTGGAAGGAAAAGGATGAAATCAAGAGCGGGGGCAGAAGTAGGAAGGCCTTCCTTCCTTCCTTTTTGAGATCAGTGAGCTCTCAGAACTGCAGCATCATTCAACAGATCATGTTCATCCTCCTGAGCTGCTTCAGAGCCAAGCCTAGATACAAGTTAAAATGGTCAATAAAAACTAACTCAGAAAGAACCCATCACCCTCTGGGCACTGAAACCAATTTGTCTGTTGTCAGGAAGAAATGCAGCATCCAGTAGGTGGGAAGAACGAACAACTAGAAGAAAATGTGGCAACATATTTTGAAATATCATGAGTAAATGAGTTAGAGCTCATCTCATCATGCTGTCATGACTTAGAGCATTCTTCTGTTCTTACTTCATGCAGAGCTGACCAATTGCACAACTGAATCTGTCAGTTGAAAGCAGCACGCCAATCAAAGCTGCATAAAACCACCCAAGAAATCAAAGCAACACAGTTCTATGGGGACAACACCGAAAGTTTCAGGTAGACCCATTTCAGTATGTTAGCACTGTACTATGCTGACCACAATGTGAACACACAGGAGGGATAAGCAGAGAGGGCTGGTCTCACAGCTGTTGTCCCCAGCAGCCTATGGTGCTCTGAGAGGTTTTTGTCCCTACTACAGATGTGTGTGAAGCCTACAGAATCTTTGCCTTACAGTAACACAGAATTGGTGCGAAGTTTCTATTAAATTAATGGGTTAAAGATGACTAAAGCTAAAACCTCTTAATGAGCTGTCCCTCTCCCAACTATCCCAACGTGATGCTGTACTTTAAAGCAATACAGACTAATGCTGTCTCCATATCTTCCACATTTTGAACCCGCCTTTTCTGGTTTGATCATCTCTTCTGTACAGCAGAAGCACTTGTATGGTCACAAAGCGAAGCACATGAAGGACAGAAACAAATCTTTTAGGTTTTGCTCCACCAAATCTATTATTTAAACACATATGTGCACAAATGGTTGTGCTGTCACTAGTCTGTTCTGGAAGCAGTTCAAGTAACTACTCCGCAGCTAGCCCTGGTCATAGTTTATCAGCCTCCATATTATTTGCAACCTGAGACTTAGTTTCTGTGTTATGTATTTCATACATGAGTTTTACCAGATTGCTTCAGAAACTTATCTAAACTGTAAACCAAAGATGCCTAGTGTAAGTCTGGGGAAAATGAGGCAAATTTTATCTGGGTTGGCAATCCTCTTTGGAGGTTTCTGCAGGCCTCTCCAGCTCTGAAGTGCAGCCCAGAATATAAAATAAGGGAAGATGCAAAGATCTCCAGTTTAGAGTCATATACAAAGTCGTTTTTAGACTAAACAGTTTAAATAGTCAGATGACAAACTGTCTTTCAATATTCAGAGTTGCTAAATATGAATTCATTTTAACTTAAAGGTCATTATAGATATTTATAATCCCTGCAGGTATTTATAATCCTTGCCATTAACATGTAACCCTATGCAATATGTAATTTTGTAAATCTGCGACTACACTTTCATATTTATGCAAATGAGCTCTTCAGTGTACTGCAACTGCTTCCTCAACCACATCAAGTGTTTGCTTGTTGCAGGAAAACATACGTAATTACATTAGGTCGGCTGCCAAGAAATAATAGTCCTAGAAGTAAAACCTATTGATCAGACAACGGGTACATCAGTCTGTATGTCAGAGCACAGCTGCTGTTGCTAGAAGCTGTGGGATCACTCCTTTATAAACTTTGCAGCTCTGCACAGATCATGTTTCTTCCCCCCATACAGCAGGAGAGCTTAATGGTGTAAAACCAGGACCTAGCACTGGAACATGCTGCCCAGGGGGGAGACGTTTAAACCTACCTGGATATGTTCCTATGTGACTTGGTCTAGGTGATCCTGCTCTGGCAGCGGGACTAGACTACATGATCTTTTGAGGTCCCTTCCAACCCCTGATGTTCTGTGATTCTGTGTGATTCTGTGATTCATTTCTCCCAATAATGGCAACTGCTTTTAAAAAGACAGATCTGACACCCCTCTCTTTTGTAGATGTGTGTCATCGTGGCACACAGCACATGCACACAAACACATGGTTTGCAGTGTCAACTGGATTTTCAGTGGAGGCACACATGCATAGTCTGAGTGTTTGATTTTGGATTCTGGAAATCGCTACAGGAATTTAAGGCTAGGAGTGATGTTTCAGACATCAGAAGTTTGGCTGCTTCTCTGGGCACAGAAACTGTTCTGTCTTCTCTGTGTCCATCTGCACAGTTGGCCTGCAAAAATTTCAGAAACCAGCTGGAAGCTTTAATAGATTATTTGAAGGTTCTCTAATGTCAATAGATTAAAACAAAGCACACCCAGATAAAAACTTGCACTGACCACTTTGCTTTACCACAACCATTCTGGGGTGGAATAACAAGCAAAATCTTAGTTTTCCAAACAAGGGTAGAAGATAGTAACTCATTACTAACTACAGCTCTAGGTGATCTGGAAAGCTCTGATTCTACAGGTTCCACATCCAGAGAACTCTCTTCTCTTCCACAAACTGTCATAGAATCATAGAATCACTAGGGATGGGAAGGGACCTCAAAAGATCATCTAGTCCAATCCCCCCTGCCACAGCAGGATCACCTAGACCAAGTCATGGAGTCAGTCAGGGTTAGAAGGGACCACAGGATCATCCAGTTCCAACTCCCCTACCATGAGCTGGTCCACCCCACCCTAGATCAGGCTGGGCAGAGCCTTGTCCAGGCAAGCTTGTAAGGATCACCAGGACCAGAGAGGAAATACTGGTTACTGCTACCACGAACCAGGCCTTGTATGTGCATGTGTTTCAGACTGACCCACAACACAGCCTCCAAATTAATCTTTTAAGCACATCAAATGTTTTATCTGCTGAGCCATTTTATGCGCTCTGAATTAAGAAAAATAAAATGTTCACTGCAAAAAATTACTTTCATCTGTAAATTATCTGACTTTGCTTTCAACAATGCAGCTCTCAAACCTCCTGCTGGTTTCTGCTTTGCTGTGACCATGCAGGCAGAGGGTGCCTGGCCACAATAACCCCAAATCATTGCCAGACAGTAACAAAACATTCTAAAGAGCCACTGCATAAAGACAGATTTGTTTCTCTAGCTAATTACAGAATATCTGACTTCCACTGTGAGATTTAAACTAACAATTGCTTTAGAAAAATGGTATCTTTATTATCCTGTCAATTTTCAAGTTAAAAAAAGATGACATCATATACATGTTTAAAAACACTGGCCTCGACTCTGGATATACATGGCAAGATTTTAGCAGCTACAGTGATCTGCTCTCATGTTGAATTTGGCTTGTTGCAGGTTGAAACTTGTTTACTTTCATCAGATGAAATAAAAAGCTTCATCGTCAACAACAACATGTATTTAGTAAAAATGCAGTCTATGTGCAAGCGCCTTTGCAAATCCTGTCTCTCAATTTCTTCTTAGATGAAAGCTCACAAATGGAGAGCAGTTGAAGAGCAACACTGTGTCACAGCCAAGTATGTTTTTTCCTTCTATTTTCAGTTACCAAATCTCAAAATCTGTCCTCTCTACCCCTCTCCAAAAATTAAGACTCCTCTTTCTCAGAGCCTTGGACTTATTTCCTTTTAATCATAACCAACAAAACTCTCATACTGAATCATCAGTCCAGTCACAGGAAGTTGGATGCATCTTGCTCTCAAGAGCAGCTGGGATACAGGGAGATGAGGCAAGTTTGCTCCAGCTGAGTAGGGTGCCTTATCAACACTTGTAGCCCCTGCCAGCTTCAAAATGAAGGACTGAGCTTGAATTGGTGATTCAGTTTAGTACAGCTGAGCCACCAGCTCTGATCCCACATTAAATTGGTATTTTCTCTGGCGTCTGTTGACAAAGCTTTGCCACCCACTCATGAGAATGGGCCGCTGACATCTGGTTTGAACATCTATAGCAGACTGCAACCTATGGAACAAACACAGGCAGCTGAGATGTCCTGGGTAGTCTGTGCTGCCTGACAGCAGAAGGCAAGCTTTAGCAGTTGACAAGTCAAAGCCTGCTAACCTCTCCTGATACTCACAGACACACCAAGATGATGCATTCATCAAGCTGAGACTTGTAGCTGGAGCCATGATCTGGTCAGAAAGGGCACTCTGACCCATCCTGTTTCAGATACAGAGTTGTGGAGACATGAGCTGCCAGTGGTGCAGGGCAAAGCCTGCATGTCACAGCACCAGAACATGCTCACCTTTATTAAATTCACTTGTCTGCTTCTAGAGCTAAGTAGCTAGAAACTTTGTCTCCCAGGAATGGTCACTGCTGCTGACAAATAAATCAGAAATCACAAGACAGTATAGTTTGGAGTCCTAGAAAGAAAGGCAACTGTTTAGGCACTGCTGTCTTCTTTTAAAGAAAAACGGTTCCACAAGTATAAAATGAATGCCAAGTTTGTGAAATAAAGTCTGATGGGATACAAGGACCAACTGCACTGATACCAAGGATTTTACAGTCCCAGAGAGGCATCCCATAGTGCACTGTAAAGAGCTCCTGTTTGTAGCAGAGACAATAGAACACTCATTTACCACACTGCATAACATTTGGAGGCAAAACCAGTCTTGGTGAGGACTCTCTGAACTCTGATGCATTACAGAAGCTCTTGCAAAATAGCCAGAGCATTACAGGTTGAAGCCACCCAGTGCAGGTGAGGCCTAAGGCAATGGCAGTAACACAAGGAAGAGTGGCAATGCAAATCAGTCCATGAGAAATTGGTCACTATCAGGTAGGTGCCTATTTCAGAGTAAATACACTGAAGAGAAATTGATTATTAATGTTCTCAAACTAATTATGACAAATCATGAGTACAGTAATTGGTGCCATCTGAGTAAAGCTGTAGACCTACTAATTTGTCACTTGACAAACAATACATTCCTTTGTTAGGCTTGGACTGGCTATGTCCCTTCAGGTTTAGAATCATAGAATCATTAAGGATGGGAAGGGACCTCGAAAGATCATCTAGTCCAATCCCCCTGCCACAGCAGGATCACCTAGACCAGGTCATAGAATCAGTAAAATTAGTAAAAGACTCCTTCAGTACTCTAAATTGGGGATCCATTGTCCTTAAAGTAACCAAAATTTAAAAGTTACTGTGTGCTCAGAATCGATTTCTTATGTGCACGCAATGGGAAACAATGAGCTTGCAGCTGCTTCTAGCATCAAGGGTGAAATACAGGCAATCACAGAATCCATACCTGAAACAAAAGCTGAAGCAGGGCAAAAGAATTAGAACAAAGGGAAGTCTGTTGTAATCAAAGCTTTACCCCAAAGACTATCTTGTTTTCTTTTGCGTTCCTAATGTGGGAATTTCATTGACTTCATCTGGGCCTTGTGTCAGTTTTTTCCACTTTTACTGCATGACCCAGATTTGAGATAACCATGGTCTTAAAACTATTCCAAATAAAAGTGAAGCATATGACAAACTATTTCCTCATGTGTATTCTGTCCCCAAATCAGCCTCAAAACAGCTTATCCATGTGTAGTGTTACTGCAGTTGAAGGTTTTTAACTTTTTTACTTCAAACACTATTTTCTACTAATAGAATTGTCCCTTCAAAAATAAAAATGCTTATTTAAGTAGAAGAGAGAAAATCTAATAGAGAATGAAGTTTTAATCCTACACATAACCACATAACTAAGAAAGAGGAAGCAAGGGCCCAAATATATCAATTTTACTTTGAAGGACTTACTAAAAACCATAGACTAAAGAAGCTTATTTCTTGGAGATGATTTCTTTGGTACAGCAATATCTGACATCAGTGTAAGGCCAATGAAACTTCCTTAGTATGCAATAAAATTCCCAGAGTATTGCACTAATTACACATTTGGCAGGGCGTAAACTCCTCTGCATTTGTGAGCAGCCTGTTAGTCAGCGTGCAAAATGCAAGGAGCACAGATCACCAAGAAAGTTAAACAAAATAAGCAAGGAAAGAATCATAGCATCAATGGCCAAGTGATCTGATCCCTCTGCATGTGGTAGAAGAAAATCTGCAGAAGCCAAATCCCTTCCTTAAACTCTCATCTTTCTTGAAGCCACGAATACTAACCAGTGTTAATGTTGTCAGGCACCCAACTGTTATTTAAAAAAAGAAACATTTCTCTAAGAAGTACCTTCCCCAGGTCTCTGAGCACAGTTTGCACTGTCTCCCTATTGTTAAACTGTACACTCCTCGGGCCAGGAAGCATCATTTTTACTGTCTCTTACAGCACTAAGCACATTATCGAAGCTTAGCATCCATAACTAGAAAAGTAAAGCAAAGGAAAATCCCACAAGTTAACTTTGATGTGGGTTGCAGATCCCAGTCCTATTCTGACATCAGGAAACTGGACTCATGAAGGATTTGTGAAAGCTGTTTGAAAAAAAGGAAGAGATATTTAGGGCTTACCTACAGAGGGACAAATGGGAAAGTTAACATGTTTTATTCTGGTTTATTTAACTGCCTGAAATCTCTCCATGGACACTTACAATTATCAGTGGGTTTAAGAGTCTCTCTCCACCAGGACTTCAGCATACAAAAAGCTGGGCTACAAATCTTGGCATCTCTGGCTACCTACACTTACTCCCCATGTGGTGATGATAGCTGAGTCCATATATACACACACAGAGAGATCCCTAACTCCCACACAGGAGTTAGGATGAGGAGGAGTAAACAGCATATCATGGATTCACACTGCCGAACTGCATTCTGAACTGTCAGGTGACAGTGATGTAAGTCAGATCTTCAAGGTACACGTGCCTTTGTCATCAAACTTTAATACAGACATTCATCCTCTGTTGCTTCTACAGCTTCAGCTTTTCCTCCATGTAGCATGGAGAATGTACAGGTTCTCACAGAGTTTTTAATCTCTAGTTTATATGGGGTGACAGTATTGCATCGTCTAAGAACAGAATTGAAATGCTACCATGCTGGGTGTATATATAACACCATACAGAGAATGTGTGTTTCATCTCCTGTTGTTGAATATTTATACTGAATTAGTGGCCAGACCCCCCAAGGAAGTTTGGGGTTTCGTTCTGTTTGTAATTTTGTGTATGTCTGTAACAAGTTAATCACAAGCCTAGAATATTTATGTCACACAGAGATGACAAAACCCCAGGGAACATCTACTTCCCATGATGCAAAACCCACATGATAGTACAGTTTAGCAAGACTGGATACTCCTCATACAAATAGATTTTAGGAGAAGCTACGGTTTTAATTTCAAATCTAACTCTTCCTAGAATACCTAAATCACACATCTTCCTGTCTGTATCCATTTTCAGTGCAGCAGGGAATGTTTTTGCTATTGGAAAAGCTAGGACTTAAGAGACAGCAAATCGTCATCTGGAAGATACTGACACCAAAATATAACTGGTGGTATGACTTTGGCACTGACCATCAGATCAGAACTTAAGCTTGACCTTCCTGAACAGGACATGATGAACTAGATGCACCCAGAGTTTTGTTATTTTAAAGCAGAAACTCCCAAAGCACATATGCTTAGATATTTCATCCCTTTGGTGAGCAAACACAAATGATCTTTCCCTCTGGAGCTACATTCACAGTAGTACCATTAAAAAGCAGAGAGACCAAACACTTTTATCACGTTATATTACCTATTCAACCATTCTGTTAGAAGCAGACTGATTGGATGTACTCTGCCAATTCAATCCAATTCTCAAGCAGTGCTCTCCTTCCTCGCTATTAACCATCTATAATAACTGGAATTGGAATCCTCTGTCTTTTACTACAGCATTTCCCACTGATTTAATCAGTCTATTCATATTTCTTGCTGACCTGATTTTTCTCCCCTTTCACTTTTAAATCCCCTATTGACTTGAATTAATCTTACAGAGGGTTTGTACGACTAGGAACTCACCGAGTTTTGAAAGCAAGCGCTGCTAGCTCACTAAAGGCCTTCTCACACATCTATTTTCAAAAAAAAAGGTTAAATGCCTAGTGACAGAGGTAGCCAAGTGCCATTGAAAAAAACCCACAGCCCAACACATACACAAGAAGAGAATAAAAGTGATGGCTACAGCAAATTTTGTACCTGTGAAGCTGTTTCAATTCCAGTTAAAACTCATTTGGAGGAAACTGCGTAATTTTGCATAAGAAAAGTAATGACAGAATTGCTAGTAAAAAAAAAAGACCAGCCAGTTTCATGTGTACAACACTTAGGTCTTGAATTAAGTTATCTTACTTCATGCTGTGCCACAGGCAAAATACAAATTATGCACTGCATCCATCAAAATCTGTTACTAGCTGCACTCCTCATGCCTTAAATAACAACATGAAGCCATTTAACATGATCTGATCCTGGGTTTACACATCTCCCCCGTCTTAAAACCAAAGAATATTTACACAACAGCTATCTCTACCAACAAGGACTCTTCAGGAGGATTCAGACACATGCTGTTTACCTAACACAACCTCACTGAATAAAAATGGATTTCAGTTGCGAGACTGAACAGAGGGCATTACAGGCTGCTGCAGTTTCACAGGAAACACATTTATTTTCTCAGCCTTTTTGCCCTTTCTTAGCTGCACTAAAACTAGGAGAGGAAGAGGCTGCCATTTCATTACACGGAACTGAATCTTGATTATATAATGACCAAGTACATTAGAAATATAAATTAAAGACTATTTTATTATAATCAGATACAAACTCACCTACAGTAACATTTCCCTGCTGAGAAAAGCGTGGAAACAAACATCCACTGCTGCCCCCAAAAAATAGGGTTTTTTTCTCAGTGCTAACAGTCATGCTGTGGAGTAAAATACTCATTCCAGGTACAGTGATTGTACTTACCACTTCTGCTCCTATTTTATAGGTAACAAAATTCTCTTAAACTGGCATCAAGAAACAGCATGATTCTTCAGTACTAAGCAACATAATACAGCTGTAATAGGAAACCCTACTAATGTTTGCATTTCATATAGTTTTATGGTTTTAGGTAGAGGTTTTTTATTTGCGTTCTATGTATCATGGTTACTCAGCTAAGTCATGTCAGGGGACCTATAGAGCTACTCAGTATTTTCAGTAAAGAATCTGATAGAAGTGAATGTATCCTTGAGAAATTTAGAGAACTAATATTCATTTACAATTATACATTCAATAATCAAGCCCTCTTCTGAATTGTAGGGGAATATTAACAGAAAGCATCATTCTCCATGTAAAGAACGAGGATTCAGGTTTCAGCTGAAAATAGAAAGGTTATAAATGGCCACAGCTAAACTTTCAGTTAGGGAAAGATACTCTTATCCAATTACAAGAAAAATTCATGTCCCTTCCTGCAATTAAACCCTTTGGCTGCACTATTAATACTACCAAGGCAGTATTTTCTGTTCAAAGAAGCAAAAGCCAGCAGATGCAAACTGAGCAGTCATTTGGCGGGGGAAACAGTACGAATCTGAAAGCATAGAAGAACAGTTTTATACTCCTTGTTTTTTGCTAAATTCCCTTTTCCTTTCTACCATGTTCCTATTGGTTCTTTTAAAAAATAAATTACTAAGAGCTTTGTGAGTTTTGGCATGAAAAATATTATATAACTATTGTGCTAAGACAGAAACAAATGAAAACACATTTTTCCTTAGGTGCTTGGGCATACTGGAAAATGCAAGAGAGAAAATAATTTCAGCAGGAGTGACTACTGCATTTAACTAACGTGCATCTACAAATATTTATGAAGATAAACTTCAGATTACACTGAAAGTTACAGAACCTTTCTGCTTATTTACAGAACTCCTCATTACACAAACTATGTATGTTACATCTTATTTTCCTTCTTTATGCTGGTACTTTGATCTTGGAAAATTAGTGTAGATTATATGATTCTCATAGTGATTATATAGCTTTCCATAACTTTGTGCCCAGTATCTACTGAAAATATTTGCAAATTTTTAAAAACCCATTTTCACCTTTAATTGCAGTAGCAAAACTATTGTCGTACTACTACTCTTACCATGAAATTGCAAAGCTTGTGTGGGCAAATTATCCCTCTTGCTGCTAGACAAAAAAATTGAACATGAAGCTGCTGAAATAATTTTGTAGTATGGGCATTTGAAATGAAGCAAAAATGTTATTCACAGGTTTACAAAAGGAGCAACTATTTGATTTAACTCATGAAATTACTTTTTAAAAAGTATCTCATTGTTTAAATGTCCTTGAGAGTCCCATGCCATTAGCTGTGAATTTGAGAAGATGAAATGCTGTTTTCCATTGATGTGTGCATTAAATCCATACCAGAATCTCCTTTAAGAAGCTTATGTCAGTCAATAGGGGTTCTGTATCTCAGAGTTTTCCATGCTGTATCAAATCTAAAAGAAACATCTTGTAAAGAGACATACACATTATTTTCAAGGACTTGATGAAGAACCATGAACTGCACGTTGTCAGTGTGTCTTCACAAATCCGGTGTTACGGGAGTAAGGGGAACAAGAAGTAGAGTACAACAGTAATAAGAAATGAAGGAAAAAAGCATGTTGTTTTAAGAATGATTCAACAAGGCACAGGAGTTCTTAGACCAATACCATACCTCCAATTCACTGTCACACCACCCCTCAGGAGTATGCATGGGCACTCCAGAAGGCCAGGAATTTATTCTCTTGATAACTACCACTGTTTAGGCAACTTGTTGTTTAGGCAACTTCTTCACAAAGAAGGAGGTCCATCCACAATCTAATCATTCTCCATGTCCAAGTGTTACCTGGAACTTGAAGAAGTCAACCCCTTTCCATGAGTCTGAGCAAACTACAGGTCCTCTGAAAATGCTCCCTGCAAGGAGGATCTCTGTGTGGCCACAGCTTCCTCTGCTTTTGTAGCAAAGCAAACACTGCTGATTGTCCAGCGTGACATTTCCAGTTTCTGGCACAACCATTTTTGACTTACTTGTCTGCCATCTTAGGCTTTGCCCTTGAGACAGAGAAGAACTCTAAGGTCAGGTCTACTAGTAACCCTGTTGATCATAGGCAAAAGTCTGTCTGAATGAGCACAGAGTTAGAATCTAGCCCATTGAAAAGAGAGAGTGGAGTTTCTGGTCAGGCAGATTTGCCACTTTGTGTGCCTATGATTAGTTTCAATTCAGCCAAAACAAAAGTGACAGCTAGAAAAAGCTGGAGCTGGAAACTGAACCTGAAAGACAGGGAATGAGCCATCTTCTGAACAGTGATCTTCCCACCACACTAAAGTGATTAACTTAATAATTGAAGTGAATTACACCAATTACAGTTAACTGAAGGGCAGGGTTCCTGGTTTCCAAAAGAACAAGATTTGTTCAGATAAAAAGGATATCCTTCATTCTCCTGTTCATTCATTACCTGAATTGTCAAAAACTTTTGGATCTGTTAGTGACTCCTCCAATTTCTTGTTTTGTTTGAAATATCTGACCTATTTAAATGGTCCATACTCTGTCAAAACTGATTAAAAAGGATTAGAGACCATAAATTTATGCCACATTTCTGGTGTCATGAAGACCTCATCAAGACTTTTAACCATAATCACAATTTAATGCAGACACACTACGAGATAACAAACAAATTGTTTAGTCCACTTAAAATTAGCACATGCTCAAGGATGCAGTTTCAGTATTACATTTGACTTAGTGCTCCTAAACTATAACTTATTTGCAATTCCAAGCCATTCACACCACTTAGGAGCAGACTGGTATAACAGTTTGAATCTGTACAAGAGTTCTGATCACTGCCGTGATGATACAAGAAAGGAATACTTGCCGTTGTAATAATCATCCCTGGAGGACCTGCCCTTTCTACACTGTAGATCACATTGTGGGAATTTTACTTGCCACATGTGTTTCAAAGTGAAAACTGAGCTACTGGAATGCTGAAAAGAAGTCAGAAAAGAACCTTGGCTATTTTTCAGTTTTAGATCCCCATAAGCATTCAGATATAATTCACTTTCATATGTTAAATTGAAAAGGAGAAGATTTGAAGTTTCAAAGGCCTATTTATCTTCCTCCTAATCTAGCGTGCTTGTTCCCTTTGCAGTGAAACTTTTCCTGTTATCTGCTGCTGTCTATTATCACATCATGCAACTTCTCTCCAGTGTTTGTGACCTTCACCTGCACTTGCTGCTTCTCTCAATCCAAGCTCCTCCAGGGGATGCCAGCTCTGAACTGAAACATATAGCTATCTTTTTGCAAACTCCTTTAAAAAAAATCCACATCTATTGTGATACATGCGAGCTACGAGGTGACTAACAACGGGTCCACCAAAGGGAATCTGGGAAATATTTGATAGTAAAAATAGCAATAGCAAAATCTCTTCTTTTCTACTCTTCATTGATTAGTTTCTTAGGGCATGTCTGTGCTGTGCAACACTACGGGACACAGAGATACCTGAGCTACTACTGAATGAGCTAGCTCTGTGGGACCGAGCTAATTAGCCTAAGCTCAGTGCCGTGCTAGCAGCGCTACATGGCTTTAAAGAAGAAAGTCAGCACGTCTTCACAATGCTGCACTCTGTCCTGTCACTGCTTCAGCTTGCTCAGTGGTATCCCGATGATTTCTGGATCCATTAGACTAATTAGGCAAATGAAATTCCCTTAAAGTTAGCAAAGCTCAAATGGTGAGTTATTTGAAGATACGTTTTTTTTCTTAAGGTTTTAGGTGTGTGCAAAAAAGCACTTTCTCTAGTCAAAACACATTAATTTTGTACTTTCATCTGTTAAATACATGTATTTTAAATGTTGGGTTTCATGAGAAGAAAAGGTATGTTCAGTGCTGAAGGAACTCAAGAATACTGGTGCCTTCAGCTGTATGTATATAAATTTGGAATACATGTGAAGGAATTTCTTGACTTTCCTTGAAACAACTTCTACAATGATACTCTTTTCTATTATTCTTTTAACACTCTTTCAACATTACAGAAATTTGAATGATTATAATCTATGTTAATAAATAGCAAAAAAGCATTTTGATAAATTGCAAGATTATACCATCCAGTGAAAATGTTGCTACATACTGGTAACAGAAGTCCATATTGTGCCTTTGTACAAGTATAACAGAGCCAAGGACTCTGTTCAAGAACACAGGCCTCAGACGCTGACCACAAGTAATAATTAAGATGATCATCCTCACAAAAAGAAGTGTTAGAAACTAGCAAAATAGAAGAAATAATCCTATAAGATGAAGGCAGCCATTAGAAATTTCCAAAGGGTAAAATTAGGTGAATTAAAATGTTTAGACTGACCTTAGAGACTGCTTAAGCATACTAGAGTTGTCTAATTAGAGGTACCTACAATCCAGGGAGGAAACAAGTGGATCGGACTGAAAGAGTACAACTGACCCATAAGACCTGTACAAAATGTTATCCAAAAATAGGAGTTCTTCGAAATATAGAAATCTGTATTATGATCAAGCCAGACACACAGGACAGCCTACAGATAGTTAACCGTTAAGTGGGACAACAGAAATCTAAGATCTGAAGTCAAAATGGCAAGATTTGTAATTTGCCAGATTTTAAAAGTAAATCTTTACTTCTTTAAAAGAAAAAATTAAAATTCACTGAACTAAGTGCAGCTGAGGAAGAGATGATATTACAGGTAATAAAGGATCTGACATGTTAATTTATCAAATACAGTTGTGGTTGGAACACTTTATTATACTACTGAACTTGCCCTCTCAAATCAAAACCTCTGAGTTCACACATAGCCTGATAGCGTAGTTCATAGCCTGATATCTTTGTTCAAACCAAGAGTGAATCCAGGCATTCGAAAGCAAGGCAAATGAAGGTCAGTCTGGCACAGGCTGTGTTCCCTCAGCACTGCCAGGGAGCAAGATGACCTGCAGAGCATGGGGCAGCCAGGAAATGGCCTTATGTCCCTTCCTCCAGCAAGGGCACCCTGCTAGTTAGTAAGGATTGTTCTTATTGATAAACTGCATTTGGCCAGGTCAGATACAGACAGCAGGTCCCAGAATCTGGATGTAACAATAAACCTCTTAGAGTAAGGGGTTTAGTTGTAATGCTGTGTACTTCAAATTAAAAAATGAATTTTGATTAACTTCTTGAATTTTTCAGGCTAGCCACTTACTTTTTTCTGACACGCTCATCCTTGACATATTGGCTCCTATTTTTGGATTGGTAACGACCAATTTCCAGCAAGCTTCAAAGTGACTCAGGCATCATTTCTGTACCAGTCTGATCACCCTGTCACAAGTTCTTGCTCACACACATCTCTACACCCACCTTCCATCTCAGTCCAAGGACCATATCTTATTGGTAGAACAGCAAGAAAACATTAGCAGTAATTACAGAAATGTTTTTCCTCTGCTCTAATTACAGTGACAGCAGCATTCTATTAACCTTTAAATTACTGGTATTTTTCCAGGAGAGGAATGTACTGAACAGCAGTTAAGAAAAAAGCTCTATGATTTCAGTGCACAGAAAATGAGTAAGGAACAAAGCAGAGGGAGCATAGCAGCTATAAAAGGTTCCTAGCAGTGCTCTCGTACTGCCGGACACCACTGCCTCTTACAGGCCAGATCCTCTGCTTGTATATATTGAAAAAGCATCACTAATTCCAGTGCCCTTTAGCTATAAAGCGCAGTTTTCAGTTTCTGACTCTGGATCCTTTGAGAAACAAACGGCTGGAACTCAAAAATTGCTCCATGTGCTGTGGTGGGTAGGTAGCAGCCGGACATAGTGACAAGCTACTGTCTTGCACACTGTCCTGGACAGACAGAAATAAGCATTGCTCTGGATTCCCCTTCACAACAACATACAGAGAAAAACTGCAAGACACAAAAATTGTTTTCTTTCTTTTGCAGTAGTATAATTTGATCTGTCACAAAGCTGGTATTTCTTTTTATTCCTTAATTTTTCTGCAGCTGACCTCAGAAAGGAGATATCTTTTCCAGAGAAGCTAAGGGAAGTATGGGTTGGCAGGAAAACAATACTTTATGGAACAGGTCAAACGACATAGCTGACACTTTTGTGTATTCTGAAAATGATGTTTAATGACTCAGAGTGTTTAATCTGAAGAAATGGGGTTTTGTCCCTATAGGCTTTCTAAGCACTTCATTCCTTTAAAGGAAGTCTGTGTAAATACGTCCCATGAGAATATAAATATTTAGGAAAAGCAGAGAACCATTTATGCTGATACATATTTTTTTACTCAGTTGTTTCTGGCAGCGATGTGTGTTTCCCAAATACACCTCAGCAGTCAGCTGCACAATGGCAAGCACTTCTACAGAGAGGTTAAAAAAATCTGTGTACAGTCACACAGGCAGAGGCTTTGGCACAGCAAGAACACAGGAGAACCAGTAATAGAATAAAACAACCTTACTACTTAACTGGAGATAACCCAAAGAAGATGATTCTTCACAGAGGCAAAATTATTCTCTTCTTTCAATGACAAAAATGGCTTTCACAGACACAGTACTTCATTCAGTCAGGAATTCTGCTCTGCAACTAAGCCTTACCTGGTTTTTACCTTGGTTTCTGGGGACCTCGAATATGCACATGTACTGAGAACCTCACTCAAGGTACCCTGGCAGAATGAGATCTGAGCCAAGGTGTTCCCCTCAAGGAATTACACAGAATCACAGAACACTAGGGATTGGAAGGGACCTCGAAAGGTCATCTAATCCAATCCCCTCAATTTCTTTTAAGTAAAAGTTGATCCTCATTTCTTTTTTCAGTAGCTTTCTAAAAAACTGTTCTAGTTCATGTAAATTCTTTGTTAAAATTGCAGCAGGTGCAGTGCTATGATAAAAGAATCCCAACTGGGACTCCAGGCCTTGATCTGAACGAGGCCGAGAAGGGACTTAAGCCAGCTTTCATCTCTCACTGTACGACAGAGCCACCACACCATGGACAATACTGAAGTGATTTTCTCCATGTTTGAAACGTTAGGCAGGATTTCTGAGAAACCATGTTGACCAAGAACAACTGAAACTGCCCTTCTCAAAGGAGAAGTTTCAGCGTTTCCTCAAAATGGTTTTGTCAACTGAACAAAATATCGTGACCAGCAGACTTGTACCTTTTTCTAAAACAGCCAAGAGGCTTCAAGAGGATGTGATTCATTTTAAAAACTTTATTCCTGTAGAAACCTTAATCTCACTTCATTTCCTTGAGGGTGAGAACAGTCATCATGGATTTACCACAGGTCATATGAAGATTATAGAAAGCCAAAGGCACAGTGGAGCATGTAACAGCAGTACAACCCTGACAGCATACATAGTGCTTTCTGAGCCTTGGCAGAGGTGACTGACTCCAGCGCAGGAGCTCTTAAATCAGCACACGCATTTATTGCAAGTGTGTCTGTGAAGAATTCAGTTCTAATGAAGCAATGAACTGAAATTGCTTATTATAGACCTTTAGAAAAACGTACTAATCTTAATATACTGGCACTGCTACAATTAATAGCCTGTTTGAATTTCCCTTATAGTTTCTATTAAAGAAGTTTTACAATTCAGGCATAAAAATTGCGCTCTGCATTGAGACTTGTTATTTAATGTCTCAACTCCCTTCATACAGCCTTTCTGCACAGTCTGCTCACCTCCCACCCCCAAAGAGTAACAGAAGCTGCTACGAGGGGTTCCTCAACATGCTGGTAAGGGGTCAGCAACAACTCCTTGTTGTCTGGTGTAAAGTTTGGAAGAGTGTATTTTTAAAAGAAAACCCTAAGTCTATCTAAGAGCAGGTAAGAGCTCAGGAAGCAGCTCTTCTAACTAAAACCTCAAACACAATCAGAGAATGTATGTAGCAACTTGTTGACTTCCTACTTTCCTATCACCTATATAAGGAATTTGAATCCTGCTGTTACCTCCCATATGGATTCTATTGGCAAACAGGTTTTCAAGACAAAGGCAGAACAAGCAAGCATAGTATGTCCGTTGAGAATAAGGCTGAGAACAGAGGAGCAAGAAAGACCAACAGCTGGGGACACCCACCTTGATGATCTAAGAGAAAACCAAGGGCTATATTCAAAAAAATATTCATGGACAGGTCAAAGAAACGAGCCAGAAAGGGCATGGAAGCAGAAACATATCTGGATGGGTCTTTTATCACAGTAAAAGAAGTCATGACACTAGGATTGTTTCCAGATTGGCCATTACTGTTCATTTTGACTGAAGCCATGACTCTGCAAACACCAACACCAGACCTGTACAGTCTCCACGTAAGTCTGATCCACACAGCTATGGATGCAAATTGCACTGCTGTCTAATTATCCAGACCAACTATCATGTTCATGTTTTTTTACTACGGCATGACGAGCAGACAGCATGTGAACTAGCAAATGCAAGGCGGTGGTTTACAGCTGGAATGCAAGAATTTTTCTGTTATGGTATTAGGCATTCAAATTCACTACACATCCAATCATCATCCCAAAGGAAAAGTGTTGTGTCACATACCATCAAAACAATGCCACAACACATTAGCTCTCCCTTAAGGGGTTACAGGCTTTCTACCCTTTCACTTCAATAATTTCTTTGAATATTTTTGATAATTTGCTGATTCTGTATGCATATATTTCTTGAGTTTTAAAGAAAGGAAATTAATATCTGCATGTTTGTTTTATTTTCCGCAAAACACTTCCAAAGTATCCCCTTCCACTGTTTTACAATAATATTGCTTTAATCTGCTAGAGATAACTTAGTACAGCGCTTATCATACTTTAAAAATAAAATAAAATAAAATAAATGAAAAATAAGGAATAGTAAGATAGATTTATTATGGGCCCCTGCATCAGACAGTGCTTTTAAACAAATCTATCTAGACTTTCTTATTACAGGTAGTCTGGGTGGGCTGAGGTGCTCTGGGACCAAACATGTTTATGCAGCTGGACTGGAATCAAGCAAAGATACTCAACATCTGTGGAAAAGATAGAGGAAAGAAGAAGAGTTGTAGGAAACATACAGGCTACAACAGGTGGCTACAGACTGGAACTGGAAGTTACATAACATTATGTGTCTCTAGTTTGTAATTTCTTGTGTATGCTGAGACTGGTTTTAGGTAGATCTATTTGGAGATGTGGGGTTGTCACCTATAGAATAATGGTCTCTTGATTAGAGCTGGCAGTAAAGGCTCCTTCTCTGGAGATGTTTAAAACCCGCCTGGATATGTTCCTGTGTGACTTGGTCTAGGTGGCCCTGCTCTGGCAGGGGGATTGGACTAGATGATCTTTTGAGGTCCTTCCAATCCCTAACGTTCTGTGATTCTGTGACTCTGTGACCCCTGGTTTCCATTCCCAGCCTTCTCCCTGACAGTAGCACTCACCATGAAACCAGTTTCCTTCTCTGTTCTTCAGCTTCCCCATTTATGAAACATTAATATAATCATCCATTTACTTCACAGAAAGTCTTAGCAATTCAGTTAATCAAACTGCTTAGCTGAAAAATATAATACGTACGAACCTTCCTTGAGGAAAGGAAAACATGCAGTTAGCATAGTTCCTGAGAAAATGAATGACAACAGGAACAAAATCAGTTGTGAAGTGGATATTTATAAGAACTTTGGTTGGAAGAAACAAACCTGTGACCCGGCACTGCAAGGTCACCACTAAACCATGACCCTAAGCACCAAGTCCACACCTTTAAATACCTCCAAGGATGGCAATTCTACCACTTCCCCGGTCAGTCTGTTCCAATGCTTTTACAACCCTGTTGGTGAAGAAACTCTTCCTAGCACCCAGCCTAAACCTCTTCCGACACAAGTTGCAGCCATTTCCTCTAGTGCTAGCACTTGTCAGTAGGGAGAAGAGATTGCCCCCCTTCATGATCTTAAATGAGGACTGAACAGGCAGCCCATAAGGCTGTTACATTTATTCTGAATCATTCAATCAGAAAACACTGTTCTTTTTCAGTTTTATGCACATCATGTCAGAGCACGATGAGATTCTATCAGTTCTTGTTTACTGATGCAGATTACTCACAAACAGGAAAAACTTCTCAGTCAAATCCATGTATTTTAAGTCAGAATTTGGGAGACATTTTCATTAGCCTTAAAACTAACCTGTTTTGTAGGGTCTTGTATATATGGTCTCATCTCACAAGAGAGACAGAAATAATATCTCACCTACACTGCATTTTTTATCTAATGAGGTCCACTGAGCTCGGATTCCACCCTCATACAGCGTGGGGTGTCATCTTCAGCCTGGAAATTCCTACTAAAGTATGGATGCTTCCTCACTTAACACTTTTTATTTCTAAAGAGAACTAATACAAAAGAATATACACAATAAATCTAATTAGGTACTCCAATACTTCATTTGAATTAATATATTGATAAATTGAATCATCGATAAATATAGATGGTTTTGAATCATAGAATGCTTTGCTTTGGAAGGAACCTTTAAATATCATTGTAGTCCAACCCCCATGAAGTGAGCAGGGACATATCCAACTAGATCAGGACACTCTGAAGCCTGTCCTGGTCTGGAATGTTTCCAGGAATGTGGCTTCTACCACTTCTCTGGGCAACTGGGGCTAGTGTCTCAAAACTTTCATTGCGAAAAATTTCTTCTTTACCTCTGGTCTTAATTTTCCCTCTTGTAGTTTAGCACCATCACCTCTTGTCCTATCACAACAGGCCTTGCTAAAAAGACCATCTCTTTCTTACAGGCTCCCTGTAGGCACTGAAAGGCTGCAGTGATGTCTGCCCAGAGCCTTCTCTTCTCCAGACCGAAGAACCTCAAACCTCAGCCTGTCCTCACAGCAGAGGTGCTCCAGTACTCTGATCATTTTTGTGATCCACACTTCTGGTAGTATGTACTTGGGTTACAGTTGGATAGCTTATTTCTGATATTTGAAGAGAGAGAAAATAACCAACTGAACCAGAGAGGTTTATAAATTCTCAGATAAAATGATATATGATTCATTTGAAAGCATCTCTCTGAAGCTCAGAAGCTGTCCTCTACTGTGACAGATTGAAACACTCCAGTACAATTTGTCTTTTCAAGCTGTGCCTGAAAGAAGATTCTGGGGGAAGTTTTTCAAGTGCAAAAACATGTACTGTCTTCTTAGCTTTTAGTTTACATCCAAGCTACTGAACTGAGAACATTTTACATCCTATCAGTTTTAATGGTTTCCAGTCTACTTTTATAATTGTGTCATTTGTGAGATTTTGTTAAGACAGCAACTGGGGTTTGTAAAAATGTGAGGTGAGAAAGTAACACAGTAATTGACTGAGAGCTCTGTTTTAATAAACATTCAAAACCAGATGACTTGCAAACTCTCTGTTTCTCTTAAACAGCTGTGTAAACTCAGGTTTTGTCCTGTAAACTCTGATTTTGTCCTGTCTCTCTTGTGAAAAGTGAAATCAGTCCTTTATTCCAGAGAAGTGACTTCTGCCCACTACTCATTATCAATGCACATCTTCTCATTGTTGAGGCATATGCTCCTTGGCCAAATACTCATTCATTTGCCAAAATACTGAACAGAACTAAAGTTATTTGTGATTTCAAGTTAAATTTTGTCTAAATTATGTCTAAAAAGGGGCAAGTTATGACAGAAGTTCACATGATTCAGGATAACGGAAACACACTGTGTCTGTTACGGAATTTTTTAGTTTGGCTTTCACTAAAAAGCCAAACTATGTCAGAAGCCATGTTAAATCTGTGTTAGCAAGCATGTTAGAAGCTGCTTTAAAATAAAAGGAAAAAAAAGATTAAATAATGTAACTCGATTTTAGGAGAAAAGTGAAATATTTCTTTGGTGGTAAAGCTGAAGGCTCATCCAGGATTTGGGAGGCAGCGTTCTGCGTCAGTTGTTAACAAATACAGGCAATAATATATCATCTTGTGGGGATTTTTTCTGATAGCCAGTACACTGCTCTAGCAGTGCTGAAGTTCTCATGGTCACATATCAGTAGCTTATCAGTGTTGCTGGAATAAGGTTGCAGCTCTGTCAGTCAGCCTGAACCCAAGTTGTTACTGGTCTTATAGCAGAGTGTGAGAAATAGCAATCAGCTTTGCTGGATAGGAAGTGTGCACACTCGAACCTTGTCACATCACACACCTTGCGCTCTGTCTCGGTGGTGTCCACATGTGCTCACAAGTGCTTCCTTTCCTTCAGGGAGCAAACTCTGGGGTACTTTCTTTGCACACACAACTCTTGGTGATATTTTAGGGTAAGCATTTTACTTTCTGCCTTCTGTCTATTAGATGAGAGTCTGTCACTCTGCTTTTCAAAGAGTGTCTGCCTGCCTGTTCTGCTTCCTACCACCTTTACCTTGACCTTTTATATTTGTTTTGCACTAATGGCTATTAATGTGTTGAGTCTTTTCACTCTACATCCTCATTCTGTCTCAGGTCACAGTTCTCATCACTTATTACCCATTCTGGTATTTCAGGAGTTATTCCTAGTAACAGTGTCAATAATTTTATGTCCTTGATTCCAATGGGAAAGTACAGAAAGAAATAAAGAAAAAAATTAAAATAAATAAAACCTGTTTATTTTAATTTTTTAACCTTGTTTCCATGGTCAGGTTAGTTTATGCTAAGATGTACTTCTTGTTTCTGATATCATGCACATCCTTTTTGGTCTGCCTATGCAGGTGACCAGATGGCCTGTCTGTGAGTTTGTCTCAATGGTAGTATCGGCCATGTTGTGGGTGTCATGAATCTGCTTACTGATATGAAATTCCACCTAAGAAGTGCTGAATAGGAACAGCTCAAGCTTTATAACCAATCTGTTAGTTACCTGTAGTTACAGAAATGCGAGAACTGTGGCTAGAATGCTAGTCACATGCTGAGTCACATCAGATTTATGCTGTCTCACCTACACTCTTCTCTGTTGCAATTAGTGCTTCCCCTCTACGTGCTGTCTAACTTAAAACTTGCATGAAGGACTCCTTATAGCATAGGAATTGGAAAGGGTTCAAATGCTGTAGGGTTTCAGCCATTATTACTTAACTCATTTGCGTGGCCGGCGCTAATTCTATCAGCTAACACAATAGTCGGCACTTGTGTACAAACAGGCCCTACACATCTGAGGCTACCTGGCTCTACAAACAGCTCATTAAGGCTTTCTTAACCAGCATGCCATACTACAGAACTGCAGCTTTGCTATGAATTACATGGCCGTGCCATCAGGAGCACAGATTTTTCTCTTTCAGCATTGTCCCTAACTGCTCTCTATACTCTGAAGTCCTGGGGTCAAGTCTTCGAGACATCCCTTATCTGTACAAATGTGTTTGCACAAACTCCTGCTCTTCTCAGTTAATTTTTCTGAAAGCCCTGTTGCATGTCTACGCTCAGTGCACAGAGAGAATAACAAATAGTATTGACTGTTCAATAGTTCAAATACTCTGATAAAAAAGCTAATCAAACATAAACCATTGCTTTCTATTTACTTCAAAAAAATACTGATAATCTTTTTAAGTAAGCCAACAAAAATACAATGCTGCTATACACATTTTGCATAAGTAAATATTTGCCATTGATAAGGAACTCTGATGAACTGGTTCATTTTTAAGTTCCTCTTGTGAGTGGTCATTTATGTAAAAAGACCCAAACTCCCAAGCTTGGGTAAAAGCATTTGAGACACGTTGCACTCAGTTACGAGATAAGATCTATCCATCTCTAAACACATGAGTAGTCAGGGAACAAGAAGCAAGTGGAAGGCAATATTGACTGAGATAAACAGCTGGCAAGTACAAGGGAATTCTCTCCCTTCACTGGAAAAGACATCATGCTGTTAATAGTGCGACTCGTTAATGAAAACAAATCTTTGAAAATATTTACCTTCATCATATATTGGGTATTTGTTTAAAGTTTGCCAAGAATGAGCTTTTATGTCAGACAATCTGAAAGTCAGTTTACCTGAAGCAGATAGTACTGACAGAGTAAAAGCAGAGTTAGCTCTGTTCACTTCAAGGGCTCAGTGTTAACAGTCCTTCCTTGGACTGAAAGAAGGCACCTCTGCCATACCGTGTGTGTAGACAGGACCACACGTCTAGAAAACTAGCATTTGGAGATATTCAGAGGGTGGTAACCCTTTGTTCCACACCAGAAGGTGAGAATATTCATATATTCATTAAAGGCATGAGTAGATTCATTACAACAAAACTGTTTCCTAGAGAGCTGGGTTTTTTTTCCAGATGGATACGTACACTTTCCTAAAACACTGTGAGCAAACTTTTATTTAAAAAACATGTTCAAATACAGCATATTGACATACTGGCACCAGCTCAAACGTATGCAATCAGTACATCTCTCCTATATCAATGGTTTGCCTTCCCCATCCAAAAATGTTCCTTATCCTCACATGAGTACATGCACAGTACACCTAGTACAAAAAATCTTTTCATTAACTTTAGCCTTTCTTTAGAATTCCTGCTTTTCCAGATTTACCTGTCAAAGTTATTTCTATCAGCAATGATTTATTTCCCCTCACTCTCTGTACAGCTCTTCTGACAAAGATATCATACCACACAAAATTGCTCCCTCTACTACCCTGTAATTCCAAAGCATTAATATAGGTAATGGGTCTTTGTCTTGTATACAATCACACTTCTTGAAAGCATCTACTTTTATAGGTTTCTTTACATTTATCAAAACGTCACCAATAACTGTTTTAGCGTAAGTGACAGACATGTTCTGTTCTAAATTGTAGATGGGAGGTTTCCTTCCAGTCCATTTTGAGCTTTTTGTTTTCCCTTTTTCACCCTGTTGATGCAATTAACTAGCTGTATACAGGTGCTCGGGAGAGGCTCCTGAGAAGCCACTCTGATGATAGCACACAGAAAAAGTTCACCTCCATAAAACAGTTAATCTCAGTAATGGTTGATGAAGCTTTGTCAACAAAGACTTATGAAAGTACCAAAACAAAATCATTCACTATCCAGATGTTATGGAATTCATAGACTCCTTCATAGTGTACTAGATGAAAAATTAGAGCAGAGTTCTAGAACAAAATAACAAAGCTACAAATCAAAAGTACTTCAAAGGCACTTTGATTAACTGAACTAGAGTTACGTGCCAATTGATCTCTGAATCTCTCTTGCCAGGTATTGTTTCTTGCCTCTCAAAATAAACTGAGCATTGACCTTAAAATTATCATTAGGGAGATATGACTCAGAGAAGCTTGGACAGCCTCAAGCTGTTCTGTGTTTATGAGGTCATGGCTACCTCTTCATCTCTTCATTGTGAAGAGATTTTGTTGTCTTCTGTTACTGTAAGACTTGCAGGACTGGATGACAAATCTGTTTTTTGACTGTGTTCTTAGAAGATGTTTTTTTAGTGTTGTAGCCATGACTGCCAATGACTGAGATAAGGCAGGGCAACCTCTAGTTTTGGTTGGCACTTTGAGGAAATGCAAGGCAATTGCATCAGGTTCAAACATAAATACCTGTAAAAACGTCTTCAAATACTAAAATTTAAAGAACACATGAACAGCAAGATATGTGTCAGGTCTGGTAGCTATACGGTCTTAACTATCAGGGCTCGCCAGGGAAGTGTTATGTAAACTTTCTAAACTTATATATGCCAGGTTGCAATTCTTCCCCGGTGAATTCCTGCCTTTGGATATGACAACTACTAGAAGCAGCTTCTACATCATTAAAATATTTCTGTTGAACTCAATAGAAAAAAATGGGCTGTTAATAGATGCATGGAAAAACTAAGAAAAATGCTTTTTTAAAAGGAATAGGTAGAGAATGAAGCCTGTTGGATCATGATGTACAGTTACTGAAAGTCTCACATCTTTCCAAACCAATGGTGTCATTAGACTTTTTTTAAAAAACCTTTTATTTCTATTAATTTATAGCAATAAATAGCAATCAAAATTTGACCTTGCCTGACTATAACATTCATGAGTTTACTGTACATTTTTTTCACCAATTAGCATTTGTGTTATGTAAATTTGGCAAAACAGTGAAAAGCTAAAATCTCAAATACAGTTTGAATCCAGTTACAGTATTGCAAAAGATTCTAACACTGTTTTATCACTGTATATTTCTTACACCAGAGAAAATATGTCTCAGAAGACCATTATCTGCCTTAATCTACCTTTGCCTTGCCCAGCAGTTTTAAGGTATCTCTGCACAGTGGAGTTTCTCCATCACTTAGTGATGAACTCTACTCCTGCTACATTATTCATCTGAGCTTTGGTCTAGGAATAGGATACTTTCATGCTACTCCCTCGAATCCCAGAGCAAAAGGCAGCTATTCAGCTTATGAATCATAGTGTGTCTTGAGACACAAAATGTTTCCCAGCAAGGAATGATGAAACAGATGAAAACACCAACAGTGCAAAATCTGTGCTAATGATAAGTACCGTACATAAAGTACACACTGGTATGTAAAAACGTGTTAAATCTGATTAGATGCCAAAATTAGTAAAAATAGATAAGAAGTCCCTGTATTGTCTTCACATAAAACAGTTGGCTACACTGGAATTTCAACTATCAAGCATAACTCTATGAGAAGTCATCGCTAGGCTTTTCTGTGTTCTCAGCTTGATGTTTAGCATTTGTGTTAGTACCTTTCCAATAATCTTAAAAGGTGTTCACCTTTTTTCCTGGTATTCAGGACATGCTATATGTCCTTACTTCTATTCATAACTAACAGAGTGACTTAGAGGTGAAATTCAGTGAGCCTGTATCTTTTCAGCAAAGCTCAGGAATTGTTCTGCTTGGAAGATTTTCCAACAGAATCTCATACTTACTGCACATGCTACGTTATTTTGACTACAATTACGCTCAAACAAAATGCTGTTTGATAAACATTTAAAGCTAAAAACATTAGATTTGCAAAGTATGACAGAAGATGTCAGTTCTCGAATATGCTAAGTTAGAAGGAATATTGTGTTTTTACTACACATGGAGATAACTGAGACAAGTCCTGACAGAAAACTCAAAAGAATTTGGGGAATGTTGCTGTCAAAAAGTGTTCTTGTGAGTAGAGTAATTAAAGATTTTGTTTATCAGCTAGGAAGCAGGATGGCATTTCAAGAGGCAATCTCAAAGCCACAAAGGATAGTAAAGTTCAAAACAAGTCCTCCTTACATCTCAATTGAGGTGTAGTTTCTCCCCTCAAACTATGCCTTAGCAACTTGATCTTCATCCAGGAAAGAATCTATTGATTCTGTGAACTATTCGTATTCACTCTGAGCCAACTGAATTACATTCAGATACAGGTTTCATTTGAATTTAAAAATGATGATGTTTGGAGCCCACATGAAATTCAGAGCTTGATGCTTGTTCTTACCACTACAAAAGTGACTTTAAAAAGCATTTTTAAAGTTACTTGGCACTGAAATGAGGAAAAGACTTTGCATTTGGCTTCATTATCACATTTATAAGTCACAAAGCAAAATCTGCTCTTTGTTGTTGCTTTGTGTTATAAAAAGAAGTTTTCCCACTCCCTGAAACAAAAAGTCTACAGAAGGATAAAGCCCCATTGTGTTTTATTACTTTTTGGAGAGCAGAGGGGAGCAGAGGAGGAAAGACTGGGCATTACATTTAAAACTACAGTGTTTGATTTTACTTTTGTTCGGGAAAGGCAAGAAATTTTGACTTGCAAAGAACATACAAGAGGCTTTCTCACACTTTAGCAAGATCTGAACAAAATCTATTAAAATCACCAAAATAAATAATCTTTCATTCTAGAGACTATTATAAAAATTTTACCACATCCAGAAATGTATTTCGTTTCCAACTTCCAGCCTGGAAAACTATATCTCTAAAGAAATTTTTAGAAAGCCTCATAGCTGTTGAACTCCTTGTTTGCAATTGTATACACAGCCGGCAGTAGTGACTCCTCTGTTTAGACTGCCTATCACTTTTCATTATGAAAACAAATCTCATTATATGTATGTGGGTGGGGGCACAGGCTGTTTAATTTGAAAGACCTGTAAACGTGTCATGATTGCAGCAGAACGTGAACTTGGAAGCAGTAGTAGCTGTCAGGTATGTGTCATTGAGCATATCAAATAACAGCTCTGCTTTGACATCTTATTTGTGGTCCTCGGTGATGCTGCAATGTCAGTGAAGAGAGAGTAAAGTAGGAAGAACATGGGACACAGCACGCAGTTATGCAGCTATAGCTGTGGAGTTCTAGCAAATATGAACAAATACAACAAACTTCTACATCCATGAGAGAAAAATAAGGGAAAAGTAGAAGATTTGTAGGGGTGGATAACTGTAAGGAATCTGGGAATTTTTTGGGCAATAAACTGTTGATAACATTGTAGAGAACACTGTGGAGGAACTACCCATAGATGATCACCAATCTGCAACCTGCTCTTCTGCAGAAAAATTAGTGCCATTTAGTGCTGCACCCAGTCTCTGCTCAGTTATCTGCCATTGTGCATTAAAGAAATATCTGTAAGAAGATATGATACCTGCTTTGAAGTCTGTACGAGCTGTTTTAAGATGTAACCATGAATAGAGCAAATATAGCAAGAGAAACTGAGGGAAAGGAATGTGACATTACAAAGCACACTCTAACAATTCTTTTTTAACACTATTAACATACAGGCTTCCCTTGACATAGAATGTATTGCAAAGCTAACTGAAATTGTCATTTTAGTCAGAAGCATTTCATCTTGTGAAAGTGAGAAAACTCAAACGTTTTCGTATTTTGCATGAAGATCTTGTAGGTGATTATTTATGTGTTTTTAATGAAGAAAGAAAGGTAAGATTACACAGAACAGCTGCTGAGCTGTTCTGAGGCAAAGATTGGAAGTCCCAAGTTTGAGTCTCTGCTTTTCTTATACAGAGGACAAACAGGGAAGAACACAGAATATTCCTATTGCACATTAACCGGTAGCTTGGTGGTTAAGGTTGTATATGTGATGTGAAAGAGAGGAGTTCAAAATGCTCACTGAAACTGGAAAAACAGAGACTTGGATCCTTCACCCAACACTGGCAGGCTCTTTGCTACTGCCACTGGAATGCTGTTTATTCATACAAACTCACTCTCCTTCCTCAGATGAAATCGTAACTTTGCTAAAACCTTTCTGCCAAAACGAGCCTATATTTCATGGCGAAGAGATGGCTTCAAAACATTGACCTTTTCAAGTGAAGACCCATTCTGTTGAAATACTACTGAATAATTTTAAAGCTGTAACACTAATTTGTAGGAAATGTGTTGTTTGTTGCAGCTTAACGGGTTTTATTATTTTCCTTTTGAGAAAGAAAATTTAGAAGGAAAACTTAAAAGGAAGTTAAGGTGGAAAAGTCAACTTACATCGAGTAATGCCTCAATGCCCTGGAATTTCAAATTCTAAAAAGTAGTTCAAAGTCCAAAGCACTACAATACAAAGAGACTAAACCTCTCCTGTCTCTGAATTTTTATACCCTTCTAAAACTGTCCATAAAATTGTGACTCATATCAGCTAGATCAGCCTTTACATTTACTTAATACAAAATCACCCCTAGATCTTGGCAATACATTTGTGATAGTGTCTGCTTGCTCTTTTAAGAATAAATAGGGTAGAATAAAATAAGGTATTACGGATGTATCATGATTCCTCTGGAAAGCACTCACATTTGGGCAACAGACGGGAAAGGAGAACAGGAAGCATGTGACACTGATGCTATCTTGGGTTGTTTGCCATTGATTTTTATACCATAAGTTAATAAAAATAATTAACTTGATCAAAAAAAGATTAATTTCTGTCTTGAATTTATTTCAAAAACCATATTTTAGTGATATAAACCTGTTGTGAATCTTGAAAGCATAGTGCAGCAACGTGCTTCGCACATGTGTCTATGTGCATATAACACTTCCTTCACTGAAATGATCTCAAAGAGATTTAGAATGTATCTATCGTTAGGATATCTAATTTCACCATTGAAATTCTCTACCAAATCACTTAAATGCATATTTACACATGCAAATACTTCCCTTAATTCATACACTTAATGTAGAAAAAGATCTATTTTACGTGCTCCATCGCATTGCAGCAGCTGAATTCAGACAGTTCACCTCTCATCACAAAACAACACTTAAGAAATCCGGTCAATAACCAACCTAGAAGAAATCCTCTTTTTCAAACAGAAGCACAGGAAATCTGATGTTTAATATACCACAGACAGAGTTTGTATCGTGATGGGTTTATCTAAGGTGAAAACTACAACAGCTGGAAACTTGATCACTGAAGAAGGACTGTGTTGCCTGCCCAGACTAGAGTGTTTTAGCTCTCCAAACACTAATCCTCTTATAAGTGCACATTAATATGCTTCCTTGTTCTTTCTAGGAGCATTCTTAAGCAAAAGTGTTCTTTAATGAAACCCATGTGAACTGCTATGTAAAGTGTTAAACAGGTTAGGCCTCCAGAAGAGATCCAGGTTCACTGTGGTTGAGCTGGACTACATGATTGCTGCAGGTCCCTTCTGAGCGAAATTCTCCCCTTCTCCTTCCCCTTCCTCTTCCCCTTCCCTACTCAATACTAGGACTTCCCAAAGACAGATGGCACCACCACAACGTAGTAGAAACATCACTCTTTTCCAGTGGAAGCTGGCAGTAAAGGACATCTACATGAGTGGTTTTCTTTTCTTGGCTTTAATCTCTTCTTGAACAACAGAGTAACATGGCACCGTCCCTTCAAAAGCTTCAAATAGTCTCAATACCCTTAAGTTTCTACCAGAAGGCAGTGTGTGTTGTCAGAGAATACTCATGTGGGGCTTCCTGTCTGGTGTGAGAAAGCACAGTCTAGAGCATTCACCTCAGAAAGCATGGCCTTCCCTCTGTGCCAGAATCTTTGTTCTGGAGCATGATTAATCCTGTCACCCTGTTTTGCTTTTTTCTACCATTTGTGTCCTAGATTCAATTTGTAACCTAATTAGATTACAAACTCTGTGTTTGTCTCGAATGCTTTGTAAAATGTGTGGCATAAAGGGCCACTTTATCTCAATCGACCCACCAAGAGCTGCCATCATGCAAACAATATTTTGTTTCAGTGTTTCACCTTAATGTGCTGTGAGAGGCTGGCACTGTGTGGTGCACCTGAATTTGGGGCTGAGAGCAGAAACAAAATCAAGGTAAGAAAATGGTAATTCAAGGGGAAGTAGTGGGGAACATGGTTGAAGAGTGGATTAAAAGTACAGGAAAACAAACTAAACTTCTGTTAAAGCCAACTGGAAAGTGTGAGTTGTTTTGCTTGGCAACCACTTACACGCCCTTCTGTGGCACTTGCCCACACACACAAGAATATTATAGATCTAAGAGAAGGAAAAAAACTTTTCAGCCCAAGGGATGTATGAGCTGTAATCTCACCTTTTGTCTGCTGACAAACACGCCTTTGTTTTTCACAGCTTCCGTTAATGATCCATCTTTGCAGGCTTTTTCTAGATCAGGATTTAAGAGAGATGGTTAGTTACTATATGCAAAGCTTCCCGTGGCTCACTGCTTTTCCTGTGTGTTAACCTACTCTATTTAAAAAAAAACAAGTTTCCCATTACAGACTCTTCGCTAGGGATGCCACCCGGATTTCCAGTCGCAGAGACTGAATTCTGCCTTATGAAAAAGTGGGTATTTTTCACTTCCCATTTGCAACAGCACTGAAAGGATTTAGTTCACAATACCAAGAATCCTGATAGCCTGTGTTCTACTTCTGTCTCATACAACCAATTAAGGGATACTGCACCCTCTTCTAAGTCATCTGCCATATAAAATCTAACAGCCTGGTCCTTCTCCAAGCTAAAAGGACTCCTGGCTGTGACTGTAGAGCTATTTCTTACAGGGACCGTTATGAAAAAGGACTTCAAGTAAACGAAACACGCTGAGCCATCAGAAAATACAGTGCTGTCCTGGACAGGTTCCTGATATACTTCTGGGTGAACTAGTAATACCAAAAGCCGTATGGCCCTGCCGGTGCAGTTTTTCCCTGCAGGATGAGTTATCCAGGGCACTGTGCCTCACTATTGCAGTTGTATTGATCTTGAGACCTCGCTAGCCTGGGTAGTCTGACAGAGCACAGCGCCGTGTACTTGTATTCTTAGCGTTCCTTCTCCAGAGAGGCAATTAAGGTGTCACCGAGTCTTAATTGTCTCCACAGATGGTATTTCCCTTAAACCCATGGCCCTTAGAAAAACTAAACATATTGCTTAAGTTTTATTTCCAACCCTTCACTAGGAAGTTCGCATTGGAATCTCCAATGATAACATCGTTTATTTTTAGAAGCAACTAGGAAGACACGTCAATGATTTAGAGAGATTCACTCACTAAAGCAAACAGATCGAACCGACGACTCTCAAAAAACTGCTGGGTGTCGAACGTTATGAGGGAAGGAGCAAAAACCCCTCATGTCAGGGGGTTGCGAGGGGCTCGAAGCCCTCATCTGTGCCAGCGAGCAGCGTGGAACAACAGGTCTGTGCCTCAGGTAAAACGCTGAGAACCCAGCGTGCGGGAGCAGTCTCAGAGGGCCGGTTCTTCTCAGAGCCTAATACCTGGTGGCGAATGGCACTCACGAAGCCGGGCCCAGAGCCCTCGGAAACCCCGAGTCCGCCTCGCAGCGAGAACGACTGAGTAGAAGGAGGGCCCAAACAAAACGCTGCACTTCTGACACTGCCTCAGCGCCGCGCTCGCGCTAGCGACGGTCTGGGGGAGGGGGCGGGGCCGCGCGCGAAGTCCCGGATGGAAGCGGCGCGGCGGGAGGCAGCGTGACCCCTCCCTGCCCGGAAGTGCGGCGGTGGCGGCTGGGGAGCGGGGCTGTGCGGGAGCCGGGAGGTGCCGAGCGCGGGGAGGCGGCAGAAGCAGCAGAGGGAGCGACAGGGTGTCTCGGCGCGGGCAGCGATGCGGCTCCGCCACCACCCGGCCTCGCCGCTTCCGCGTCCCGCCAGGCACCTGTGACCGTCGCACCTTCCGCCCTGCCCCGGCACTATGAGACCCGCCGCGACACCCGGGCAGTCCTGCGCTCCGGTATGCACCGAGCCGGGAGGGTGGAGGTTGGGCGGATGCGTGTGTGTGAGAGAGAGGGGGTGGGTGCGGCCTTTGTTGTGCTCTCTCGGGTCTCCCTGCCTGGGGCAGCGGCCCGCGGGGCGGCAGGAGGCCGGGGTTTGCTGGTAGGGCCTGGACTCAGCTGGCCGACCCGCCCAGCCTCGCGCACCGGAGAGGCTTGTGAGTGATCCACAGGCAGGGCAGGCCCCGGCAAGAGCGGAGCGTTCCGGCTGCCAAACAGTCCTCAACGTTTTATTTATGCCTGAACTGACAGGTGGGTCTGGGAACTTCTCGTCTTATAGGATTAGAAATTAGGATTGTTCGTCTTTTCCTGGGCCCACGGCAAACTTCGGCGGACGCTGTGGCAGCGAGGAAATGGTGTTGGGAAGCAGCTGTTTGATCCATTCGTGCCCCATGCACCATTTTGGAGGCGGTGGGGAAGTGGAGTTGGCCAAGGCTGGTTGTCACGTCGTGATGTCATTGCTGAATTTCACTGGAACCCAGTGCAAACTGTGTCATGTTAACGCGCTTTGAGAGCAGAAGTAGTTGAGAAATAGCATGAACAAGGGGGACAAACCCAAAACAAAGGAAACAACATGATGAGTTCACAATATTTGCTTTGTTGTATCTGTAGTATGTTAAAACCAACAATTTATTTTGAAATATGGCTTTACCTCGTGAAGGTATTTGTAACCACGACTGCAGAACGGTGTTAAGAGTTATAAAAATAGTATCCGAACACAAAGGATTGTTTCCAACCTCCTGCCAGGAAGAACAATCTGTGAGAGTCAAGCTGGGTTGTTCCTTATTCTTATCAGTTCTGCAGAAAGCATTATTTTGATAGCTATCCCGTATGTTTAGAGGAATTTGTACCACAGTGGTGCTGAAGCTGAGCCATTTGTATGACTGCCAAGGCTTTTTGTTGAACTATTGAAGAAACAACAAAGATTTTTTTTGTGTTTTTACTAAAAAATTCCTAATTTTTGGAAATAAAAATATCTTCTGAGAGGGACACTTAGCAGTCATGGTCACTTCTGAAAGTGTTTAACCTAGCTTCTCTGGCTGGGCCTTCTGAGATGTGTGACTAGGGCAAGTGTAAATGTTTGTGAAGGGTTTCCAGTGTGTGTCTACCGAGTAGTATTTCCTTCAAACTCTGTAAGTGGATATTTGCTTAGGGAAGGGGGAAAATAATTTTTAAACAATATGCCTTTTGTATATAAAACTGCAAACATGGAAGGGTTTGGTTCATCACCAGAAACTACTTTTAACTGTCTTCTGGAAACCTGAGATTTTAAATATCCAGAAATATCCTTGGTGTTATATTGCCTTGAAACAGCTTTCTGCCAGACTTTTAACTTTGCAGTCTGCTGTTAAACTGTCAGTGAAAATAAAGAATTGCATTCTGAACTTGCATGGGCGTTGCGAGCTACTTGTTGCTATTAAAAACTTGTATATGCTACAGGCAAATATAAAATGAATTTGAAAAGCCACCAAGTTTTTTATATCTCCTAATCAGTCATTTCAGCTGTCAATGCATACTGCTTGCAGTTCCTGGGTGTTCAGTTAAAATCACATATTATAAAACTACTTTTTTCCCTTTTTCCCTGTATGTCATGTCTATTAAGTTTTGTACCTTTGAAAGTGTCTAATTATAAATACATAGGAGACATAAAGAGACCAGTTGTTGTTAACAACACAAGTTCAAGTGGAAAAGAAATAGCAGGACAATATTTGGTAGCGTGGCTAAGACTTGCATGTAGGTCTGATTGACTTTTTATTAAATATTTGGTTTTCCATCTCCATTTGTTTTCTCTTTCATATAGAATGTCTTCACATCTCATCCTTGTTTGTGTTTTTCTCTTTACATTTTACCTTGTAGACACCACTGTATTCAGACATTTTTCCTGTTAAATTTGTTTCCAAGTTCTGGGCTATGCTCAGAATTAGGTTTCTGTGTCTTGCATTACAAAGTTATCCCATCCCATTTTCTTTTTTAGTCGTGTTTTTTTTCTGTATTGATGACAAGAGGATTGTAGGGTTTTGGGTTTTATTATCCTCAGTTGTTGTGTAAGGTTTGTATGCTCCATGTAGGCATTTCCATCATGTCTACAACATGCTGCCCTTTCTGCTTCCTGTGTATTTAGCAAAACACAGCAAAGTGTAAGGAAAGCTAAATGAGGTTGTTAGGCTCACTAAAAGCAGTAACATGATACTTGCAGTTATAAAATCCTGTGATCTTCAAAGTACTGTGCCCTGGGTCAAAACATGAAGACACTGAAAAGTTTCAGTGTTGTTCTCATCCCACTGTTTGGTTTGGGTTTTTTTATGTTAAAGCTCTTTGCTTTCTTAAGGGTCACAGTTGGTGCTTTCTTAACAGTCTTCATCAAATCAGCCAGTGCACCACACAGTCGAGTAATGCCAGGGCAGCAGAAGGATATACAGATGATGTAAACTTGAGTGATTTACACAGTTTGAACAATCTGCCAGTCTAGTGAGGTTTGGAGGGACATGCGGTCTGCTCCTGACTCAGCATAGGTCATCAGGATGAGGAAAAGGAGGAGCAGCTGGGTAGCCAAACAGGCTCTCTCTGTTTGGTCATGTGTATCCTGGGCCCTACGTTTTTAGGATGGAATAGAATGTCCTTCCTCAGTCTAATTCCTGCTCTGTCACATCAGAGATGTCTTCTCCAAGAGGCTTCTGATTCCCTTTCCTCTGCAAAATGAGCAGGTTTACAAGAGGCCTCCTTGCTTTGGTTTCTTGGGAAACTTAACAGTTTGTGTTTATGACAGTTTATTTCTAACAATTTCTTCTTGTCCCACTGATATCAAAAGGACTGTCTTCAAATGAAAGTAGGAAATCTCTCAGGTCTTAGGGGCAGTTGTTGCAGCTTTGTTGAGGGGTGGTTTTCACAATGGTGATTCAGATGTTGTGGTAGTAGTTATTGGGAGAAAAGGTGGTCACTGCCCAATTCAGGGGGTTTCTTAGTAGTGTGTTTGCTGTGTTACAGAGTGTGTGTGGGGGGTGTTTTGCATAAGCATTTCATTTTTTTACCTATAATATTTTAGCTATTCAACTTGTGTGGTGGAGCCCAGACTTGGCAGGAGTATTTGAGTGAGCTTAAAAACATAAACCTTGACTCTCTTGACTGCATTTTATCCGAGTTTAATAGCTTTCCAATGTGGTTTTGGGTAGCCTGTTTTAAAATTCTTTGTCAGTTCTAAAGGGTTTTTTAAAGTTCTTTACAAGAAATCACTGTGCAGTCATGTCTGTATCTGTCAGCGGTGTAATCAGTGTTTGCATACAGTAGTGAAAAGAGTCTTTCAGCGGATTCAGAAACTCATTGATTGACAGGAAATAATTTAATTAATTCACATGTACAAATTCCTGGAATTAGGTTACTTATTCTTGATACAGGCTTGTGTCTTCCGTAAACCACTCATTTGATTTTTGTGAAAACCACCATTCTTGCTGCATTTTGTTGGTTACTTGTCTCTGTGGAAATAATAAAAACTAGTGTGGCATAAACCAGAAGGAATACATGTAATAAACTCTTTCCAAGTGGACTTTGTGTAAAGCTGTGTTCTGGGTGAATGTGAACTGCTGGGTTGAGCTCTCAGCTCTATAAAAGAGACTGCTGTATGTACTTGTAAACTTCTTGCAAGGACTTCTGTGTCTTGTGTGCTTTCCCTTGATTTCATTCTTAAATACATGGAATGAGTCTGGTGGGTTTTGTGAGCACTTGCAAGATTTGTGATCTACTTCTTGCATGTCTGTGAAGGACTTTTTGAGACAATTTGGTTTAATTAAACTTCAGACCTCAGGTCACTTAGCTGATAAGTGTTATTGGCAGCTTTAGTTTAATTCTACTCTTGCTGTGGGATTGCTTTAGAATAGAACAGCTACTTAGCCTTTAATTAGGGGTACTTTATTAATTGAGTACTGGACAGTCTGTACCTGTTCCATCAACCTTCGTTCCTTTGACATTTGCTCTTTGCACTATATAGTGACTCCTCAAGTAGTTCAAAGGTGAATTATCGTTTGATGCATGGTTTAACCAGCTGCTTTATGGAAAGAAAAATCACTTGTGTGCCAGGGAGGATGCCACAAAGTAGCTCTTGGCATAGGCAGTGCTGCTCCTTGTTGGGTAAATGTCTCTAGCAGTTGAGAAACTGCCAAAGTTCACCGTGGAGGTGGGGGTTCCTCTTACTGTTTGTACTTGCCTATGTTGCGCAGTGCTGAGGATCACTGGCTGAAGCTTGGGAGCTAGGCTTTCTCTCGACCTCTTTCCTGCTTGTGCCTCTAATGTTTGTCCCCTCCCAAGAGCTTGCTTACCAGTTGGTCAAGTTGCTTGCAAAACCGATTCATAAGTAGTATGGATGATGAAGGGAAGTAGGGGTCACACACACAAAGACTTGCACTTGTTTTCTTTCATATGGCTTGTTTTCTTGTGTGTTAAATGTTTGGAGAATTAATTAGACTTGGGTGCCTCTAAATGGTTTCGGGGTTAGTTGCATCAGCTGTTGTTTCCTGAGCAACTGAAATTATGTGTAGGTACAGAACTCATTCTGGCCTGAGCAATAGCTGGTATGACTTTCTCCTTTGGTTTTTTACTTTCTAATTCACTGTTCCATGCTGACTTTTTCTTTGGAAAATGCATTTTCCCCAAAGTTTTCATTTTCTTGACTGTCTTTATTCATACTTGGTTTCTAACTGATGGATCTGTGTTCTCTGTTGGCATGACCTGCAGTCTGTGAAGGGCAGCCATTTCCAATATGGAGCTAAACCAGTGTGGTTTTTTTCACTTAGGGTTAGAGTTTATTTCAACTTTAAGTAATTTGTTGCTTTGAGTACTTAACGTATTAATCTAATGTTTCAGATTAGTTAGCTAGTAATTTCTTAGAATTCCTTAGAGGGGTCACTTTAGTTGCCTGCAGCATTTAACACAGCTCTACATTACTTAACCTGCATACAGTGCCTCAGCAACACAACAGCACTACTTGGTGCTGATTTTTTTCTGGAATTTTAAAGGATTTCTTGTTAACAGCTTAATTTTATTCTTTCTCTGTAATCGATAAAGATAAAATCAGAACTTTTAAATAATGATTTTAGGTAACAAGTGCTGAATGTACTCTGCTTTGGGTTTGGAGATGGAGCAATACATAATGAAATTAGTAAACTTTAACTTCTTTTTATAAGCATCATACATACCCGTGATCACCTGTATTTATGTATCAAATAACTGCTGTTGTAATAGAAGACAAAATACAATAGTTTCAACTCATATTTTTTGTGTGCGTGGAGTTAATTACAGCAATAATATGCATACATCTAGATATGTACCTATTGGAGTTGGTTTTTTACACATCAGAAAGTTCTGTTTGCAGTCTGTGTAAATTCATGTAATAAGAACTGCTTCAGTTCTAAAAGTGTTACATTAGAAACCAAAGAAACTGGAGATTTCAGACAGTTTGGGTAACTATAAGTTAATATAATGCATTGCTGATCTTACTGTTAGATCTGGGACTGTGTTTAGCATATGGTGTTTTCAGAGGAGCAGAATGTATGAAATTCCATTCAAGTTTTTTATCTCCCTGCAGAATGTGTCAACGTAGAGTTTACTTGTTGCATCTGTGCATGAAGCAAACAAACCTTTCGAGTAAAAATTGCAGCAGAAGAATGTTTCTGTTGTAGTGGGATGACACAGTTTTTAAGAACCCAAAGCTAAGCCATAAATGCATTTTTGTAAAATGCACAGGTGGTTGAGGGGGGGAAAAAAAATACAGTAAATACATCTGAAATATTTGAATTAACACTCTTGGGTCCCACTACAGGTTCTGATTAGGGAAGTTCCTGTCTTGCTTATGGCAAAAGATGCCTTATCATTAATGCCCTACAGAGTATTTGTCGTCTTTTTTAAAGAAAAAGGAAGTGGAGGGGGGCAGAAAAAAAATTTACAGAAGTGAAAGAAAAGCTTACATAGGCATTAACCTGCTTCACTTTTGTATGTGGTAAACTTTGTATCCAGATTTATTTATGATCAATTACATTAATAAGATTATCAAGCAAAATCTGCATTTATTCTGTAGACAGTAGTTTTGAGCATTGTTTTATAGGCCAGGTGTAATCTTTAGTAATTTAAATACCAGTTGTGTTTGGAAGTGTGCCATCTTCTCCAACAACTCTCTAGAGTGAGACTCTACTCTCTGGATAGGGAGAGGAGAAATACATGACAGTAGCATCATCAAGTGTCGGTCTGAGTAACTGATAAATTATAGCATCTAAGCCTTCACAGATTTTCTAGTTGCTTGTGAAGATGGGCTCATCGCTTGATGCTAGCTTATTTCTTGATTTCCTGTTGCTAAATTGCATTTTTTCCTTCTGGTTTGTTTTTTTTTTTCTGAAAGCACTTTTCTGTGGCTGCATCACAGGCATTGTAGTGCTCTATGTTTTATTGTCAGGATGCTTCACAGCAGGGTTATGTTTCGCGTGGATGTAGGCAAAGGCAGCAGACTTTTGTCTGTGTTTGGTCTGCCTTGTTTGACAGGATTGGAGATTAAACCAAATGTTTTTACTTGCCATAGCCAGTGAAAGACTTTACAAGCCCAGCCGTGTGAGGACACCAGTAAAGCAAGGAGGGAGATTTGGCTTATCCAAGCATAGGTGTCAGCGGCTGGTGCTCTGGGCAGTCCATAGCCTGTTGCAGCATGTTTTCTGGAGGCACTGCTGCTGGTAATAGGACAGCTGGCTGCAGTAGTAGTTCCTGGTGTGCTGGTTTGTGAAGCATGTTGCCGGCAAGAGCCTCTTGAAGGCAGCTGAAACTGCTTATGAAAGGGGAGTTTAGTGTGATAGAACTTGCTGCTAATGCTTTTGCTGTTGTCAAACTGAAATCTGCTTAAACGTGCTCCGATTAGCCAGGCCACCCCAAAAGCTCTACAAGAGCCTGTTTGTGTTACATTTGCTTTTGCTATTGTTTTCAAACTTCAGTGAAACAATCTATCTGTAGAGGAACAAATTGATGGCATAAGGAAACTGTGCTGGGTGGGTGGGCATGCGGGCAAGCATCCTGTTCAACAAGGTGTGAGTGTGTAAAATCTTACTCATGCCGTAGTAACTTGGGTTTATAGCTTTTAATAAAGCCTTAGGCCTTGTATTAACCCTCAGTTTGCACAGGTTCTATGTCATCTGCTCACGTGACACTAACATTTTGGGGGAAGACCTCTAGCAGGGGAGCCTGATGTGTGGCCTCTAGCAGGGGACCTCTAGCAGAGCTGCACCATCCCCTTCACCCTTTCTTTTTCACCACAAGTAAGCAGTCCAGGATTGCAAATCAGAATAGTGAGTTCTGTAGTTTGAAGTGATGGAGAAGCAGAAAGGGTTGGCACTGTAAAAGCAGCAAGTGGTTTTATTGCTGAGTTGTCTTTTCATGTGAGGCATCAAATAATGCTGTGGAAATTGGAAGCTATAGGTAACTAACCATTAACCTGTGTTTTGAAGAAATAACATTTCTAAAGTAATGTGAGTACTGCATAGTCTTTATCATCCATAACTTTAAAACTTATGGCCGCAACAGTCTGTGTGGTTTTGACACAACTGAGTAGGAAATACTGTGTATTCATCTTTTAACTTAAGCCAGTCTCTGTTGGACTGAAGTTAGGAGCTGTACTCTCCTTACAGATCTCTTCTGAGTCAATGTTCTATGAAATTTCAGGACTTTCTCTCTTACCTTTGTGGGTGTGAACCTACAGTCCAAGACTAAGATGTTAAGTTCTGCTTGTATTGATAGCTTTCATCTTCATGTAATGCTTTTTTCAAAGGTCCCTTCAGCTTGCTCAACCAAAGGAAGTGAATGTGCAGCTCTACCTCTTGACCTACCTGTCTTTCCTACATGTTGTCTGATCAGCTGTGCTGGATAAAATTCAATACCAAATCCATTTATATTAGTTCAGTTTCAGGACTGCTTGGGTGAATTAGCACTGAACATAGTCTGGTCCTCTCGTAGAATTGAGTTTTGGAGTCAGGAAATCACATGTAGGGGGTTTTTTCCTACTTCTTAACTAAGAAGTGTAATTTTGCTTTTTGCACAAAGTTGTGACTGGTTTGGTACAAGGCACAGAACTGGCCTGAGAACTGATGCTCTCAACATTTCCTTGAGGGTGCAGCTTTGTGCGCAGTTGTGTCCACTGCTTGCTGTGATGGGTAACAAGGCAACTTAAGAGATCATCGACCTCCCCCTCCTGATAACATCGGAGAGTATGAGCTTTTGGCTGCTTAATGCAGTTGTACTGTTTCAGCGTGAGCTTTCCAGATTATGGAATCTGTAGAGGTTAATGCGGACAGCATTAGGTGGCTGTTGAGCTGTACAACTTCTATACAGCAGAGGAAGACACCTGTCTCCAGAGAGTGTAGTTCTAATTTCTTCATAAATTTGTGAATTTAAAGAGACAGCCAAAGCAAATTGCCTCAAACTGTGAATCCGCTGGAGATTTTGGTTTTGTTATAACTTTGTTTGCTAATGTGAATATTTCTGTTTCACGTATAAAGATGAGTGTTTTCAGTTCTGTGAGCTCGATTGTGTGTAAACAAAGTGTTGAGGGTAAAAAATGTCGAATGTCGTCAGTTTATATGTTTTCACATGACAATGATTTGTTTGACTAGTGGAGTGAAACTAAAGAGGGGAAAAGAACACTTTGGCTGTATACGAGGAAAAAAAAAACCAATAGCAATAGGTTATTTGAATACAGTAAAAGAAATAGTGGTGGAAATACCTATCTTTTGGGTCCCATAGAACTAGACAGGGCAGTGAAATAAAAATATGCTGTAAGAAATAATCTTGCGTTTCTTCTTCAGGGAAATGCAGAGCTGACTTCTGTATGGAATGGCCTGGGTTATCTAATGAGGAGTGCAATAGGTTTCCTACTGTATAGAAAAATAATGCAAGATAATGCTGAGGGATTTTTATTAATAAGCTTGGCTGATGGAGACAGTCACAGTTCAGGATTTTCTGGGTGTTAGGTTTTCTCTCAGCAGAAGTAAAATTCAACTTTAGTCTTCAAAGGCTTAAGATTGGAAAGAAAAAGTCTGAAATCTACACCTATTCAACTATACAGTTTTTACTAGTAACAGTATAATCTTACTAATTTTTAGCTGCTGACTTCAGTGTTACCAGTTACAGCTACAGTAGCATCTTTCAGAAAAGTTGGGCATTTTACAAGGCTTTGCCATGTGGGGAATCTTCTGCTGGATCCTCCTTGAGGATCTGTGTTTAAATTCTGGAGTCTTAGTTGCAGCTATTTTAAGATGTCTCTGATCTCAACTGCCTGCTGATCTCTGCTGGAATTTTGCTGTCCTTGAAGCTGGGGTGGAAGGGGATCTATACATTGCTCCTTAGCTGCCACAGTCCAGTCCAGGGCAGTATGTTTTTTTCCCCAAAGAACGGTGGTAATGGTTGTGAATTGGCTTGTGGTGTAAGTGCTGAAATGTATGCTGCTCCTGGCTAGGCTTTATCTTGAAGCAGAGCTGGTGAAAGGCAAAGGTGAGATCTCAAGCTTAAAAGATGTAGGAGCAGCCAGAGCTTGTGTTTTAAGCCCCAAAGCTGGTTTATGTTTCTGTAAACTTGGTTGCTATTGAATGGTTCCAGAGCAAACAGTCTTAAATAAGCTTTTTTTTTTTAATTTTATGTTCTTAAAAAACTCTACCTCCTTTCTTTTAATGATTATAGACCTCACACTTCTTCAGTAAGTGTTACAGGGTGTTCCCATGCGTAGCCCAACTGCTATTCCCTACAGCTTGTCCTGAAAAGGGAACACTTTTTATATTAGAAGTACTGCAAATAATGTAAAACTGTAGTACTTCCTCAGCATGTAGTTTTTCTAAGGTGGTAGTGTAGATATACATGTCTGCAGTGATACTGTTTACTCAAATGTTGCAGTTATAGATAAGGTTTGAATTAAAGAAATACTAAGCACTGTACTTACATTCCAGATACACCTAGAAAATTTGTTTTCAGAGAAGCGAATGATGATGCTGAACAAATTGGAAATCTGCCTAAGCTTAACAGACCTTTCAAATGCCTGCCTACTGCGTTGTGTATCATCCAGCAGAAAACTCAGTTTAATAGCTAGCTGTAGAGGGAATACACAGCAATTCTTTCAGAAAGATCAATTGTGAAGAGATGCAAATCCTGCTAATTAAGAAATGATCCTATCTTTTAAAAAGGTCAGAGTTTTTTTTCAGCTAGTGAAGTCTTAAGAATTTTTGTGAGTATAATTGGCTTATAAGACAAACTCTAAACCAAGAAAATAAAAGGTAAATTGCTTTCTTCAACTGGATCATTTTTTAAAGTGATTCAATGATAAAGTTAACATCTCCTGTGTGGATTTGTGGCTTATTAAACTGACTTAGGATTTTCATGCTACTGGATAAGCTTGACTCAGGTGCTGGGTAACTGTAATAGAAGTCCTTCTGTGACTAAGAAAGGGGCTTTCTTGGCTTTTAAACAGTTTGGCCTTCTTAAGTTGCTGCCTAGAATGGTACAAGTCAACTGGAGCATTGCTTTGGATGAGAACCAGGTACCAAAGTGTCTTAGTCTCACGCCTCTTAATCTTGAACCTTTTGATTTAACCATTTCAGTTGGATGGTTTGTTTCCTTAATCTTTAGCTTCATATATATATTTCTTCACCTGAGAACTGGTGAGATGGTGAATCTTAAAGCAATTTAGTATTTTTCCCAAGGTTTTGGCTCCTAGTAATTTTAAAAAGAGAACCTGTTTCTCGAATAAGAAATATTAACAGCTAAGTGTTATGTATAATACTTACATGGTATTACATATTTTAAGTACTTTATTCTGGTGATTGCTAAGTGAGAGAATTAGTATCTGTAGCTAGAGCATTTTTATTTTGAATGAGATACTAGAAACTAATTTTCTTGAATTGAAGGGTTTATTTGCTTTAGGTTTTTTTAAAACCCCAAAGTTTTAGTAGTACAGTTAGACAAAGGATAGTTTGTTTCTGAATTATGTATTTAGTAGGAATAAAGAAGTTGTAGGAACAGGGTGTTACTTGCTAATTAACCTTCAGAAAGTGATCTTTTATTTCAGCTCATGATGAAGTACTGATGTTTCCAAAGGAAGAAATAAACATTAATTCATAACAGCTTTGCATTTCTTGAAATACTCAGCCCTGTTCAGGAAAACTGTCCCTGTTCAATTGTAATACCCAATACATGCATGTGAGACATACGGACTTGGGCATTTAGTAGGTTTTCATTAGATTCTGTTAAATAGTATTAATATTGGTCTTTCTTAGTAAGTTACTTTTTTATATTAGCTGTCAGATGCTTGAAGTGGTTTGTTGGATCAAGATGTTTCAGGCAGGGCAGGCTCATAGCCTCATTTGCAGGGCATAGTGGAGACTGCAGTCATGGTTTGGGAGTGCACCACGCCACTGCTGTTAGATGTTGCTTTGTTACTTGGTTTCTATACAGGAATTAAGAATAAAGACCACGCTGTGCCTGTCTCACTTATGTTCAGTTATATCATGTGACGAGATGTTGGACATCCTGTGATGTACCAAAATACAGCCATGCTGGGAGGGAAACAGTATAATCCTCAAGGCTTGAGGCCTAGAAATAAGTGATAGCAGAGAGAAGAGGAGTCAGCAGGCTTGCAGCCCCCTTTCCTACCTGCTTTTGAGGAAGCTGGACAGGGTAGTGATTTGCTTGTTGAACTGATCTGTGGGTTAGGTCTGTCAGGCGGGATTTGACTTTTAAGGTGTGTTGGTTGTCCTGCAGAAGGCTGTTTATCTAAAATCATTCCAGCCAGGACTTTGTATTTCAACAAGGTATTACAGTCAACAAAGATAAAGCATGGCTGTAGTCACTAGGTAGCATGCCACCTGCTCGTATACACTTGTGTCACTGTTATTACACTGGAAGAACTGTTAGGATATAGTCATTATGCTGAGCTTCCACATTTAGATGTGAGCTGGCATCAGACTGTGTTAACACTTAGGGCAGTTTGGCATATAGGCTTATCAAGTGTTTTGTGGGAATATCGTTGGGGGAGTAGAAAATTCCCCTCTGTGTGTTTGCATGCAAGTGTTACTTTCTTAATGAGCTAGTAATTTTTTCAGTGAAAAGTTGTTGATTCCTACACAAGGCATAAGAGGCTGAAAATGCTGTTGTCTAGCTCTAAGAGGTTGAAAGGTAACTTTGTTTAGAATAATGTTGACAAATACTGAATGTCTGGTAAGGGAAACAAGATAATGTTTGAAATTCACATTACATTGATGGTGTATGAAGTAACTTTGAATCTTAAGATTTTTTTCTTAAAAGTTAGCAGAGTGGAGAGCTAATACAGCATTAATGATGTATAGTGTAGATGCATTTTATGAAGGATAGTCCATATCATCTTTACATTCTGTGTGCAGTAATTAATTAGTAATAATCAAGTTCAGATAGCTTGAAATTTAATATAAATTTTATGTTAGTTTGTTTGACTAGGATAGTAGTTCAATTGATTCCTGAATGTGCTTTGAGAACTCTGTCTGCTTGGCCATTACTTTTCTGAAGATCCTCATTTAACAGACTGGTCTGTTTGGCAGTGATTAGGAGGTGAAGCTAATACCTACCTTAAGAGGCTAGTAGAAATGATAAGCCCCTCACGTTTGGGATCTGGGAATACAGGTTAAGTGAAATGCCTTTGAGCTTTTCTCTCTTTTGAAGTAACATAGTGAAAGCAAATACTCAGAGGGTAAAATTATCCCTGGCTGCTGCACCACATTCACTAAGGGTATATACCTGCATTAAAAATCCAAACAAACAACAAAGGTCCTTGACACCCTATAAAAATACACCTAATTTCCCTTTTGAAAACCAGATTCTTCTTTTGCCCTCATCCATTAAAACTTGTGTTACTCTTCCTGGTGCATGTTTCCTCTGATGGTCAGAGACATCTGCCTGGCAAACTGGCCTTGCTGGCTGGTTTGATAAGTCTTATCCAGACAGGTATGGCATTGCCTGAAAACTCCTGAAGGTGTTACCTGGTAAGGTCCTGTCACCTCTGGTGCTTTGTTCATGATTGTCTACAGAGGAATAAATGCAGAGTCTGGCATGAAAATTGTCCCTGTATGTTGCTTTGTCCTGCAGATAACAGGCCTGTCTTCCTGCACTTCATTGATTTAATTCCTCCCAGTAATTCTCAGAATGGCTTTGTGAACTGCAGCTCCATCTGTTCCCAACCATTTGATCTAATAGGTTTGGTACTTGAAAAACCTTTTTGTCAGAGCAGATGACAGTGACTAATCAATGATTTATAAACATTTGCTTCAAAGTAGTATTTAGTCTTCTGTCCAAGCAAAGTGTGGAGAACAAAGGGTAAGTGCAGCTTTCTTCTGACCTTCAGGCTGCCCTTGCCAGGTCCTCTTTGCCCTGGACATTGGTAACCACATAACCACATGAAGTGGATGAGGCATGCAGGGACCCACTCTGTCTGGTTGTCAGCCTGAGGACTGGAAAAATCCTTCCTTCCCCAAATACTTCGGCACTTCATCTGCACTTCAAAATAGTATCTTTGAAGATTGTGCTCTCTTTTGCTTTGTAGTTTTGGTAAATACTCCCATGTCCCCACCCAAGTCCTGATTAATGGATCAAATAAAGTGAGGGGCAGGTCAGCAGTGCTGCTTAACTATTTCCCTGCTGGTCTCTGGCAGGTTTTCTCTGTATCTTAACAGCATCTGATACTCCTGTTTATTCGTTCTCCATTGCTGTGTGTTCTGTTGGTTCATTAATAAAGTTTTAAACATAAGACGTCTAGGCATATTAAAAAATTGGAAGGATCGCTCATCGCTGCAGGTTGCCGGTATTATATTAGACTGTTTAAAGTTACTGCTTTCTCCTAGTTTCCTTCATTCAAAAATTTGACTGGCTTAGGAAATCCATGCCAAAAGAAGCGAGATACAAATCTGCTCCTCAGAGATGTATCAGGAGCTCAGGAAAATTAGTGGTCTGGTCCTAATGTTGTTAAGGGAACCTCTACAAAAAGCTGAAGCTATTTAGAACGATCTGGAAAGTGTACTTCTGTAAAATCAAAGCTTCTGTCAGAACCTGAAATAAATAATAAAAGCCATGCAGCAGGTGGAATCAGCCTCTGAAGTACAAATGCCCTGAGTACAGAGACAAGGCAGCAGATGGACCTGAAAATAATTGTAAATGGTCACCTTTGCTTAAATTTTCAGTGAATCAAGCTGATTTAGCTGTGAGACAGCAGGGGGCAGACAACTATGGGTAGCTGGCACAAGGTCACTGGACAGTTTCTAAATAGGATGGTATAGAGCAGTTATTTTCAGCTTCTTTCAATTTAGTGAGCCCTTCAGAGCAAACTTGTCACAGATCTGCTGCTCCTTCATGGTTCCCAGGAGCCGACTGGCCTAACAGGCTGAAAGAATTGAGGAACAAGATTAGAGCTGAGACAGTCCTGTGTGTCACAGAATGCAGAGTAAGGAATGGGCTGTATTTCTTGATTTTTAGCATTGGAGAATTGAAGAGCAAACAGGTTCAGTAAGGCTGAGGTAAGCTGATCTGAGACTTTCAGGACACAGTTCTGTGTAGAATACATTATGTGTTTGAGTAACAGCTTTACCACTGAATAATGGTAATATAAGTACTAACATTTGCCTAGTGAAAGAGGGATGCTAACATGTATCCTTCCCAGAAATTTTACGCTAGGTGTTTATCTACAGAGAATCAAAATAAATTGTAAACTTGTAAACAGAGTTTATGTAAACAGCATCCACATTATATACAGTGCCGGCTTAAAAATTCGGGGCCAACAAGTTCCATTATCTTCTATTTGAGTGATTGGTTATTATTCGTTTCCATGTATGGAAAGTACTAATTAAGTACTGAAGATTGCCATAAATAAATACAAGGGCTTTTTTGTCAAGAGCAGTCACTTGAGAGGCAGCTGAATTGTATTTGTGATTGCACTTGAATGTCTCAATGATCCATGTCTTGTAGGAAAGCTATTCAAAGATTTTATTTAAACTTGTCATATTAGATTTCTTAGTCAGATCCAGTAATGGGTCTCTGGCTAGCATCTGCTTTCTTATTTGATAAAAAATGAGAATTGGTTTTGTTGGCAAGGTTTTATGCGTTTGTGATTCAGAGTTATTCCTGTGTCAGCAGGCTTTAATGTGAAAGGGCCAATTCATATCACAAGGGAGTGAGAAGAGGCACCAAAAAGTCAGAAGGGAAAGCATCCACCAAGGATTATAATGATTAGCAGAGAATTTTTCTTCCTGTAGGAATAACAAACTCTTTCTCATCGTGGTTGAATTCCATGTGGTCTTACAACATGTTATTACCAGTGTTCGCATAAAACCTCATTTCAAAGTGTTGCCTGTCCCTAAAGGAAGGAAGCCACCATTAGTGAGGTGCAGTCATGTCTTTTAAGTGAGCCAATTAGTGTTACTCTATCGTGTGTAAAAATATCTATATAGTGATGAAGCACTTTGTTGCAGAAAGACTGTAGTCCTCTGATCTTGATTTAGCGATAGCAGCACATATTTAAAGAAACTTTCTGTTCCAAGACAATGTTTCATGGCAGAAACAATTGTGACTTTCATCTGGTTTGATCGGGATTCATTTCACTTCTTCTTAGCAGCTTAATGGAGCTGCTTAAGAGAGAGGCTGTGCTTCTGGCAGGCATCTGGATAAAGATGACATCAAACCCTACCTAAAGCATAATCAGCTCAGTAATGCAGAGCTGCCCTCTGGCAGGCCTGACTTCTTTCCTTAGCTAGGTAGGAAATAGGCTGACTCATTAGTGTCTGTAGCTAGGTGTACTGGATCTGGCCATCTGATTCAATTTCTGAGAGGCAGGAGAGATTGGAGTGCTCTTTTAAGTGATAATCCATAACAAAGTTGGTTTATTTGCTATTACGGAGCTCTTCAGAGTTGGTGAGCTGGCTTGCAGTTTTCAGCTTTCTGCTTGATAGAGAACAAACACAGTTGTTGTGATTATAATTTTTCATTTAAATCTGTTGGTGTTAAAGATACAAGGCAACTATGAAAGATCTGTGGAAGAAGATAGTACTTTAAATTCAAGCTTAATTTCTTACCTTCCTTTTGAACCTGTTTTATTCCCACATTGCTGGATGTTCTTCTGGGACTGAATTATACCTGTGTGGGTAACTAACATGTTGGTACTAATGACTGAGTGCTCATAAGGCCCTAGTTACTCTCTGAATCAAAGGGAAGGTCTTGAAGAAAGTTATGACTGTAGTGGTCAAGGTGGTAATTTGTAAAGGTTATGCCAAAATGGTGATGTTTATGGTGTTGCATGATACATGGACGCTTGTTTTTATAAAGGATTGTTTGAGGATTCACCCTGCAGATTTTTGGTACAAACGGTAACATTAATGTCTGACATGTAGCTAGTCTGAGTAGAAAAGCCAATTTCCTCTTAAGTTTAATCTTCAGGTGCATCATTTAGAAAACACAATAATGTGACTGTCAAAGTATCTTCCAATTAGAAAGGGTGAACAAAACATATTAATTACTTTTTTAGGAGAATTACTGACGTTGGATTGCTATCTTGATACTATAAACCTGCAGTAAGTGGCAATGTCAAGGGTTCCTACCCCGCCTCCTCCTGGAGAGATGTCCAGTGGACCTGTGGCTGAAAGCTGGTGTTACACACAGGTAATCTACAGAAATTCCAATGGCTTTGTTTTCTAGTCATAATTAAAAGAAAAAGTAATAAAATTATTGGTGTGCTGACAGTTTAACTAGTTCTCAGAGTTAATGTTTGATATGTCAGTTAAATTTTATTTATTTATCTTTTGTTCAGGTTAAAGTAGTAAAATTTTCCTACATGTGGACCATTAATAACTTCAGTTTTTGCCGAGAAGAAATGGGTGAAGTTTTAAAGAGCTCTACCTTTTCATCAGGGCCAAATGACAAAATGAAGTGGTAAGGTTGTTATTCTAGCAACTGCTTTTTTGGTTTGAGTTTGTTTTCTTTCCCACTCATAAAAGTTTTGAAGTTAAATGGCAAGTATGCACTAAAACTCAGACATTTCTTGCAGTATCACTATGGATACAGCTTGGCTGTACTTTCACAGTTTCAACACTGATAAGGAAAGCATTTGTTTTGGTAGATGTATTTCAGATTTTATTCTGATTAATATTTTAAAAAGTGCGTAATTTCTGCCTTTCTTTCAGGTGCCTGAGAGTGAATCCAAAGGGATTAGATGATGAAAGCAAAGACTACTTGTCATTATATTTGCTTTTAGTCAGTTGTCCGAAAAGTGAAGTCAGAGCAAAATTCAAATTTTCCTTGCTGAATGCTAAAAGAGAAGAAACAAAAGCAATGGGTAAGGGAATCTTAATGTATTTTTAACAGATTTGCAAGAACATCCCCAAGAAAATTAGCATTGTATTTTTTTTCAGTTGAGAACAGAATGTAATATGGAAATAAATTTGAAAATATTTTATGTCCTTTTAGAAACTTCATTAAAAAAAAATCTTATGTTTCACACCTTTCTGATCATAGCCATGTTAATTCTGTCCTGAGTCATAAATTACAGCACTTTTCTAACTGCCATCACTCCAGAGTCTTGTTCCTGGGTTTTTCCAGCAGATTATTCTTGCTTCCTGCTAGTAGGGAATTGTTTTATTTCCCTAGTCAATTAGGATGGTTGTGTTTTTTAGGTTTGTTGGGTTTTTTTTTTAAGACACTTCTTTGCAATGTTTTGGTGTATTTTGATGTACACAGCAATCAGTTTAAAAACGCTATCTGTGCACCCATGGAATTAGGAGACTTTTGAAATAATTAGCAATTGGATTTGCCTTTTTTCTGTGAAGAATGTATGGCTCTTCGTTTCAAACTTACAAGTGCAGCCTTCTTTGGAAACACTTCTTGGCAAAGCTGGAATTCTGAAAATATGTGATTCAATGCTGGTTTGCACTGGCTGTGCTGTTGCTAGTCCTTTATATGAAGAATCTGTCTACTTCTCTTCCCTCCTTCAGCTTCAGGATTTATAATTGTAGAATGGTAGGAGTTGGAAGGGACCTCCAGAGATCATCCAGTCCAACCCCCCTGTGAAAGCAGTACCACCCACATCAGACCACACAGGACTGCATCCAGGCAGGTTCCAAGAGTCTCCAGAGAAGGAGGCCCCACTTAAGAGATCTTGCAGGGTCTGTTCTGTTGCGAGTACTGAATTTTTAGAAAAAATGTGTAGTTCTCCAGTACTTGTACCCAAAGTTCATGATACTTTCTCATTCTGTAACTAGGTCCATTGTAATCTTTAAATCCACAAAACTGAGTTCAAATCTAACAATTTTGGAAGGAAATTACATGTCTATAAGTACATCACTCTGTTCTCATCTACTGATGGAGTTGGTAGCTTCAGTTCCTTTGAGCCTTTTGTTTCTGGAGCTCATGTGAGCAAAGCCACACTTCTATAGATTTGATGGTTTGTGGCTTTTAGCTTGAGACGGTCTTCTAGTCTAGTAGTCAAAATCACAGAGTACTAAAACCATCAAACCCTATGACTAGATGTATCTTCAGTTTCTGTGACAGTAGCCATCCTGTATTTGGCACTACAAGAATTACAAACATATTTTCATTTTGGGAAATTACCAACAAATCTCATTTTTTGGACTTTGCAGCCATTTACCATCTGCTTCTAGAGATGCTGTTGTTATTTATACAGTATAATGATACCCAACTTCACATGTCCTTTGTAAATTGGTAATTCATGCACAGACTGCTGCTTCAAGCTATGAAGCTGTGTATAACATAGGTAACAAACTTTCAAAGTTGATTTGAAGAAAAAATAAATTTACACTTTTATGTTTATTTTTTCTATAAGAAAATTGACAGTGGATACTTTCACAATTTCAGAAGGTTAACACAGGTTCTTACTGGTAACAGTAGCATCTATGTCTGCAGAATAAAGAATTGGGCTGAATCTGGAGAAAATTTTCCAACATTTTAAAAATATGATTTTCTGATTTTATTATTTCAGTTCAGCTTCATGTATCTTGTGAGTTTTTGGTAAGCTGATAAAAGTGTAACAGTAATCCAGATGCCAGAATTCTAACCGGTATTTTTTTTAATGGCAATTTTTACTTCTTGGCATGTAGATTTACATATGAGAACAGTATTGTATGTTTTTTGTGTTGTCCTCAAAACCCACACTGCACTTCAGTAAGTGCATTAACATATTCTGTCATGAAAACTACTCTGCTTTTATAAAAAAAACCCTTGTGATTTAAACATCTGAATCATTCTCCAGAAGGCTGAAGTATCCAGCAAATCATAGAATCACTATGGATTGGAAGGGACCTCGAAAGATCATCCAGTCCAATCCGCCTGCAACAGCAGGATCACCTAGACCAAGTCACACAGGAACTTATCCAGTCGGNAAATGAAATGGAGTCATGTTTCTCACCCAGTTCTTTTGTAGCGAAAGGAAAATTCCACTTTAGAAAGCGGAGATTATTTCACCCCCGCCCCGTTGTTGTTGCAGAAGTAGTGATGATGTCGTCATTTTGAACGGTGTTTCTAGCTATAATGTAGAAGATGGTTTATTCTGCGTATGATCTGAAAGCCGTTCCCAAAATACGCTTTTTTGGTTTTCAGTGTTTTAGAGCCGTGTAAAAGTACGTGGTGCTTTTTGCCTTGATTCAGTCTGTGAAGAGGCTGCCTTACAGTGATGGTGTCCTGTAAAATAAGTAACCTTACTGATTTACATGTATTCACACTAACGTGAGCTTGGAAAACCCTTCCTTGGGCTGTGAACATTAGAAGTGGATAAAAAGGGTAATGTGGTCGCAGCAAATCTGGTAGCTCAAACAATTCTCAGAACTATGATTAAAAAGTAAATATAAACAGTATCTTTTTAGGACCAAAAACTTTGGTACTTGAAAGCTCTTGCTTCTGATTTGCCTTTTTAATGCTTTTACTGTATTTCAAAGTCATTTCAACCTCTGAAACAAGATTTTTCATTTCAGGAAGAAGTCAAAACATATCGTTATGACAATTGCCCAAGTGTTGTCAGAATGCATTTGTGACAAATTCATTGCAATGGTGCTTCCCCATGAACAGCTTGTTTTGACACACTGGCATTCTTAAGCATTAACTGAAAAGCCCCTCTTTTGCTGGATGGTGCCTAAGATAACGTCTAAGGAGCTCCCAAATTGTGCTCTGCCGTGTTCCATTATGTTACAAAAGCTGTAATCAGTTGTGGGTCTTCTGAAAATGCGTTATGATCCAAATGCAGTAATTTTTTTGTTAACACTTAGCTTTAATTTAGAACTTGTGTTATTTGCTAGTATTTTTATTTAACTTCTTTATTTGTACATAACTGTGTTTTACCAGAAAGCCAAAGAGCGTATCGATTTGTGCAAGGCAAAGACTGGGGTTTCAAGAAATTTATCCGAAGAGATTTTTTACTAGATGAAGCTAATGGTCTCCTACCAGATGACAAGCTTACATTATTTTGTGAGGTGGGTATAGGTTTTAAAGTGGTAAACATTTAAATGTTTTCTGCTCTGACAAATAGAGGTATATGTTGATTTAAACAGTACTGTGCTATAGAAGTTGTCTTCTGTAAGCTATAAATACAGTAAAATGCACATTTACTTGATCTGTCTGCCTTGCATTTTGTTGGGGTTTTTGTGATACTCGTATCTGAAGTGGAAAATGTCTGAATTGATCGTTTCTCAGATGTTGGGCTTCTCTATGAATCTACTGGGTTTACATTAGTCAACTACAGGATTATTTATGCAAAAGGTGGCTCAGAGGTGCTGTCTGTACCAATACTGTTTTACTGTGGCCACTTTCATTTAAAGAAGTTGTATTTGGAATTTCATGACTGTTTTCCTTTTGCTTGTCCAGTGAAAATGTCTACCTTCTGGTCTGCATTATTTTCAAAAAATTAAACCTGTCCGTCTGTATTCCTGTAATAACATTGTGAGTGATCCTTTCAATCCATGAACAGGCCTTCTAGTCAGCGAGACACTGTTTTTTTTAATAGTAATTGTTGCATTTTGTGTTTTAAACAAACACGTCTATCCTGCTATAATATCAGTTGTGCTGGTAACCGGAACTGTCTTATTAAAATTCAATAAAACACTTACTTAGTGTTAAAAATGGAAAGTAGATGAAGTTGTGATGTAAGGACGGCGTATGTTAAATATACAGTGACTGGTTATCTTTGCTGCTGTAAAGTGATTAGTGACTTAGGAGGATGATAGATGCTCTAGCTGCTAACATGTTTGCTTTGATCTGTGTATTTACAGGAAATGTGTAAAATTGTCTTGGCAAGATTACAATTTAATTATGTGTCATTATGCTGTGTAGGAAGAATAATTGAAATGTGGCCCCTGAGACTAGATACTGCAAATATAGTGCGTCTTATTTTCACTTAGACAAGTTAAATTAGCTGTATTATGAATTCGTTATGAATACAATTATTTGGGTGATAAAAGCAGATGTAACAAGTGTTTTATGGTTGTGTAAAGATACTTTTGAGTATTTTCTCCTTTTAAATTTTCCTCATAATACTTTGATGTAAATGAACAGCTCTTAAAAGTAGTGTTTGCTTTGGGAAATAGGTCACTATCGAATTCTTGAGACTGAGTTTACCTAAAAAAATAACTGAACAAATACAGAGAGAAATATTGTTATTTAAATTGGTCTACTAACATTTAAATATAACTCTTTCACTACAAAATTTCACAACAGTGTGTTCTTATGAGCAGCTTTTGCACAGTGAGCACGTTAAAATGAATTCTGGCTTGTTCATGGCTAAAGCAAATAATTTGAATACAATTTTTTTTTAACTTCATGTATGCTGGTGTGGTGGTGTAGCTCTTCAGCTGTCATTAGCATTAACAGATGCTTGAAGATTGGTTTCTCTAGAAAAGTCTGACAGTTTTGTACTTTTAAAACTTAATTCTTGTGCTTACCTTTTTACTTGTGCCTGAGTTGAAAGACTGACGTACCACTTGCTTAAACTATACTGCACTTTGCTTGGTAACACTGGACAGGTGTAGATCACAGGTATTTAGTAACGGTTGGTTTGGTACCGGCTGTGCTGATTTGCAGTTTTCTCTCCGTTGGTTTGCAGAGAGTTATTTGATTTGCCTTGGCAGCAAAGACATTTGTTCTGTGTTGCTAGATGTTCTTCCATAGTTGGATATGACCTTGGATTGGAAACTTGAGCATCAGGTTAAATACTATGCAATTCTAGTGTTGCCACTGACAAGCAACCTATTGATTAAATACAACTTCATAATTTTTGTTTATTTTTTAAGCAAAATCTGTTTATATAGTTCTCACCTGCCATACAATCTGAAATGGCTGAAGCCCTGAAGTATTTTCATTTGCTAATAGAACAGTAGATTCTTTACAGGATATTTTTGCTAGTGAGTACTTCTACATCTTATGTAGTTTAGTTTGAGAGAGTAATCTAGACTATCGCTTGTATCATTTTACTGTTAGATCTCCACAGATACAAACCCAAGACAACGGTACTTGTTATCCATGTTAAATGTCATTACACGCAGAACTTGTTTGAGATTTAATTTACACAGAAAGCTAGTGTTTTGCTCTGCACGTGAGGGAATGCAACACAATCAGGACCTGTGTCCCTAAGAATATATGCTGTATTGGGTAACTTTCCAGCAAAAATCAGACCTTGCTGCTACTCTTGAAGATAGGGTATTTGTTGATAGTTGTGCCGTCTTCTCATGATCCTGCAGTTTAGTGAAGAAACATCTTCACTTCTCTTAGGAGTCATTGTATAAACACAGCTCTGAGGGATTTGGAGGGATTTACATCAGATGTTGAGACAATCACAGAACAGTCACTTTTAGTAGAAGGTGAGTTTTCAGTACTTACGTGGGATTACCTTGATTGGAATTCAGCTTGATGTGAACAAATAAATAGAACGTCCTCAATTGTAAGTGGACAAGTGAGATATGAAATATCAGACCCCTCTAAGTGTGTTTAGAATGTTTGTACACAGTTAAGTACCAAACCCACTTAGATGTAGGAGCTTCAAATTAAAATTTTGCTAGAATTATATTTTAAAAGTTTGGCTCATAGAAAATGGTCGTGTTGCATGACTATCAATATGTTTTGTAAAACATTCTAAAATAGAAGCTTGGATCATCAGAGCTTGTTTTAGTATAGCCCTGCCTAGGCACTCACTGTAGCTGACAAGAGGATGGTGTGCAGACAGCTGGGATTGTGAAGTCTCTGGAAAAGCAGAACTCTCCTTTGGCAACAGAAGACTAGTTTTGCTAAGCTAAACCTCCCATTGTGTGTACGTATAACTGAAATAACTCTGTATATGAAAACAGTGAAATAGACACAGTAGCTATACAGATTTTTTCAAGAGTTATAAATATATAGTCTTACTGTGCAAGTTATATTTTGTGTTGCTCTGGGGTGGGTTATTTTCCTTTAAAAAGTGGAATAATGTAAAGGAATTTCTTACAATCACAGGGGGACGGGATGAAAATGGGAATTGGGCAATGATTCAAATCCCCAAGCTGCTGTTTCAATTGGATCATCCTTATTTTCTGATCTGGAGTTTGGTTTGCAGTGCTCAGAGTTTCTGTAAAGCTTAACTGTGCTGTTTTTGCTTTGTGCCAGATTTATTCCAAATGCTGTGCCACTGGAAATCAAAGCACTGATATTAACAGTATCAGCAGCTTCTATTAATGTATAATCCTAATTTTTGGTATTTGGGAGATGCAGTGCTCAAGATCTTGTATGTCTCCACTTTGCAAAGGTTTTATTCTCTCAGACAAGAAAAGAAAGACCTGCTGGCCCCTTCTGTTTTCCCAACATTTTGATTGAAATGACTTAGTGTATAAAGATACCTCCAAAAACCCAAGTAAGAATGCTGCTGTCCTCTTTGCTACTTCTGTGAAGACTGAAGTATGGGGAATAATGAGAAAGTATTTGCTTCAGGTGCCCATATTTCAGTTTCCTTAAGTTCTGTACAAAAATTATATGGTATGAGCATGCACTTCATTACTGAAGTTACCTTCTAAGTTTTGTATTTCATTGACTGACTTCTGAAGTAATGGCTCTTAATCTTGTTTGAAAGACAGCCACTTTTGTGGTTTCCAGAATGAAATAATGGAGGCGTGCTACTTGCACTTAGTAGTTTGCATTATCACATTGTAGGTGAAGTAAGATCTTCCTGTAATTAAAATTAGATATACTATTCAGAATGTGAATTATTTTTACGAAACTTGTGACCTTGTCATCCTGATGATCTATTTAGAGTTTTATATTGCATATATTTTACTTAAATCTGTGAAGACAGATGAACTGTTAATTTATCTCTGAATTAGCATTAACTTTTTTTTATCTTGCTGGTATCCCAAGAACCATATTTGTATTTAAGTACTTTGGCATTTCTGTCAGATGACATTGGTGTTGTGCTGGTGTTTTGTTTTGGTTGGATAAATAGACAATGTTAGAGTCTCTATTTGTTTTATGTTCTTTAAAACTGTACAGCATTTGTTTATAGTTCTGGCCTCAAGCCAGAAACTCCACTGGTTTTGCTTTGTAATTGCTGAACTTCTACCAATAGGTACTGTAATTTGATTATTATTGGCATACAGTTATGAAGGAGTTGTCTTGCTGTGATTTTCTGTTAGGTAAGCGTGGTCCAAGACTCAGTAAATATATCAGGACAGTCTAATACAAACACTTTGAAGGTACCTGAATGTCGACTAGCAGAAGATTTAGGGAATCTCTGGGAAACTACAAGATTTACAGATTGCAGTTTTTGTGTAGGAGGACAAGAATTCAAAGCTCATAAATCTGTCCTTGCAGGTACTTTCTACTTTTGTATTGCTTTTATTTTGTAAATTAAAATTGCTAAACGTTTAGAATTTGATTATATTTAATATTTATTTTTCTTGCTGCAGCGCGATCTCCAGTTTTTAATGCTATGTTTGAACATGAAATGGAGGAAAGCAAAAAGGTAAGCCTTACAGAAAAGCTCACATGTGAGTGCTTGTATGATTGGAAAAGGGAAAAGTTGCAGAAAAATTGAAGTATTGGAAATGCATGAAGATTTGTGCTGCGTGGTGGTGTATGAGTGGAGAAGGTACTACTCCTGAACGCCCTGCTGAGTTCAGGAGTTTGTGAAAAAAGTTGCAGATGGGGCTGACTGTGGAGGGGTTCTGGAGAATTTGTTCTTTCAAGTGCTTGTATCTGCCCCAGGTACAGGTTTGGTTTTTTAGCGTGAGCTACTGATGTAGTTGACCCAGTAATCTGTGCCCTTTTCTGCGTCAGTGTGTGCCTCCACCTAAGCCAATTCACTTGACTAAGGATTTTGGTGTATTGTGCGAAAACGTTTTATATTGTAGCTAGGACACACGGAAACAGGTGAGTGATGAGTCAGATCAATCCCCGCGGCACTGAAACACTCCTCATTCATGGTTTCTTCCAGCACTTGACTTGTGTGAAGTGTTTTGGATAGATAGTTATTAAATCTGCACAGGGAGCTGCTTCTGCTTTTTTGTGTATTTTGAGACATGCAATACCAGAGTTTTATTAGGATGGTTTTCAGCTACATGGTGTCAGTTAAGTGTGCAGCTTTGATTGCTTTTGGGATTCTCAAAGCAAAACTTAGGGCTTGTTTACTCTGTTTTTAAAGTTTAGCCAAAAATTTCTCACTTAATTCTGTCTGAAATATCAGAAGCCAGAACAGCAGGCATGTCATTGCTGGGTTGGAAACTCAGCAGCACTGTTAAATATTCCTTGAACTACGCCTTACTTTGAAGGCGTAGTTCAGCTTGTGCAACAGAATCTCAAGTTAGACATTTCTAGGAAAAAAAAATTGCAATTACTTTTTATTGCTGAAACTTTTCCAATTGATTTCTACCTGTATGATGGATGACAAATGAAAAGTTGTAGCATGCAGCAGATATGTTTGCTTCTAAATTGTATCTGAATTTCAGAGGTTTTTGTTGATTTTTCTTCTTACCAGAATCGAGTAGAAATAAATGATGTAGACCCTGAAGTTTTTAAAGAAATGATGAGATTCATTTATACAGGAAAAGCGCCAAACCTTGAAAAAATGGCTGACAACTTGTTGGCAGCTGCAGACAAAGTAAGTAATTGACTCCTAAGTTCTCAAGCCTAATGTTTGCTTGTGGAATGTATTTCTAAAAATATGCATATCTTTTTTCATATTATATTTAATTATTTTAAAATGAGAAACTGGTATCGGAGAAAGTAGAGAAAGATGGGAAAGAACAGACTTTTTTTTTAGCAGTAGAAGGCTGATAAATCTTTTTTGACCAGAAAGGTTTCAGATATTAACTGTATTTACTATTGGAAGTTTTTTAGAAAATTAGTGCCATTAATGATTTTGAAAATCATTCTTGAATAAAACGTATCCTAGGTGACCTCTTTGTTTTCTTGAAGAGGATTTATACACGTGTGTGAATTAACTCTGCTTCATAAAGCACTACTACTTCAGTGGTACGGTAAAGCACTACTACTAGCGGTCAGTGGGACAGAGTCTGGTTGGAGGCCTGTATCTAGTGGAGTGCCCCAGGGGTCGGTGCTGGGACCAGTCAGTCCTGTTCAATCTAGTCATTGATGACTTGGATGAGGGATTAGGGTGCACTGTCAACAAGTTTGCTGATGACACAAAGCTGGGTGGTGTTGCCAATACCCCTGCAGACTGTGCTACCGTTCAGCAAGACCTGGACAAGCTGGAGAGCTGGGCAGAGAGAAATTTTTTACCCTGCTCCAGCTGGGGGGGGGTTGGACTTAAATGAAATTTCAAGATCCCTTCCAACCTGTAACATTCTGTGATTCAGTGCAAGTGTAGAGTCTTGCATCTGGGCAAGAACAGCCACAGGTACCAGTATAGGTTGGGGACTGACGTGTTGGAGAGCAGTGTAGGAGAAAGAGACCTGGGGGTCCTGGTGGACAGCAGGATGACCAGGAGCCAGCAGTGTGCTCTTGTGGCCAAGAGGGCCAACAGCATCCTGGTGTGGATCAGAAGAGGGGTGGTTAGCAGATCAACAGAGGTTCTTCTCCCCCTCTACTCTGCACTAATGAGACCACATGTGGAGTATTGTGTTCAGTTCTGGGCCCCTCACTTCAAGAGGGGTGTGGAGCTGCTGGAGGGAGTTCAATGTAGGGCAACGAGGATGATGAAGGAAGTGGAGCACCTCCCTTATGAAGAAGGGCTGAGGGAGCTGGGTCTCTTTAGTTTGGTGGAGAGGAGACTGAGGGGTGACCTCATTAATGACTATGTGAAGGGTGGGTGTCAGGAGGATGGAGCCAGGCCTTTGTCAATGTCATCTAGTAATACAACGAGGGGCAATGGTTGTAAGCTGGAACATAGGAGGTTCTAGATAAATATCAGAAGGAGCTACTTCCCAGTGAGGGTGACGGAGCACTGGAACAGGCTGCCCAGGGTGGTTGTGGAGTCTCCTTCACTGGAGACGTTTTAAGACCCGCCTGGATGTGTTCCTGTGTGACTTGGTCTAGGTGATCCTGCTGTGGCTGGGGGGATTGTACTAGATGATCTTTTGAGGTCCCTTCCAATCCCTAATGAACTTATGATGCTACGATTCAGAACTTTTATTTATTTGATTTTTATTTATGTCTTCCCTGTAAATGCAATAGTTCTAGTATTTTACGTCTTCTGTATTGGCTTCTTCTTTACTCTTTAAATTGTCAATCTGTGAAATACTTTTTCTACTCTGCTTTATGAGGTGGGAAGGCTTAGAGCAGCACAGTGATTAAGATGAGATTATTCCTTTTCATGTAATAATCCACAGTTTTCTAACTTTTTTAATATTTGGCCAAATCCCTAGTTTTTATTTCACTACTTTACCACTTGAGTTGAAATTTTAGTTAGCTGTCCTCAGAGGACATGCAGTTGTCTTTCCCCAAGTAGGGATAGTAGCTTACAATACAGAAAATACTTCAGGTTTGTGTAATCTGAAGATGTTTCACTTTGGGCTGAAAGTATGGCAGTTGCATTTAACTACCTTTGCAATTTCTGCAGTCATATCCATGAAGTATTAGTGGTGAAAACTGCCTGCTGCCAAAATTTATCCCAGTGCAAGTCAATTAGGTCATCCCAGTAGTTAATTTTCAAAACTAGTATAAATTACTGTTTTATTTGGCTGCTCCATGCTCTATTTTTTTTTTTTTCAATATCTCTCCACTTGGCACTGCTTTGGTTTTGATCACTTACTACTGTTAATCTTCTCACCTCTCATTGTCAGCATCTGCTCTTCCACAGCCGGTAGTATTTTGTCAGGTTTCAGTACATCCACACGGGAAGGTGAAACAGTGTTATTTTATGAATGCTGGCCTTTATTTGGTAACTGTAGAGTAGGATATAAGGTATAATTTTACCAAAGGCATTACACTGCTGCGTTACGTGTAGGTATAGATTTGCTAGTGTTTATATTCATTTACTCTAAGTAAAGGTATCCTGAGAAGTAATATAGTAATAAAATCAAAGTGAAATTGCATTGGAGTTAGCCTAGGAGTTTGACTTCCCTTAAGTGGCATTCTTTTTATTTGCTGTGTACAACACTTGCTGCTTAGGTGTCTGAAATGCTTTTCAGACTTGAAAACTTGAACTGAAAGATATTGAACTAAATGGGATAGGCAAGACCTCCCTCAGTCTAAACGCATATATCTGAATAAAACCTGTTCAGACTATGACGTCCTGCAAAAAAGCAGCACAGTTGATGAATGCAAAAATAATATGGGAATGCAATTATTTTACATAGATGTTTCTGGTAGGCTGTGCCAAAGTTATGGAAGAAATTGAGAAATTCAGAGCTGGGAATTAGGCTAAGTTTGGAGCAAGCTAGTTTCAAACAGGCTCATGTGTTTTCCCTTGGACAGTTTCATTAAACGTTCTGTTGTATAATTTCTCACCTGTCATGCTGAGACATAACCCTATCCAATGAGAAGTTTGATTAAAACCTGTCTCTGTCCCTTGCTCTTCCTTCTTTACCATATGGAAGGAATTCTGAATGAATTATTTTTGTTCTATTAAACGTTCTGCCCCTAAAGCATTTAGCATTTGATCAGCTTAGTGAATTTTGAGTTACCTGTTTGGAAGCAGTTTGGTGTTAATCTTGGGAGGCATTAAGCATTTTCATGACTGGAACTGTCTTGAAAACTGTAGAAGAATGAGTTTGAAGAATGATTAGTGTAGTTTTTTCTTTTATCAGTATGCACTGGAACGGCTGAAGGTGATGTGTGAGGAAGCACTCTGTAGTAACCTCTCGGTAGAAAATGTTGCTGACATTCTTATCCTCGCAGATTTGCACAGCGCTGAACAGTTAAAAGCACAAGCAATAGACTTTATTAACAGGCAAGTAATATTTATGAGACTCTAAATACATTTGCATTAATATTTTGTGAACCTTTTCAATATTAGCACAGTTCTCTCTTACAGGTGCAGTGTTCTTAGACAACTGGGGTGTAAAGATGGGAAAAACTGGAATAGCAAGTAAGTTTCCCTGCCTCATGATATTCTGTACCAATACTGCTAAGTAGACTGCAGATCTTAAGAACTGTTGCTTCATTTCCACACTACTGAGGCCAGTCACTGGCTGTGAATAAAGTAGGATTCAGCAGATGCTGCCCCAGCTATGACTGACTTATCCTTTAAATGATAAGGAGAATTAACTGCCCTCCACTGGGAGATGGGAAGAACAGCTGGTTGTCATCCCTCTTCTAGAGGATGTATCAGTGCCTTTTTACAGGAAACTGTTCTCTTAACTGACCAGATTTGTGCCTGGAGGAGTGACAACTTAGTGTGCATTCAAGAATTGCTCAGGTCGGTCTGAGCCAGCAGCATTGCCTGGTCCTGCCATATCTCCAAAGAAAGGAGGGCACTTGCTCTTGCCTACAGCAACATGTTTGTGCACCTTCTCACATGCCAGCACTAGTACTCTTGGGGCCACACTAGTCAGTCAGGTTCCTCTGATCTGGCTGACTCCAAGTGCTTATGCCTACACTGGAAATTGGCTGAGAATATGTTGCTCAGACTGTAGGACTGATTGCAGCACAATATTTAGAACAGCCTGAGTGAATCATGGAACAGAAGACAAACAGCTTCCAAAAGGCCAGTGGTGGGCTGCAGTGGTCAAAGGAAAGCAAAGCACTTATTTCATATTGTCAGAATCTCCAGAAAAGCTATGTTGTACCAGTTGCTTTAAACTTAGTGTTTCTCCTTTAAAAAAAGTCTTCACAGGCTAATGATCAAGAATGATGTGGAGATGGAAGGGGGTAGTAGAAGATAAATAGGAAAATACCAGTAGAAAGGTTAATAAGGATAATTCAGAATACGTAACAATGTAAACTAGCTGATGTGTTCCTTCACAAGTGATGTGGAACTTACTGAGCTGACTTCATGGATAATTGCTAGTAAAGATGGTGGCCATCTTTGCTTCAGCTAAATCATCTATAATAAATCAGGGAGATAATGAGTGATGGTGTGGCTTGATTTACTGACTCTGGGCACCAGGGAGTCTGAACTTTGGTATTGTTTCTCAAGGCATTTAACTTCTCTTGCAGCAAAAGGCTTTTTTAGAGATTGTGTAGTGTGGAGGTCAGCTGCTAACTCTGTGCTTGACAGCATTCCTGAAACAGTCTCTGCAAGGCTTTTGAAAATGCAGGCCAGTGGAAACTTGGGTTTGATGCATAAGCTGTTGATTCCAAATTACAAAATTATCCTGTGGCACGTATCACAAGCAGTGTAGTACTCTTCACATGCAGAGTGAATTTTATGCTGTTGCTCTCTGTTATTTCACAAAAAAGTAAAGGCATACATTAATTAATTCATAGGTTTTATAACCTCCTGGATGTCAGTGTGGTACTTGCCAAAATCCATTGTTGCTTCTGTTGGGTAAAACCCAACAGTGGCTGTTGAAAGCCATTCTGAATGTAGTCCTTGATCTGCTACTGAGGAAAGTAAATATTCTCAAGTATGAGCCATGGAAACTGCAAGCTCCCAATGAAGGGTTCCGTAGCCAGCCAGCTAATTTCTCTTCATGGCTTTTTTTAGTATATGAAGAACATCATTTTTGCTGCAGTTTCAGCTGATTCATCTTGTCATCCTTCTCTCCTCCCAAATTGAGCATGTCCTTCTATGTAATGAGTATTATGTCTTCCCTTGGCTTTTTCCCTTCCTAGACCTCATTTTCTTCAGCTTTCCTCTTGTGTTTACTGTTCTTACTGTTTTTCAAGGTGGTTATCTTAACATAGTGCCCAGTATTCGATTTAATTCTCTAGGTGAGGTTTTGCTAGTAGTGAAATAAGTACCCTGTGTTCTGCATGTGATGATACCAGTATGCCTAAATTGGTTACTGCTTTCTGATGGCATCATTACTGGTGTTCATAAACTCTTTTGTCTCATAAAGCTCAACTGCTCCTATGCAGTTGTTCTGCTTTGCCTGCTCTTCTCCACTGTACATTTGTGCATTTGCTTTGTAAAATTGTGTGACTGTTCTTAATACTTCTGTTTTCAGCCAAGCAACAGACATAATGGAAACTGCAGGCTGGAAGTCCATGATCCACTCCCACCCTCACTTAGTAGCAGAGGCCTTTCGCGCACTAGCATCTGCACAGTGTCCACAGTTTGGCATTCCACGCAAACGGCTAAAACAGTCATGAAATCTTCCATGAACTCTAGAGATTTTGAATTGACTCTACTCCTCCATGTCCAGAGGTGTTTTCACAAACCATAACAAGAGGTTTTTGTTATCCTTGTCCACAGAACAGAAGCTGAAAAAGCCTATTGTTTGCTTTTCAGATCGATAATTTATGGTTTAATCCTCAGCTTTAAATTAGACTGATTAATTCACTGAAAGGCCTTAAATTATCTTCAATGACTCTCTAGTCCATATAGTCTAATGTACCTTGATTTTTTTTTTTTACTATTATTATTTTTTAATGTGCCTTGTCTTTTTGACTGGGCTCTGCAGGATTGCACTAGCTCCATAATGCAGTAAAGTTGATAACTGAAGATTAATTTTTGAAAGGGATCTTCCATTATTTTCAGAAGAAAAAAAAAGATTATAGTTTGGTCCTGTGCTAACTGGAAGGTTTTAACTAGCCTCTCGTTAAAAGCACTTGAACCAGAGGCATGTAATGTATACGCTAGACAAGTGCTAAACATAGGGAGAGCTGTTTACCTTCAGTGATTGCCTGCAGGCTATTTATGGCAATATACTGCTTTGAACATAATTTATTTTTCATTGTGGGGGCAAATATGCAATGGTTTGGCCCAAAAATGTATTTTCATTACAGTTTGTAATGCTTATTGTGTGTGTGTCAAGCTGTCCAAACGGTGAAAAGAAACACAGAATAAACCTCCTGCTTGTGTTTCTTTATGGTCCATCATTAGTTTACATTTAATGCAGAACTGAACGAGAGGTAACGAGGTGAATGTGAAAACAGAATAGTGTTGTATCTGGAAAAAATATATCCCCCGCGTGTGGTGACATAGACAAGAAAAGGATGCAGAGAATGACCAAATGTAAATTGAAGAAATGGGCCAAATGGATTCTGAATATGCACTTTTAATGTGTAACTTTTGTATGTTGTGTGGTACATATATATTTTGCTTTTGATGAATTAATGAGGTACAGGTAATTGTGGCTTAACTTTTTAGATACATTTGCAGATGCCCACAGCCACATGGGATTTAGTTTTGTTAGAAGAGAGAGGCATGTCTTTCTAAGAGTCAATTGAAGGTGGCTATCACAAGCTTTCATATTTAAGTAACAGAATATTTTTGCTTACGTGAAAAAAGCAAAACGGTAACGTTTTGACGGGGATTTCCCCCAGCTGGCCGTAGGTGCGCAGCTTCCATTCACACCTGAGGAGGTTATGTACACAGCGAGAGGAAACTTGCCCTGAAATGCCAGATGGTGTTTGCAAGCAGAGGCTTGCTCAGTCTTGCGTTTCAGTTCCTGTGCTAGCATTGTGGATGGTATTGGAATTCTGCATAATGTGAAAAGGGTGAAACCTTTGTAAACTGCTTGTCATGGGCCAGTTCTTTATTACATGAAACTTAGCTTTAATATCAACATCCTCAGTGTTTGATAGCTTTGTTTACAATTGGGAGGAAAAGTCTGCAGTAGTGCACACTCTAAATGTTTCCTGAGTTATTACATTGAGTTTACTGTAATAGTGATAATGTGCTGTTTCTTTTTTGGGAGGAAGACTTGGGTTTAGCAGTGGGGAACAGGAGGAGATGTCACCTAATTTATAAACCCATTTGTGTAAGGGTCTTAGTTTTGCCTATTAGAAAAATTATGCAGGGAGGAAAGAGGAAGAGTTTCAGATTGTTTACTGTCTTAAAATCTATCTCTGTCCTCATTTCATTAAGATTCATCTGAATTAAATTTTTAGAGGAAAGAATATATAGTTTTATACTTTGGCACCTAGTAAACCATTAGCAAAGGCAAATTGGAAAAAATGCCCAGTCCAGTTTTGCGGAATAAAACAACCTCTAAACATGCCTTTTCGTCTTACCTTCTGACTACATCTTTATGATGGATAAAGTGTAAAATCAGAAACTTTTAAAGAGTACGTAAAGCATCAAATTATATGTTAACAGAGATTTATCCTTTTATCAAATCTAAATATTTATCTAAAATAAGGTCTCATAAGCGTTGGTCACAACAAAGCATAAAGGTAATTGTTCCCTTCAAAGTAGTGGTGTTGTTGCTGCACCGTGTAATGCGTTAGGGCTCTGTGTTGTCACACTCACCACTGGTGAAACTGCATCTCTAACATACACAGCGACTTGAATATTTAATGCTGTAATGATTGTCCCTTTCAGCTTGTTCTAAAGTAACAGCATATAGTAATCAAATGGAAAGCTTAAGGACTTTTATGAAAACTTTGGGGTTTCAGAGGCTTAATAGCACACTTTGTACCAAAAAAGAGTCACTGTGCTGTGGTATCTGCATTGTAGAGTGTCCACTTCTCAAGGCAAGTGGTGTATGTCATACATGACACTAACAGGAAGCAGACAACCATGGTAATCAATCTGGTTAGGTTTGAGTTTATTTATTATGTATGTTTTGTCAGCTCTTAAGAAAAAGGTAAAACAGTTGCTGTATCTTAAGTGAGTGTACTAATTATTCACCTCTTCTTCAGTTGACTACGTGCAGTGTTCTCACTGGAACAGGATAGCTAGTGATCACAACCTTCTCCTTCGGATTCAGTAGCTTGTTTTTATTCCCCACATCTCAAGAGCTCGGCCTTCAAAACCTCACTTGTCAGTTCAAAGTGCAGCAGATACCTGTCTAATACTATGGACAGTTTTTCAGGCTGAAATCTTAGGGTTTTTTCCTTAGTTTTGTATACAGAATAGGAATACAACGTATGAAGGTGCCATGTTTTGGCTTGCCAACACTACTCCCTCGGATAGATGTGAACCACCGCTTCCATATTTTTCTGGGGAGAACCCTGCATGTGTCCTGTGTGTGCGTGCGTGTGTGTGTATGACTGTGCGGTGTTTTTTGTCGAGAATGACTTTCTAAAAATAAGGACTCAATTTGCTGTTAAGATGCTTTTATGTTGGTTTTTTGTGGGTTTTTTTTCCATTTGAGCCTCTCCTAAGGAGATGCTTTGGGTGGAAGGCGCTTCAATAAATAATCCTTCTTTCCTAGTCCATTTACTGCATGCAGAAATATGAACACATTGTGCCTTCTAGAAAACTGTTGTAATGAAGAGAAGATTTAACAGGAGACAAGATCCTTTGAAAAGGTAGTTTTAAAGGTGAAGGAGAATGCGATTTGGTACACAGCCAAGATGGAAGAGTTACAAATTACCTGTGTGAGCTCTGTCGCATGTTGATTCTTGCTTCCTCAATTCAGTTTCACTGAGGTAGAAACTACACAAACAAAAGCATTACAGATACGAGTTGAGTAATGGTATATTTTTGTGAAAATGTGAAAATATTTGCTGTTACAAGATTAAGTGTATGTCAAAATGTGATAGTCATGGACACAAAGTTAGCTCTACACGTTCCTCTAGTTCTGATGTTTTACAAATCATTGAGTATTTAGTATAACGTTCACCTTTTCACAGAAGTTCAGTGGAAAGCCTGTGTGGAGATTATGTTCCTTCGAAATCCTCGTGACAAGGTTTCTCCCTTGGGAGAATGTACTGGTGTGCAGTGTTTGAAACTGTGTTTCATAAAAGACAGTGAATTGCAAATATGAGGTATTGCTACCTGAAATATTGTTGAATTTTGCAGCTGGTTAAAACTCTTAAGCTTAATTGATTTATTTTTTGTAATTGACAAATGGAATGTTACCTGTCCTTCTTGTCTGGTGTTGATAGCATATTTAGTGCAGAGCTTAGCTCCTTGGCTAGCGAGACACTGACTTAGTCTCATAACTTGGCTTCTGCTTACAGTAAATGGACTATGTTTGTAAAGGGAATTCACTCTTTCAAAGTGTTTTGCAAGGAACTTCATCATGTTTGTAACCTGATTTTTGAAGGCTTAAGATCAATGAGAGTCCTATTTTAGAAATTAAACCAGTGAAATGACTTGGACCTGTTTTGGGGTGGAAATGATTAAGAGAATTCAGATATGTAAACAGTTGTATCAAACCATCCAGCCTTTTTTTATCAGCTGATGTTAATGGTGAAATACTTTTTGTACCTTGTTGCTGAAAATATTTTTGCGTTTCAGCACATCAAGTTACAATAAAGTTGTTACTTATACAGAACGTGTCTTTGTGGCTTGTATGTGTTTGGGGTTTTTTCTCCTGTATGTAACAATGGCTACGTTTTGCTTCTCTGATTTGAGAAGGGAACTTTAGCAGCACTGTCAGTCTGGTGTGAAATATACTGCTGTCCTTTTGGAAGCCCTTTTTTTGGAAGGATCATACTGCAGCCTTGCTCTGGTCTCCACTAACTTAGTTATTTTTTCATTTTGACACTGAAGTTGTGAACAGCTTATAGCTTGCCTACCTGAGAAATGACTGCCTTTGCACGCTCTGTCAGAACCGGTACTCAGTGGGAGGAAGAGTTGGTCCGATTGCAGTGAAGATGGCCTTCGATGGTTTCAAAGAGATTTGGTCTCTTTTTCCACCTAGCATCAAAAACCTTATTTTTTTCCTGTGAAGGAGTATGGGCTGCTCACCACACAGAGCAGGAGCGTTGCCTGTGTTTGCTATGGGAGCAGTAACTCACCTGTATAGGTAGTTCATTTCATATGTTTGGAGATCATTTGCAAAGATAATGAAGACTCTGGATTTGCTGCTCTGTGTGTTGGGCTTTGGATGCACTGAACTCCAGAAAACCTCGATGCCAAGGTAAGTCACTTTATAAAAAGTGGTGCAGGCATTTGAACAAGCACGGTCACCTGTTGTGCGTTATCCAGGCTACAGAGCCTACAGAGAAATGTGCCACAGCCGGCCACTGCAGGTCTTCCTCATGCGATGCACTAGGCTGTCTTGGGTTTCTCTTTGTATCGCGTTGCTGTTTTGAGTATAGGTACCCTCAGAATTCTCCACACTTGCTTATAACACACATCCCTGAGGTCACTCTGCAGGGATTGAGCTTAGGGTTCCTCGTGGGGCTAATACCAGCAATAGCATAACTCACCTGCACAGGCAGCCTCAGTAACCTCCAGGTAAACATGCCTGGCTAGCACTGTGAACAGTGAGCAGAGATGTTTGTGCAAGTCCAAACTTTTGAACTGATCTTCAACTCTTAGATAAAGATTGTTAAAATTCATTATTACTTTTTTAGAAGGCCATATTTTTGTCCTTAGACTATCTGAAGTAATTTTTCTTCTGAGATGTGTATCATATCATCAAACAAAAGTTTTCTTTGTTGTTCAATGAAAAGGATTCAGTTTGCACTGATTTTTAAAAAGCACCTCTTTTCCTTCTAAATTGAGTTACGATGATCTTTTCTGTGGAAACTGTACATAAAGCTTTTCCTACTTGTAGTTGAATGCTTCTGTTTTAAAAAAGTAGTATTCTAGGGTGTCACTCTCTGAATCTAACATAATGCTTGCAACTTCAGGAGCTTTCTGAGAAGTCCATTTGAAGTCCAGTGCGTGTCCTTGTCTTTTTTAACAGGGGAATGCCCAAATAATGACTCTTGATTGGTAAGATACGTTGTTAGAGTATAAAGCACCTTGCTATGAAGAGTGGCAGCCCTGCTGTGTGCCAGTGGCAGTTTGATGTCCTGTTGAGCCAATGCTCACTTAGCTCCCTGCTACTGCCTCTAGAAGATACACAACTCAAAAGTGCAGCGTGAGCAGTGCCAGGTGAGAAAGAGTGATTCAAGTGCATCTTTGTGACATTTCTCCAGTTTTCATGGTTGGTATCAGCTAATTGTGACAGCTTGGATCTTGACTTTACTGTGAGGTGTTCTGGTTTGTTGTAGGATGTGACAGAACTTACTGTTCTGTTCAACAAAGAATTCAGTAAGTTTAGGTATGTTCTGTATGGCAGGATATAATCCTTTAATATTAATGGGTTTTTATGTTTTAGATTCCTTGTGTTACTGATTAAGTGGATGTAACCCATTCACTATGAATTTTCCTGGCCATGTTTATTCTGTAAATTACATGAATGATCAAACGACTTCCATTATACACAAAAAACTTTGCACTTAATTGTGATGGTAATAGAGGCAACGTTTTTTAATTGCTGGTAAAATTAGTGTAGTTTTGAACAGTTTATCTTGCTGCAAACTTCCTAGTAATTTTCCACTGCAGCAACATGTGTTTGTGAGTTTTGAAGATTCCTTCTTTGTTCTCTCAAAGAAAGCTGGAAGAAATACAAGCGCAGACGTCGAATGAAGCATGTCAGATGTGGGATGCAAAGGACTTGCTTCTTTCACTACAAGCACTGCATCTAGACACAAAACCCTAGACTCTCTTCTGACAAGCCCTGTATGCTCTGGAGTAGAGATGACATTCCAGTGCTTACCAAACAGGCTAGATTTTAAACACTATGTGAAGGTGGTGATGCTTTAAGTGTGAAACTCTGTTTCTCATAAGTCAAGGATAAATAACAGAAATCAGCTTGTGAGTTGATACTCTGGAGGGAAAAAGCAGTTTGGCAGAGTTTGTTTGGCCTTGGCTTACAGAATATCTACCAAGTGCCTCTGGAGTTCTCAGTCATTTTGAAGGAGGTGTAGAGCTGTAGCAAGATGTGGTGATCATCATGTAAAGCAGAGAGTGGATTGGACTTCCCTGAAAGCACTCCCTGACACTGTTTTGTCTCCCATCCTTAGCAGAGTTTGGAGCATAACGCTATGTCTGTGCAGGTGCTGTATTCCAATCAGGAGTGTGTCTGTAATGAGTGGAAATCTCTGCTTTCCCAAACTTATGCATGTTTCATGTGTTGGCAGTGATAGTCAAGTGGAAAATAAATTGCACTATTGTCAAACTTGGCGCTGCTGATCAGAATGGAGGCAATTTGTGCTGCATTTTAAGCAGGTATGGATTTTGACTTCCCACGTTTCTCGCTGCATAGCTGACTGAGCCATTCCGGTTAATAAAGGTAAATTTTGAAGCATATGCAAAAAAATTCTAATAGAATCACTTTTGAAACCCAACTTGCTATATAACCTTAATTGACAAGTACACTATAGAATTGATTAATTTTTAAGATGGTAACTTTCTGTAAGCTTTAAAATCATTTTAGTACATAGTCTTGAAACATTAAAGCAAACCAGCTAGTTGCTGCTGAAACGTGCAACTAAAACTAGGACTGAACCTTGCTAGAGTTGGGCCCTCCACAGATCGAGCTGTGACATTTTCCAGAGAGCCCACACCATGTTTTAAAAGGGGAGTAACGTAGTCTGTTAAATAAAGGTTTTAAAATAAGTCTGTGGCATCTTGTTCCTATCAGATCTTGCCAGTTGATTCCTCTCTTCAGATGCACGTGTGGGAATTCTTACACTATCTCCCTTGCAGCAGGGCTGTGTTTTATTATGCTGTATCAAGAGTCCATAGCAGTGCAGCTTACCTGGGGAGAGTTACCTTACAGGAGGACATAAAATCTGTGCCTCCAGCTGTTGTAAAGGCTCGCACAGTGGGAAGTGTGCACGGGGTGAGCTCTCTGAGGCTGGGTGCCTAGTGGGTTGCTGAAAGTGCAGCTGAAATTTCACCCAAGCTGCCTGATGCAGATTGCTGAGGCATCTGTGTCCACGTACAGAGAAGCTTCCAAGCTACTGCTTTCCTGATACTCTAGATTTTTCAAATGCTCTTGGCTGTAACCCTTAGGACAAACAACGCTCAGAACTTAAAATCATAGAATCCCTAAGGTTGGAAGGATGTCCAAGACTACAGAGTCCAACCTTCAACCCAAAGCCTCTATGCCCACTAAACAGTGTCCCCTCCAGGGACGATGATTTGTTGTGTTTATGGCTTTTTCTGGTCAAGGTGAGTTTGAGGTGTAGGAATGGAGTGCTGTGGATATCCTCTTGCACGTAGCTTTTTTTTTCAAATGCCTTGTTATTTGTTTGTTGCTTTGTTTATCAGACCGTATGCTGTCACCTCTCAAATAATACAAATAAAACCAAAACCTGTAGTGAACCAGCAAATGCTTCATAATGAGCGTTCAGGTTCAAGTTCCCTGAACAAAAGAAAGTGAGATACAAATTAGCAGTGCCTCTTAACACACAAAAAGTGTCCTGTCAGATGTAGTTAATCTCCTCACAAACTCTGAGGGGTTAAACTGTGTACGGGGTTAGGGCTTTGCCAGTGATGCTGGAATAGCAGGCATCTACTTTTGACAAGCTGACAGACCAGAGAATTGAAACTTAATGAATCTTAATGCTTTCTGTCATGTACTTCAATTTTCTCAAATTATTTCTCCAATTAGTTCTAGTCTTTGTGAAGGAATGATTAATGATAATTAATATGTTCTTATAATTTGCTCTATTTTTTCTAAAAAATCCCGTAGATTTGGGTATGTGGGCGAGCCAGCTTTGTCTTTGACTTGGTTTGTAGGGGTGTTTCAGGTTTTCAGTTTAGTATTTTCACTTGAACGGGGAGGATGTGGTAGATGCATTATGGCTTAATAGGCTTTTCCCCATAAGAAATAATTTGGGCATAAGCCAGGTCTTGGAATTTTTCAGTAAAATTTTCTTCCCAGCAGTTCTCTGGTGGATAGACAGGGAACACCGGGAGATGCAAAGCTGACCTCAGGAGCATTAGCTCCTTCCTGAGTGTGCAGCAGTTCTGGTAAAGTTCTAGATCTACAGGGATGGTAAAACTGTGTAAATCCTGCAGGGCTGCTGCTCCTCAGGGTTTTGGTTTGCTTGGGGTTTCCTTTTCTTTTTAGAGCCTCCTTATGCCTTCTTTGAGTTGTCATTCAGTTTTGTCCTACTGCTGACATGCACACGTGGAGGGATTTTCTCAAATATATAACGTGAATTTTTGTTCAAAAGCAGTGGCCCTGAAGTTTTGAAAGCTGTTGGGTTTTTGTCAGGCTCAGGCTTCCCGTGCTGCTCTGCAGTTATCTAACCCTTGACTCCTAAAAAACCCCAAAACTTCTGGTTTCTGCTTAATTAGTCTGGCTTCTTGTGATACAAGTGCTCATTTTGAGGACAGAACTGAGATCAAACGTAAATGTTTTCTCAGTAGCAGAAAGGAGGAGAGTGGGATACAACTTTGTAATGGATTGGCAGGAAGGGCAGGTTCAACCCTAAGAAGCAGAACTTTAGGTTTGGCAGGATAGTCAGCTGGAGCAGGTTTTAAGCGAAGGAGATGCTTTCAAGCTGCCAATGTGGAAGAATACCATGAGGCTGTGATCAGCGTGTGGTGTTCACTGGGGCATATAGTCACCTCTGTGAATATTCTGTACAGACTTGAATCAGCTGAATATCAAATCTGGCTCTCTGGAAGAGTTACACTGAAAAAAAAAAAGTGCGTGGATGTTGTGGAAGGGTTGAGATGGGGGCTGAGCAACCAAAGTACACACTGAGCAGGGGGAGTCACTTATCTAACGACTGGGCAGTTGGAAAAAAGGAACAAAGAGTGAACAGTTGCAGGTACCTAATGACTATGTTAAGAGGAGGCATGTTAAAAATGTGTTGGGATTTTTTAAGTGTATGAAATAACCAGCTGTTGAGATACTGCACATGGTGTAAAAGCTAGAGCACCTGAAGTTGGGGTCATTTTAAATAAGTAACTCATCTCTGCACTCTTGGTTGTACTCATGTTTCCCATTTACACCTTCTCCCTCTCTCCTAGGTAACTGTTTCTCAGGATGCAGGTGCAGAGAAGTGACACGAAGAAATAGGTTTTGGCTCTGTTGTGAGCGTGGTGGCCAATAGCCTGGTTTTGAGTAGGTGTGTGGCAGAGCTGCACACTCAGAGATCTGCAGGAAGCATTCAGAGGGGAACAGGTTCTTTCTTTGGTCCTTGCCCAGGAACTGGATGTTGCCATGATGCTTGTCCTGGAGCCCCGTAAAGGGGTTTGAGCAAAAACATCTGCAAGAGCCTGCATGTCAAAAATGGTATTTGCCAGTCTGGCTGAGAAACACTTTTCAACGTTAAAGAGGGGGATTAGTTGTTCTTTAAATACGTTGCTACATTGCCAAGCTATACAGGAATGGTGGTGTCTTGATCCGTTTTCAAGAGTAACAAAGTGATAGGATCTGTTCGTTAGATTTGCCTTCGCTCGAACATCCCCATAAAAGGAGCATTTTTCCTAAAAAGTGTCAAGTAGCACATGCTTGAAAGGGCAGAAATGAGGAACGTTCCAAAACTCGAGTCAGCCGGTCGGAAGCGGGTGAGTGTGTGTAAAGTGAAGGGAAGCAGCTCTTGGAGCAGACCATTAAACTTTCGCTTACAGCAGCTCCCAATTTGTGGCACTCCTTAAAGCTTTGTTAAATGCTTAATTCACATGTTTGAAGTGCAGGAAAAGAATTACGTGAGCAATCTCAAATTTTGGGGTGTGGCCAACTTTTAAGATGCTTAAAACGGGTCAAACTTTCAGTAAATGACAATTTGCAATGGTTTTGAAAGCTCTGTTGTGCACTTTACCAGCTGTAGGGCCTCATCTGTGGAAAATGCTCCATCAGGTGTTACCTGAGTGTGGACGGGGCTGCTTTCCTTTCCAGAAACAGGTTCTATGTTGGCTCAAGGTAGTTGAAGTGAGTTCAGCAGCACGCTTAGGGTCTGGTCCAGCACACTGGAAATACCAGCAGTGTGTTTCCAACTTTCTTCCTAATTTCACAGAACATTAGGGATTGCAAGGGGCATGGAAATATCATCTAGTCCAATCCTCCTGGCGGAGCAGAGTCACCTAGATCAAGTTGCACTAGAGCATGGCCAGGCAGGTTTTAAACATCTTCAAAGAAGGAAACTCCACAATCCCCCTGGGCAGCCCGTTCCAGTGCTCCGTCACCCTCCCCGTGAAGAAGTTCCTTTTCATATTTATGTGGAAACTCCTGTGTTCCAGTTTACACCCGTTGCCCCTTGTCCTGTCACTGGATGACATTGAGAAGAGCCTGGCTCCATCCTCCTGACACCCACCCTTTCCATGTTTATAAACATTGAGGTCACTGCTCAGTCTCCTTTTTTTTCCAAGCTAGACAGACCCAGCTCCCTCAGCCTTTCCTCATCAGGGAGATGTTCCACTTCCTTCATTATCTGTGTCTCTGCGCTAGACTCTCTGCAGCAGTTCTGTTCCTTCTGGAACTGAGGGGCCCAGAACTGGACACAGTATTCCAGATGTGGTTTCCCCAGATCTCTCATTTGCTCCTTGCATCTCTTCCTTCACGGCAGCAGTTACCCCGTTTACCAGTGGTGTGTGGTACGTCTGGGTGGAAGCACTGCTCTACGGAAACAGAAGACTCTGCCCTCCACAGCGCGTTTGCTAACGAAGTCTCTCTAAAGTAATTTTGTAGGTTAAACTGACCGTGAAGCATTTTTTAACTCTTCTGTCTGCTAAAAGTATATCCCAGTCATCAGGTGTCACCTCGTACTCTGTTCTCAGATCCACTTTTGTGGAGGTTTGTACACAGTAATGGATGTGTGCACAAAAAGGACGTGGATCTCTTGCAGTGAGTCCAGAGGGAGGCCATAAAAATGATTGGAGGGTGGAAGACAGCCTGAGGTTGTTCAGCCTGAAGAAGAGCAGACTCCACGGAGACCTTAATGACCTTCCAGTCCCTGAAAGGAGCCTCTAAGAAGGCTGGAGAAGAACTGGTCACAAGGGCACGGAATGACAGGACAAGGAGGAATAGTCTGAGTTAGAAAAGAATAGATTTGGGCTGGACATTAGGAAAATGCTCTCTAAGCTGAGGCTGGTGGGTCACTGGAACAGGCTGCCTAGAATGTGGTGGAGGCCTCATTCACAATCAGGCTTGATGGGGCTCTGAGCAATCTGTTCTAATTAGAGGGGGGTTGGACTAGATGACTTTGAGGTCCCTTCCAATCCAAGATGATTCCACAGGGAGTCATCTTTAAACAGTTAGAGATTTCACTTGGCTGATATTAGGCATTGCTGGTTTCTTTTACTGGACGGTCACCATCACACAGACCAGGGAATTCGGGGAGGAAGAGGGAGCCATGACGGTGGCACCACTTGTCTTCTGGAAATTGTTAGTTGAGAAGAGTATGTCTGTTATCACAAAAAAGCCTTAGCTAGGTGCACGTGTGTATTTTGAGCTCCAGTATTATGCTTTTCTGTCCTGCAGTAGATTAAAATGTCAGTCATACTCTCCATATTTCATAGTCCTCCAGAAGCCTGAGGGAAGGTGCACATGTCTAGTGTTACTTATGTCCCACCGATAAAACAGCCCTCCAGAAGGAAATCTGTGCAGTCTATGCAGCAGGATGTCAAATTAATCGTGCCAAAATAATGAGTTAGCACCAAATGCTAATTAAATATTGATGAAAGTCATACTTTCAATTATCTTCATTACAGTGCAATGTTTTATGCAGACATGAAACGCGGGGAATGTGGTCATATATTATCAGTAGTCTTGTCATATAAAAATATTAGTTATTTCTCTTCCTGAAAAGCCATTTTAAATGTGCTGGAGGTCTGTCTGTAGTATCTTTCTGACATAGTAGGTTGTGGGGCTTTTTTTACTTGCCTTTTTTTTTCTTTTCCATCAAGAACCCTGCAAAGTAGTGATCTTTAACAGTGGGGCTTAGTGAGCAGAGGTTTTGCTGCTGCAAAACAGAGAGCTGGGGTGTGCCCCCGTGGCTTTTCTCACACTAAAACTCTGAGGTGAGTCTTGCTAGGGGTTTTAATCAGGTTTTGATGAACTTACTAGCTAAGGTGTAGCCAGACTAGCTAAAGTGGTTCCCAGGGAACCACTTACTGGAACAAGGTTTCTGAGCATCTCTTCTAATGTATACCCTGTCTGTCTTCACGAGGTTCTGTTTGCTCTGCTGAAGTGAGGTGGAGGCTGAGAGCTCACGGCCGGTATCTCACTGCAGTTAGGCTGCAAAAGCAGAGCTGGAAGGGCCAGCCTTGAGCTCAGAGGACAGCAGGTGTAGGGCAGCTTAGGAGACAGGAATCAGAAGCGTGAGCCTCACAGCAGGAGACAGCTGAAGCATTGAGGGAGCTGTAGGTACGAGATAATCCAGGCTGTTGTGCCATCAGAAGGATGGGGTGAGCAAGAGCTGCTTCCTCGTGGAGGAGGCTATTAAGCCTATGAAATTAGAGGACAGAGAAAGACTTTGTTACAGAAAAAGTCCAGGATGTTGTGTTTCTAGGAGTTAATGCCCTGTAGACTAGAGACAATGAGATTGGGTCCCAGAACAGTCCTACCACCGTATTATTTTGTATGCAGTTGCCTTTGGGAAGAGTGGACACTTACCGCTGACTTCACAGCTCCAACATGTACAGGAGTGTGCAGTCTCATTCCTCTCCTGGTCCTCTGAGCGTTAGTAAGTCACAAGTTACTTCTAAGACATCCAAAGTCTTCCTGGAAAATGCTGTCCTAGGACTTTTTGTTTTTTACCTGGGAATGTCCTTGTAATCAATTAATAGAAGGTATAAACTGAGGTGAAACAGCATGTGGAAGAGAAAAGCTTGTAGAGAACTGCTTGGGTTGGCCTTTCCCATGCTGGGCTGGAGAAGTAGTCTGTCTGCCTTGGGTAAGGCGGTGTAAATCTGGGAAATGGTTAAATCTCTGCTAGTACAGGGAAAAAAGTTTCAGTGCTGTTCTTTTGTCTCTTGACCGTAACTGTCTTGGCTGAACGTTAGGGATGGGGTTCCAGCAGAGCCTGCGTGATGTCCTAGGGTTTCTCTGCCTCCATTTGGTGGATGGGCAAAAAAAAAAAGAGCCCCATGCCCAAGAGCATGAATGTGCTCTGTCACTTCTGAGAGCTTGGCAAGTTTGCCAGTAGAGACAGGTGGGCAACATAGAAAGGAGGGTGCAGAGCTTTTTCTTGTAGAGGGTACAGCCTCAAGACTGTTGTATAAATAGTCCCTAAAAGATGTCTCTGATATTATTCATGGTGGAATAGATGTGAATCCAGCAAGAGGTGTTTTAGAATTGCCAGTGGTGCAGCATGACAGAGCAAAAGGAGCACTTGAGCTGAAGAATAGTTAATACCCAGTAGAGCAGAACTGCAGTACCAGCTGCTGAGAGGGTAATTCTCTGCTCATAATGATTTTCAGCCTCACTCTAAAACTATCACTTTGGAAGTATCCCTCATCTAAAGTACAAAGTTTCCCCAGACCATCAGAATAGAATCTCTCCACATCCTGAGCATGTGAAATTAATGACTGAATATTATGCTGAGAGCCATTTAATTAAAAACACTTTCATTAATAATGCAGTTGGAGAGTGTATGTGTGTTATGTAATTAAAGATAGTACATCAGTAAATGATACTATGCAAAACCAATTCAAAAAATTCAAATGAGTTGGTGTAACATAAGGAACTTAATTCAAGTGGGAATAAAAGTCAATGTGAAATAAGCTCAGAGTTTTTCCTGGAAGCTGCAATTAATCTGCTTCTGGCAACACAATTCAGTGATCGTATTTTACATACGGGGCCGTGCTTGTCTTAAAGAGCCAAAATCCATTTCTCTCTCCGCTCCTTTTGCCAAACAAAATAAGCATCCCGTGATGTCGTGACACGCCGGCGAGCTCGGCTGACCTGAGGAGTCTGGACTGCTTTGTGTGCTCTTATCTGTGGTGCCAGTTTCACTTAGAGCCATCAGGTGTAGCTTGGCCACTGCAAAACACTGTGGGTCTGGTACTCATGGTGTATTTACTTGAAAAGCAGGAGAGGGACTATTCCATTGGGACAGAGCAGTCCCCCAGTATGGCATTGCCTCCAGGAAGCTCAGGCATCTCGTTTTCCCAGAGTGCTTCAGCTAATCGAGATCCTCGGCGACTGAAGTCAGAAATGCTGCAGTTAAAGACACCTGACACGAGGAGTGGATTGGAGGTGCGTGGTCCTAAGTTCTGTCTAATAAACAGACTTGCTTTTCAGCCTCACTACAGCAACTTCAAATGTTTTTAAACCTTCGTTTACCTGATCAGAAGCCTGTGTTAGAGGTTCTGTGCTGGGATCTGAGGCCCAGTGCGGGTCTGGTCTGCGTTGCCCACCACTGCGGCATTGCTGCAGACTCTCCTTGAGGGACGGGCTGGTGGAAAAGCGCCAGGGCCATTGGCTTAGAAGAGAGTGAAGGCTCCTCGCTGATCAGTTCTTGCACTAAGCTGGGGCACACGTGTTTGTGCTCAAGTTAAATCAGTTTGACACTTAAATGTGAACTGGTGTGGTTGCTTCTAAGAACAGACTAGAGGGAAATAAAGGTGAAGTAACGCTGCAGCTGCCACATCCCTGGGGGAGCACCCATAGCTGGACCTCTAGAGAGCAGGTGCAGGGTGCCAGCACCCAATGGTAGGGCAGGAACAGCCCCAGATACCAGTATAGGTTGGGGACTGACCTGTTGGAGAGCAGTGTTGGAAAAAGGGATCTGATAGTCCTAGTGGACAGCAGGATGACTATGAGCCAGCTCTTGTGGCCAAGAGGGGCAATAGCGTCCTGGGGTGGTTAGCAGATCAAGAGAGGTTCTTCTCACCCTCTACTCTGCACTAGTGTCTGGAGTATTGTGTCCAGTTCTGGGCCCTTCAGTTCAAGAGGGATGTGGAGCTGCTGGAGCGAGTCCAGTGTAGGGCAATGAGGATGATGAAGGAAGTGGAGCACCTCCCTTATGAGGAGAGGCTGAGGGAGCTGGGTCTCTTTAGCTTGGAGAAGAGGAGACTGAGGGGGGGACTTCATTAATGTCTATAAATGTGTGAAGGGTGGGTGTCAGGAGGATGAAGCCAGGCTCTTCTCAATGTCATCAGTGATAGGATGAGGGGCAATGGGTGTAAGCTGGAACACAGGAGGTTCCGTATAAATATCAGAAGGAACTTCTTCCTGATGAGGGTGACGGAGCACTGGAACAGGCTGCCCAGGGTGGTTGTGGAGTCTCCTTCTATGGAGATGTTTAAAACCTGCCTGGATGTGTTCCTGTGCAGCTTGGTCTAGGTGGTCCTGCTGTGGCAGGGGGATTGTACTAGATGATCTTCCGAGGTCCCTTCCAATCCCTACTGATTCTATGATTCTCTGCTCCCTTGCCCTATTGTTCCCTGTCCTTATAAACAGTCTGCCCCAGCCTTCTTACAGGCCCCTTGTAAACACCCCATAACTAGGATGTTTATCCAGACCTGGCTCTCACGTGTTCATTGCTTTCATCACAGGGATGAAAATGGGGGTTGCAGCAATGAAAGAATCCTGTGATGTTCCCAAGTCCCAGCTGGATGGAGCTGAGAATTGTTTGCTTTGAGCATCTGGGACTGTCTGAACTGAGCACTCTGGAAAACTTGTTGAGGTATATAAACTAGGGACATGTATAGCATCTGGGCACCTGAAAAGTACCCCGTGCCGGGTCTTGGTTACCATCACCCTGTCCCTAGGTGCAGCTCTGAGCTAGTCAACACGACGGATCTGTTTTATCTATCTCCCAGTATTTGGGAGCTGGCAGCATCCCTGCTGTCTGTAGGATCTCTAGAACAAAAGATCCCCGTTCTTGTGTCCTGGGAAGTACCACTGGCTGTGAGGGGTGATACAGCCCTACCCACACTAGAAGATCTAAGCAAACACCTTGATAACTTCAGGTGCTTTTTTTGGGCATTTTTAACTTCAGGGCTAATTCAAATAACCTCAGTGTCTCCTATGTCACTGTTCTCTTTCTTGCCAATTTGGAACCAATTATAATGTATCACCTTTCAGGAGGATCACCAGCTTATTTGGAGCTGTTAAGATAAGGTACCCAAAGCCTAATTGACTGCATAATGATGAAAGAGCCACCAAATGTCTGGGAATGAGGCAAGAGAATAGTGAAACAGGATTTGCATCCCAGGGGGCTAAAATACAGAGCTGCCGAGGGCAGATGTGCAGGATGATGGCTGAAACATGGGAAGCCAGTCTGGGATCAGGCTGTAATAAAACTGTCTTGTTTCGTGACGGCAGTTAAAGTGAGAGGAGCAGAGTGAGAAGACATTCCAGAAGCAGATTTTGCAATTGCTCCTCTGTTGTGACTCTGCTCGGCTGCTGCAGTCAGGCTGTGCTCCAGTGTGGCCTGCGCCCCGCTCCAGTATCCCCACTCTGGGCCAGACCCCCAGGTCCTTGCCTGCTGACAAGCAAGAAGAGACTCCAGTCTCACACCGTGCTGGACTTCCCATGTCGCAGACCTGCCCTCAGTGACCCCCCAGGTGAGCTGTGGTTTGCCTCAAGTGGGATGTTTGGTGACAATTCACCTTGTCTGCGGTAAAACGTGTCCCTCAGATCCCCCTTCTGGGGAGCCGGCGTGTTCCTCGCGCATGCAGCAGGCTGGGCTCTGTGAGCACTAGGGAGCTGCCGCTGCCACATGGTTTAGCTCCTGTTCACCAGCCCCAGGGACCCAGAGGCACCAGGGATGTGATAAAAACGTGTGATCTCTTTTGTTTTTGTAAACCTGCTGAGATGATGACCCTGTCTTAAGGTTTTCTCCTAATGCTCTCAGGCAATATCCTGCAGTACACTTTGGTGCTGGTTGCCACTTTGTCAGAGAGACACTTTATTTGCTCCTTCTGAAACACAGCGAGGGAGGCAGCTTCTGGCAGATGCGGGCGAGAGGTGCTCACAGGAGAGACGGGAGCGGCAGAGCCTAGTTTTTCAAACGAGACACCCTACAGCCAAAACTCTCCTTGATTGACGTGTGTTTCATTGAGCTACTCAGTCTGTGCAACTTGTTGTCTTTCTCAAGTGTGCATATTTGAATAGGGACACTGGTAATGACGAGTCATTATTATACTATAAATAAAACATTATCCAGATGATGCTGGTCAACAGAGCGTAAAACAAATAGCAAATTCTAATGTCCTTGAATTACAATTAGTAAAAAGAAAAGGGCAGCACAGGATGCTGATTTGCGCCGAATGCCTCTGCCTAGTTGCTAGGAGAGTTGTTCCAGTTGCATCAGGATTATTTGGGGGTTTGCTCTTCTAGCACTGCCTGGTAAATTCTGCATGAAAAGAAAATGTGACAGCCCCAGGGAGCTCACAGCAAACACCACTCAGCTCTTGGCGTTTGTCTGTCTTGCTGCTCTAGTACAGCGTGGCCGCTCTGTGCAGCAGCTCGGCAACTGGCAGGTGGGTGGGCAGAGTCCCTGGTCCCAGGGCAGCATTAACAGAGACTGAGGAGCTGTCACAGGATCCAGCCTCTGGTGAGAAGACAAAAAGGAGACTGTCCACAGGATTAAATTCCTGAGGGGGAAAAGGAAAAGCAGACTCGGTGAGGTCCCTGTTCAGACTGAAATGCATTCTAAAGGAGGCTGCAGCGCTTGCGTGTGGTTCCTGCAGTGCTGCACGGGGCTGTCTGAAGCCAGGAAAGCTGGTGCTTCTGCATGTAGCATGAACCAGCCTTTTGCTCGGATTTTCATGTGACAGGATGGGGAGGACAGGAGGCAGTGTGTTCAGTAAGGACGTTAAATACTTGTTTGCATGGATATAAAAACGATCCTGCGGAGGTTTGGGTCACAGTGTGTACATTCAAGACTTCCAGGTGAGGTTGCTGTGGTTGTAAGTTGTTGCTCACTGAGGACACTTTCATAAAGAAAGGAATTTAATCTTCCAAAACTGTATTTTAAAATCCTTTCAATAAGAGTCATGAGAGGAGCAGTCACGGAAACTTGATACTTGTCTAAATGTCACCTGTTCTACAGAGAAATGTGTTTTAAAACAGGAACTGTTTGGTGTGAAATGGAATCAAATTTACTTCTATTTACATGGGCGGCATGAAGTGTGACCTAATGAAGCCTGTCGTTCCCTCGGTTCGTTGGATTGTAGTTTGCTTACCCTCCGAGGTGTAAATAATTTCTTCTTAATCAGATTTTTGACTGCAGTAGGGCCCTCGGTCCCTTTTAGCAGTCACTCTCTCAGAATTGATCTGAAAACAACCACCGTGCTTTCAAGCTGGTTTTTAAAGTGCTGTATGGAAGCAGGTGTGGTGGTGAGTTCTCTGGTGTGATGGATCCTGGTACCAGGGCTCCCTCCCTCTCCTCCTGCTTCAGCTGCTGGGAGGAAAGTGGTGCTGGCCTCTTCCACTGTCCCAGCTTGTCCCATCCACCCCGGTGCTGGTCAGATGTTGCTGCTGAGGGTTTGCTTCTCTGTGTGGAACATCTGGGCTGTATTAAAGCCCCTGCTTAGCTTCCTCAGGCAGCAGCTTCTCCTAAGTGCCATTGCCTGTTCTGTGTTTACTAGGTGCTGAGGGAGCTGAGCTGGTTTGCTGATGGTTACTTCTTCATCATTAGAAGGTTTGAGAGCAGGAATCTCCACAAGGGAGAGCCAGCAGCTCCGTCCTTCATGCTGTGCTGCAGGTCAGGCTGCAGCAGCCACAGTTGAGTCCCAGGGCTGCAGGACTGACCTGGTCTGGATTTAACCCTCTTCTCCCAGTGTCGTGGGCTCCGTTTCTCTGCCATGCCCTACAGCCAGTGCTGCTCCGATGGTGTGGTACCAGCCTGAGCCTCACTCAAAGTGCTTAAGAGCTGTTTATAGTCAAGAGCTGCTGAGTGCATGTCTTCTCAGTGTTCAAGAAGCTTAGGTGTTAAACCCATCAAATACTTGTGTCTTCATAACAGCATTTCTCTGTGAATCCCCAGGTGGCCCAGGCCCTCCAGGTGTTTCCAGAGCAATGTTTGTTTGCTTCAGGCCCTGGTTTGTCTTCTGACGTGTGGAAACCTCAACCTGGGACATGGCTGTGCGGCAGTGAGAAGATCTGTTCGTGCTGGGGGAGAATCCAGCCCCAGTTTTGGTGAGGAACTCTGAGCAAGGGCTGAATTGGCTGCCACACCTCCCGGTACCATTCCTGCCTGGGAGGAGCTGATGTATATGTCTGCTTTAGACTGACATATACATCTTCTGGCGTACCTCGCGCAACTGTCGAACGGTTCGTGGTCGTCCTCGTCAAACCATCCTCTTGATTTCTCGGGTATCATGAACTGCTGCTGAGGCTGGCCTGCCTAGGCTTGCAGCACCGCTCACTGCAGCACCACTGCAGTGCTGCAGCACGTGCTGAAATACCCAGGAAAACAAATTCTGAGCAGGGGAGCGGTGTTCGGCATTGTGTCGGTGCCTCTGCTCTGTACGTACAAAGGCAGAGTAACACTCTCCTCGAAGTAATAAATCACCTATGGAACAGTCGAGTGCCAGATTTAGCAAACTCTCTTTATTTACATACAAAGACATGTGCACGTATGTTCTGCGTATGTACAAAGACTGACGTGTATGTACAGACGTGGGTTCCACACACTCTACAATAAATAGCATGTAGGGTTCTCTTTTCATTGCCTACAGTGCCGAGTAAAAAGACATGGCAATAAAATCATGGCTTACAGCGAAGTTACAAAAGCACCAACCACTGAACTCAGAGCCGTAAATCCAAGCTTATCTACAGGCAGGAGGAGGCCACGCTATACAGAATGCCAGGTTGGACCGTCTGGTAGGAATCGACAGTAAGAGACAAACTAAAGAACATCAGTTAGACCAGGAGAGACTCTGTATGAAGTGGGATGAAGGAAAACATTCAGGTTATCGATCAAACTAAACAACACACTTCAGATTTGTCACCTAAGGAGAAAAATAAATGAGCCAGTTACTCGTAGTAGGTTTTTAGCTGAATAAATTTTCTTTGTAGAAGTTTTTACCAAAGAAATCAGAGTTAATCTCGTGGGTGAGTCTTTCTGAGCTGTCACAGTCATTTACCTGGGTACACAGCAGAGCACTTTACTAGAACTTTATCTAGCCTGTGCGTAACTTCTGGGACCCTGCATGTAGGTCTGACTGGAGGCAATGAAAAGCACTTCCTCAGCTAGCTTCTTCCATGGGACCTGGGACTTGGAACTGTCACAGAGAACTGTGACAGCAACCTGTCAGCAGCACAATCAATATCCAGTGGAAGCAGAGGGTGTTGACGCTTGAAGCTGCATTGCTGGAGCAACATCTGTCCTCCTGAAGCAAAACCACAGCCCAGACCCTCCACTCTCATAACTAACCGTGGTGGAGCGATGCTGCTCTGAACTGGGGGAAAGCCTGGCCGAGTATTTTAATACTGACAGCAGTAGTTTTGAGATGTGTGAGGTGAGGAGGGTGCAGAGGCCTCTTTGTCCTCACTGACAGTTTGCCTGGAAGGATGCAGTGCGGTACTAAGGAAGACAGCTGTGTGGCATGACACAGGAAAGGAAGCCTGGGTTTGTTTGGGTGCTGTCCTGTCCCTGTGGTGTCCCTCCTTGCTGCGGTACAGCGCAGTACACAGCGAGGCTGTTGCTCCCTTGGTGTGAAGTCAGCCTCTGTTACCATTTTCACACTTAAGCAGAGATTATCCTTTTCCAAGGTATGTTTGTCCTCTGCCAGTGTAGAACCTGTCCTGGTGTCAGTGTCTAGTTCTGGGCCCCTCAGTTCAAAAAGGACACAGAACTTGAGAGAGTCCAGTGCAGAGCTGCAAAGATGATGGAAGGAGTGGAGCATCTCCCTGATGAGGAAAGGCTGAGGGAGCTGGGTCTCTCGAGCTTGGAAAGAAAAGGAGACTGAGCGGTGACCTCATTAATGTTTATAAATATGTGAAAGGTGGACGTCAGGAGGATGGGGCCAGGATCTTCTCAGTGTCATCTAGTGATAGGACAAGAGGCAATGGGTGTAAGCTGGAACATAGGAGGTTCCACATAAATATGAGAAGGAACTTCTTCCCAAGTGAGGGTGACGGAGCACTGGAACAGGCTGCCCAGGGAGGTTGTGAAGTTTCTTTTCTCTGGAGACATTTAAAACCTGCCTGGCCCTGTTCCTGTGCGACTTGATCTAGGTGATCCTGCTGTGGCAGGGGGATTGGACCGGATGATCTTTCGAGGTCCCTTCCAATCCCTAAGTCTGTGATTCTGTGACCGTGGAAGGAAGAACTGTCTGTACACCAAACCTGCACACTGGGTGGGACTAACAAATTGAACCTCATTGGTGTCTAGTAACAGCCTTGCATATCCACGGGTAAGTCGTCTGAAGGAAGAACTAGTCCCTTTTCACTTCAATGAATACGTACGACTACTACGACTCATAGAAATGCAGATGCCTTCTTTTCTCCTAGAAATAGCACTTTCTCTTAGGATTTGGATGTGATTCCTTGAGCCCTGTGCGTGTGACATTCTTTATGAAATGAGGGGGAGAGCTGTTTATTTGCATTCTGCACTTAAGCAGCTGGGAGCCTGCTTCATTGCTCGCTCTTTGTGTTGCCAGCTGAAGTTCCCAGTGAGAAATAGGATCCTCCTAAGTGCTGTCCAAGTCAAGTAAATACAACTTCTCTGCCATTGTCTGGGTTAAAAACAGATTCTCAAGAAACCCATCGATTTTCCAGATCAATGTTCATTACAGACATAATTTTGTTTCGTTTTTGTCGCGTGTCTGCCTGGAAGTTCCCTTATTAACGAGGAGAGAGCTAAAACGCAGTGGTCTCACGTGAGGAATGATGGTTACATAGATGGTTTGATTAGTTACGACACAGCACAAACACGGCTACGGTTTTTGAAAGACTTGTTAACCTGATAGGAAAAACATATTCTTCTCCAGAAGGTCAATGGAAATGCTTATGTTTCTGACTGGTGCTGTGTCTCTGCAGTCACCCGCGACTGGCTCAGCCCGAGGACAAGTACGGAGTCTCGCTATGGTAATTGTAATCGGGACAGACCTTTTGCACCAGTTTGTAATCTACACTGTAAAAAGCAATGTAAATGCAGATAACCTTAAACGGTTTGGAACACAACCAGGAGACATGGCTTTGAGTCTGCTCTTGATAGCAGATCTTTGAAGGGTCGAAATTGCACAAAGCAGTTTTTTTAGCGCGGTCTGTTTTCTCGTACTCGATTCGACAGTTGAAGGACTTGGATTCCTTGGTCTCCAGCGTTGACTGTGGAGCCGGTTCAAACTCGACCACCTTGGAAGGTGGCACCAGGCTGACAGAAACATTTCCCAGACCCGTGGAGTTATGTCGGAAATAAACACTGAAGGTCCCATTGCCATGATCGACGATCTTCCCTGTGATCAGCAGGTTGAGCTTGACAGTTTTGATGTTAGAGTGGAAGTCGCCCCACCCAAACATTTTCTTGAACTTCCCAGTTTTTACGATAGGTCTGCGTTTAGTTCGTGCCAGAGATTCCTGGACCTCCGTGATGTTGGACAACCAATCCCAAAAGTTTTCTATGCTGTCTGAGTAGGACACCTGGCCGTGTTTCAGCACTGGAGATGGTTTAACAAACAGGCGTAAAGGATTGATGATCCTGGAGTGGACCACGTTGTCAACCAGTGTCTCTGCAGCATCCTTCTCGTCCCAGTCCAGCACGTCTGTGGCTTGCACGACTTGATTAGCATCACAAAATACCTGTTTCAAAATAGAAAGAACTGTCATGATAAAATGTTAAAATAGAAAAAGGATAGGAAAGGAGCCATTATTATTCATTTTTACACCAGTAGGGCCTGAACTGGTCCAGTCAGGTAGACCACTGTAACCAATAATGTCTGCTAACCTATGAAAGCTTAAGGATTTTACTGCAAATAGCTTACAGAGGACGCAAGGTGCTCAGCAGAAATGAAATAACTGCTTCTGGTAGTGACAGAAGGGTGCTGGATTTCACAGTCACACAGGCAGGTCTCAGTAAGCAGCAAATTTCCAACTTAATAGAGACCCTCTGCCCAGCTATGTTCTTCTGTGCCCTGGGAGAGAGAAGCCCTGTGGAAAATGCAGAGGTCAGTCGTATGATCAACAGGCTAAAATCATCATCTAACTTTTTAGATCCTTTAAAGCCTCCATGTAAGTTTTGGAGGATGTGCTTTCAGGATTTGTTCTCTTCAGGACTGTCCTACTTCTACATTTTTACGTTTTCCAGCTGCAAGTATTCTTACAAAATGCGTGAACAGAAAGAAGAGGAACTTAAAATGGGAGGAAGGAAGAACAGTGTGGTGCCAGCCTCATCCTCAAAATGCTGCTTGCACTTCATCAGGCATCTTGAGGTAAGTGCAAGGATCTGGTGGCTCCAGCACAAGAGGGTGTCCTCGCTATCGGCCAACCAGCCACAGCAAGGTTATGGGCTGGAGGTTTGCCTACAGTCCAAACATTGAGTGCGCCGTCCTCCTCAGTCCCTGGCTGCTGCTGAATTCATGGGGTGGGATTTTGTGCTGCCTGCCTCACTAGGGAAACTGCAATGTTGGGCTTGTTCTTCCCTCTGTGACTGATCCCAAAGGGGTCCTTTATGCCTTTAGTTCCCAGCAGCGTTCAGTTCCCGTAATATTCAATTGTTGTTTCTATAATCTTCCATTTTTCATTTCATCATCTGGCAAAGATCACAAAGTCCAAAGCCCTTAATGTTCACAGGGCCCTGTTCTCTAGCAACAGGCTCTAAACCAGAGCCCAGACACACCCACCACATGTTCTCCCTGATCATCCCTCTTGCAGTAACTGAGACTGAATGTTGAAAGGCAGCTGCCATGGCACGGATCTCACCTTGAAGGTTGAAATGGTGCCATCACTGCTGCTGAACAAATTTACAGCTGGATCTTTACTCTGAGGGTGCTGGAGCCCTGGCACAGGCTGCCCAGAGAGGTTGAGAGCCTCCTGCTTTTCAGGTACTCAGAAACCACCTGGATGCCATCCAGGGCACTTCTGGGTGACCCTGCTCTGGCAGTGGTGTTGGACTAGATGATCTCCAGAGGTCCCTTCCTGGTCCCCGGTCTGTGATCCTGTGAAATGCAGTGATTGCATGTGTCTCTGCACAAGCACGTTATTTTCTCCTTCAGATCAGGAAGAGGAGGCAAAAAGAGACAATAGTGATCACTCTCAGCCTGAGACCTTGACTGTCAACTTCCTGCCTCTGTGCTACTTTTTTTTATGGCTGAGCTATGAACCCGGGAAAAAGGGAGATTCTAATGGAAACAGTGACAGATGCTTATCTGCACCAGCACAAATAGCGCTGTCATAACGGTGCTGGGGGAAGCATCGTTTCCGCTGTGATGGAAAGCTCCTGGTGAAGCAGTGTCATGTTTATTCATGGTTCTTCAGCCTCTTCTGAGCCTGCTCGTGAGCCCACAGTCAGCTGGGGGATGCTGAGAACAGCTGATCCTCACCACTGCCGGGGAATTAACTCCCTGCTGCGGAGAAGGGGCTCTGCAGATGAAACAACTGATGCGCACGTTCACCCATCCTTCACCCCAAAAGTGACCCGAGGCCTTCATAAGTCCTAAAAAAAGAGGCTTTTCTGCTGCATTTCTAGATTGCAGCTGGGACCAGCTAGAATACCAGAAACGTGTCTCAGTGTTTGCATGGCTAAATGATCTGCTGCTTAAAACACAGGTGGCCGCGCAGACTGTGGGCACCTACCGTATTGCTGTTGGTAACTGGGCCAGAGGGATCTGCAGGTGGAAGTTTTAAGGAGAAATACACAGGAGTGAAGCCATTTGGTTGGCAGGAGGTTCTGTCTTTGCTTGTGTCTGCACCCAGCTCTGACTGTCCTCTGTCAAGGGCACGGGAATGCACATGGTTGCCCTCCTGCGCTACTTTTCCTTTTGCAATGAAATCCCAGCAACGGCTCTTTGGCTCTTCTCTCCTCTCCTTTTATGAAGAGCTCTAGAGAGTACCAAGCCCTGTGTTGCTGCTAATGCTCAGCGTGTGTCTCTTCAGGGGGCTCTCGCTCCAAATGAGATGGCAGAGTGTTGCTTTCTGAGCGACTCCTTTTGGAAGGCTCTGATATAAAAAGAAGAAATATGTGGGTGTGAGGCTGAGATGGCTGGAGGGTGGGATGTGCACTAAAACTGTGAGGGTCTGTCGCTTCCATCCGGGTACCCGGGCACAACTATTTCATAACCACCACAGTGGAACTGCAGAGTTGCACCGCGCTGAACTACTGCTGCTCTTAACTGCCCGTGTGTTACACGGGGTGAGGTGTGCTCCTCAGGTAACGGCGTGTCCCGGGTGCTGCAGGGCCATGGACGATGCCACGTAGCAGGGAAACAGCTCTCACAATAATATTGGAGCGCAGATTCATCCCTAGGCTGAATTCTAAGGGTGTATAATGCTCCTGTCTGAGGCTTAGCTGGAAATCACTAGCCACTGCTGAAAGCTGCTCCTCATGCTTAACCTGAGGAAATTTTTCCTCCTGTGAAATAGTTTGCAGACTGTAAAATCTCCAATCTCGTGCAGCCGTAATTCTTGGCTGTACTGCATCCTACTGCTGTCTCTGTGCTGATTCCATTACAGGGAGGAGACTCAGGGGTGACAGAGTTGCCAGCTCAGTGGGTCACAGGGCAGGAGACTTCTCAGCTCAGGGTTGTACATTTGTTTTGCAGATGTTGAGTGAAAAGGTCAAACAAAGAAGCACCGGACGCTGCTCACTGCCCTGGTGTGGAGGCAGGAATGAGGGAGCTTTGTTCACAAAGGTAAATGAGATTTGGGCTTTTTTTTTGTGCAAAACCATTTTTTTGGTGCATGGGCAGGTATTTTTTTCCCAGTGTTGACTAAAGCTTTCTGCAGCGTAGGAGAACCGAGCTCTAACACTTCATTCCCCTCTGTGCATCGCCAGGGCCCGCTGCTTGCCGATGCTCTTTGTTCGGCTGTTTATTCCCGTTGGTTAGCAACTTCCGGACAATAAAAAAAAGACAAAATCAGTATTAAAAGAATGCAGCACATGCTGGAAAAAAATGACTTCCTCAGCATCTTCCCACTTCACCGTAATGCTTCTCCATAGTGCAAAATATTGCTCGTAGGGGATTTGAAAAATACTGGCTTAGGGAAGTTTACATTTAAATAGATGGCTCTCGCTGCAGTTCTCCTCTGCTGCACCTGCATTTTCCCCTTCCCACCAAACCATCAATTTCCAAACAGAAGAAATCACCTAATCTTTTCTCCAGATTACAGAGGCTGTAAAATGTCATCCAGTTGCCCAAAAGTTTCCATTCGACTGCAGATATTTTCCAATAAGAAACAGAATCTTCGACCCATCGAGTCGTACAGAATCCACAACGTGCCGTGCAGTTTTCTTTTGCTGCGTTAACCGCGAAGTATGATGTGGGTTGTAGTTACGGAGCTTTAAGCTTCAACCCATTGGCTCTTCCCTTGAGTCTCTAGAAGATGGTGGTTGCTCTTCAAAACCTTTCTCTTCCATGAAGCGCAGGATTAAATAACATTTAAACCATGTGATTGGGAAACCTCTGCGTGGATTCACCACGGGCTTGACAAACCTGGAAAGGGACCTGGGGGTCCTGGTGGACAATGTGCTCAATGTGGGTGAACAGTGTGTTGCAGTGGCCACAAAATGCTGGGTTGTATCAACAAGGGCATCACCAACAGAGAGAAGTTGTCATTCTCCCATTCTTCTCAGCTGTCGCCAGGCCACACCTGGAATACTCTGTTCAGTTTGGGTCCTTGCTGGACAAAAAAGATGTGGACTGGCTGGAGAGGGTCCAGAGAAAGGCCACAACGATGATCCAAGATCTGGGAAGCTTCCATGTGAACAAAGACTGAGGGAGATGGGTTTGTTCAGCCTTAAGAATGCTTAGGGGAGACCTTGGAACCATTTCCATTATTTGGTGGGTGGCTATGAAGAAGATGTTGTCTCTCTTTCTACAAGGAGTGATGGGTATGAGACTGAACACCACAGGAACATTCTTCACAAAGAGAACAATCAGCCTGTGAAATGATCTCCCCAGGGAAGTGGTGGAGTCTCCAACACTGGATAGAGTACTGGGGGCCAGCTGTACCAGCCAAGAAAAGTGGGACCAGATGATTCTGGCAGTCTCTTTCAACCTATTCTGTGGTTCCCTGTGGAGTATTTTTCAGAAATGAGCCTGTGCTGGTGAGAGCCTGATAGTAAATGCTGGAGTGTCTCTGTTTGCCCAAATGAGTTTGGGTTTGTCTGGACTTGCTCCTTGCTTTTCTCCGTGGGCACTAACTAAAAGCAGAGGAACCTGTGCAAGAACACATCGTTTTGATGCTTTGGGAATTCTATCCAGGTTATTCATCAGTCACTAGCAATCATTTCTCTAACTTCACCCTGTCAGGAATAATTTAAAAACTCTCAGTAATTAGCTGAAACAAATAGGTCTGTTGGGATAAAGAGCTCTGAAGCACCATTCAGCTGCTCACTGGTGCTGCTGGGAGCATTCTATCCTACTGATGGAGAGGAACGGGTGGGAGGAGGGAGTTGGTACTCAGAGAATTATAGAATCATTTAGGTTTGAAAAGGCTTGTCAGATCATCAAGTCCCACCATTAGTATAACCCAGTTCCACCTGTGAAAAGCTCATACTGGTGGAGGCTTGCAGTGGTCTCCTAACTCTGCTACTTCCGTCCTGTATCTCATGGGTTTGTGTTTGTGTCACTGCTGCAGCTGCACAGGACACTGCTCTGGCTTCCTCGAGCTCATTTCAGTCCCTGGTGAGCCCTGAATGTCTACACAAACGCCTCAGTTTGAAAGAGGGAGGTAGGAGCGGGAGTGGGGGGAAGAGGAATAGCTCTGCTTTGTCTGTTTGAAAATTCAATGATTTCAACACATTTATCAAATTTTAAATAATTTATGCCTTGACAGGCTTTATCAATTTTGCAAAGCACACACATTAACCAGATACAATGATCTCATATTAGCTTTTTCAGCATCTTACACCGGAGCCCAGAAAGATTAATAAAAACTCAACCCGTCATCAATTAAATGGGAAAACATAAAATTGTGTTCCATTATAGCTTTTTTCTGCTTTTTTTTTTTCCCCAAGAAAGTGATGACGGGATCTAATAATTCATCACAACAAGCTGAGCTTGAACTTTCCTGATTATTAAATACGTTCCTCCCAAAGGCAGAGGCTGTGGTGGGGTTTATGGCAGCAGATGTGATTGCTGTCAGGAATGCTGCGAGGGACTCGGGACTTAAGCAACATCTTTCAGCGTGATGGTAGAAATGAGATGTGTTTGTTCCATCTAGTCACAGCCTGATTTGTCAGGATGTTAGAAGCCCGTGTGCTTTTATAAGTTTCATTTACCAGTACAGCTCTGCTGGGAGTGAAGGCTGTGAATTAACAACTTGAGGTCACCACACAGAAAAATCCGTAAGGATTCCTCACTCTTCAGCTGCCCAAGCACGTGCTCAGCCTTTTTTGCTTGGGAATTCTTCTCATTTTTGATCCATCTGCCCAAAACTTCTGGGGAGCTTCTGGATTTCCCTTGAGAAAACCGAACTGTGCAGGTCAGCCTGCCCCAAGGAGCTGCTTTACACTGAATGGAAAATTCTTCATTATTTCCAGACAGGTCCTGACATTTGTGCTGATTCCTCCTCCTCCTCCTCCTCCTCCTCCTCCTCTTGAGTTTGCCATCAGCTGCAGCGACCAGCCCGTGGGTTCTCATGCCGACCTGAGTCACGCAACAGCAGCTGCAGCAAGTGAGAATTGAGCATCACCTCAGGTTTGAAGGCAGTAACATCCTGCCACTGTTTGGAGTTTGGGGAGGTTTTCTCAGAAGGTGTATTTTAAATGAGAGAAGTATAGAGGAGTAGATCTAAGCTGCTTATTAGAAACTGGGTTTGTAAGTTAAAAAGCCCATGTGAGTCCCTGAGGGCCCAACAGCAGGGCAAGTGGTTCTCACACTGGGAAAGTAACAAGAGAGCTCCAAAGAAATGCAACCAACCCCTGGATCCTGTCACTTGTGGAGAAAGTACAAAAAGTACTTGAACTATTCGAGATGTAGGGGCCACTACAAAGCAGGACTGTGTGTTTGGCTGCTTGCTTTGCTTCCTGAGTAAAATCCTTGTCCTGTGGTTATGGTGCAGCTGATGAGGAACCTTTCTGGCAGATGGACAAGGGGCAGCACCAGGTCCTGGTATCTCTACCTACCTGCCTGACAGCCCTGTCTGAGCCATAAGGAGGCTGTGACCTGTCTGTATTATAATGATCCTCTGAGCACTGAGCTGGTGGGAAGGGACTGAGTGAGCAGGGATTTACTTTTGTCAAACATCAAAGCCCAAAGACCTGACACAAAACATCTCAGTGAGAAGTCTTTGTGTTCTGGGTGGCTCTGGAAACAGCACTTGCATTTTGCAGCCTGGAAGGAAGGAGAGGCACAAGCAGCACAGGGGTGAAAGCAGAACCTGAACGTTGCTGAAGGTCCTGCCCGTTAGCTTGAGTAGCTGAGAAACCCCAGGTTCATTAAGCATTTATCACAAGCTGGGAATTAGTGGTTCCTCCCTGTAAATGAAGAGACTCCACAGAAGTTGCCATCCCCATTTAGCCATACTGAGGGGGTGGTGGCATCAGAAAGTCAAGAAAAGCGGTGGAACCTTTCAGCTGAGGGTGCCTCTGCTCTCCCAGCACCCAAAAGACTTTCCTGTGCTTGTACAGCCTCCTCCTTGCTGAGCTGTAAATAAACAAACACCAGCTAGTGGCTGTGACTGCTTCCTCTCTCCTGTGGGTGATGGCAGACACACTGAAAATACTCTGGTGCAAAGAGAAAACGAAGTCAGGAATTCAGAGTTCTCCTGCCTGAGTTCTGTCTCGCTTTAGAACAGGGTGCAGTGGGGTTCAGTGTGCTGATGGCAGCAAAGATGTCCTTTGTGGGGGAGACTGCAGAGCAGGGAGTGGGTTGTGAGGAGCTCTCCTCTCCAGATGGATGATGGCAGAGGACCCAAACTTCTCACAACCCTGCTGTCACGTTAGTGGGCAGGGGGCTGCAATTTGGAGAGTTTTAAAGGCTCACACTGCTATTGCGACTTCCTTTCACTAGGGAAAGGTGGCCAGAAGCCTTCTCTTCAGTAACTACTATAACTGGATTGCTTTAACAATTTTATCCTGTCTCCTGCAGTTAGAACTAAAATGATGAGCTGCTTCAGCAGAAAAAAAGCCTTCATGATCAAACTTTGCAGCCCATTAAATTTTCTGCTTGTAAATGAGTCCTGTGAAGGAATGTCTCCCCCCAGCCCCGCAGAGAGGTGCTGCGCTGATGTGTGACCATCCCCAGCGACAGAAGGGAAGGAAGCGCTCCGGTACCACGTCCTGCTCTCAGCTCTTGGTGGTGGGGCTTTCTCCAAAGCCGTGTCCGAGGAAAGGATCGGAAAGAAAATGAGGAGTGGCAGACTAGAACCGCGTATCAGCACATGAGGCGTGAGTACTAACACTGCCTGGCACGTCGTCGCCTGCAAGCCAACAAGTACTGCTAAACACACGTGTGCACCTGGACAGCCCAACGAGACGCCACCATACGGGCAAGCCTGAAGCTCCCTCTCGTTTTTTAGCCTTTTTGCATTTGAGGAGCTTCAGAGTGACACAGAAGGGGAGTCAGGAAGCATAAACTGGGTACATGAAAGGCAGTGAGTGGCTCGGCACTATCTTTGCATCCTACAACACTGCGAGTTGCTTTTGTGCTCTCACGGCAGGCGTGCGGGAGGCTAATGAAGGGTGGTTCCTGCCACTCCGTGGAAAGGTGCCTTGCCAGCTCTCCTCAAAGGATCTGAGGGAGGAAGATCTCCATCAGCCTCTGTGAGCAGGTAACAGATAGAAATCATGCCTTTAACGGGAACACAAGATGGTAACATCCAAACAACCCACCAACAAAAATACAACCCCAAAGTGAAGGGGTGCGCTGGGGAAGTTCTAATTCAGGATTTCATCACATTGCATATTTTTAAACAAAACAAGTAATTCAAACTCAGTACTGCACCTCAGGGAAAAAAAACACACAAAAACTTTCAAATTCTCCAATTTGTGTGGGAAAGGGAAACAGCCTTTTACTGCAACAGCAGTTCAGTGCAGAGGAAGAAGATGCAGAGGCCAAAAAAAGAGAGTGAAAATGAAAAATCAAGCCTGCAAAGCCTTGCTGGTTTTGAAGATGTATCTGTGGAATGTATGTGTCGTCTTTGCCAGAGCCCTGACGAGTAGTTTTAGGTTATCTGAAGTGTTCCCTCCAGCCTCAATTGGATAAATTGCTTAGAGCATAGATGGCTTTTAAATTATATGCATTGAATTGATCTACCTTTTTGCTGAGAGAACAGAAAATTTGTTCTGAGAAACGCTTCGTGCCAAAATCCGTGCTCCAACGCTGCTCTCGGAGACCTCACCTCCTTCTATCTGTTTGTTGGGGTTTTTTTCTCCTAAACCTGAAATAGAGATCTTTGAGATAAAACCCCAGGTATCTGGGGTTTTTGGGTTTGTAGAGGAAGGGCTCATGATTTTGTCTGCTGCTAATAACTAGTTTAGCACTTTACTACATATGAGGTGTCTGGCTCTACGAGAAGGGTGGAGAAAGAATGGAAATGGAAACTGTTCTGTGAATGATCGAAAAAATAATGTACAAGAACATCTAGTTTGGTTGTGATAGGTATAGAAAGCTTAGATTATATATAACAATATACAACATCAATATATTAAATGTGGAATAAGAAGATTTTTCATATTAATTATTGAAGAAGATGTTTTGGTTCCTGGCAGGACAGACAAGAAAAAGCTGTTATGGAGTGGGTCAGTGATCTTCCTCACTGGTTACACAGAGATCAACTGTCCTTCAGCAAGTAAAATGAAAAGGTCACCGAGCCTGTGACATGCTAATGGAATAATTGAGCTAGGTGGGACTCCTGAAGGACTTACGAGGGTAGATGGCTGAAAGCTGGAACTCTGACTTCAAATATCTTTGTACGTTTATTTCAAGCATAGTTTCCAACCCTGGTAACTGGCAGGGAAAGGACAAAACTGAGTGTGTGGGTTCCTATTTGGCAGTGCTGTGTGTCGCTGTGGTGTTTGAGGACACTTCTTTTGACAGTGGTCTGCAAGTGAGCACCTCTAGCTGTTTCAGTTTCAGCCTTCCAAACAGCCCCTCTCCCTGGATCCGGCGTGACCATGGTGCCTGATGCAAACCAGAAAGGTATTTGTCCAGCTTTAAAAAGAAAACGCAGCACATTTTCCTACCTGCTCTGACAGCACATAGGAAGGAGCTGATCTGTTTTGCACTGAGCTTCACTGGTGCTATGGACACATCTTATGGGTCTGAGATTTGTGCTTTTAGGATGACGGTCTGGTCTTTAGTTATTTTTAGAAGACATTGCTGTTCACCTGCAAAGTTTGTGCGATGCCCCAAGTTTTCCATCTCCTGTCCATTTGCAGATGCTGCTCACGGAATCATGGAATCATTTAGGTTGGAAAAGACCTTTAAGATCATCGAGTGCATCTGTAAAGCTCACACTGCCAGGTCACCACTAAACCATGTCCCTAAGAGGAGCAGCAGCTTGCAGGACCAACACCTGAACAAGCCTCATCTTAACGCAAATTGAAACGGGAGCACTCGCCGCCTTTGCCAAGAAAGCACCTGCTGACCATCCGTCTGTTGAACTTTACAGTTAATAATTTCCCCTCCTGCTTATTTCTTTAATGCCTGGGAGATTTCCCTTTACATTTGCCGAGATCAGTTCATTAAAATACTAATTTCCAACTGTAATTATCTGTTGGTGCACACTGCTGGTCGAACCAGCAGTAGCGCTGATCCGCTCTCAGCTACAGGAGGGTTCACAGATGCTCAGGTCCCTCAAAGCTCCTTGCAGGGGTCATGGTGGCTCCCAACTAGAGACTGGATTGCAAGGGATGGCGTTTTTTGGGGGAAATGCTTTAAAAATCATAGTTAACCATTCAGGCTGGTTTATGCGGTACGGAAGATGCATTAACAGAAAACTGCTGCATCAGTTAGGAGCGAACATGATTTTACTGAAGTTGTCATCGAGGTTTTATACGCCTTGTACATTTTAAATTAAAAATCAATTACAGAGCAGCCCTTAATCTCCTTGTCGGAGTTGATTCATATTTGGATGCAAACTCCAAGACCCTGAGTGACCTCCCTCCGCACTAAGTGCGACACAGCCAAGGCTGATCTTTCTATCTTCCTGCTCGTGTGCTGTTATTCAGGGGTTTTCTTTTACTGCATTATGAAAAGGAGAGTTTTAATAATTGAGCCAGATTAAATGAATCAAAGGATGCTTGCGACAAGCTGGAAACAGAGAGAAGCGGTGCATTTCTAGTGGATTTCAAGCTCCGTATTATTACAAAGCACGAGAGATGATTAACAAAGAAAAATATTACAGTTATCTGCTCCCTTTGAGAGTCTAACTAATGAACCTCCAGCAGCTGCTGTTGAAAAATCAGTAACGCCATCACTATCCATTTCAAGACAAAGCGCAGCTGACAGATGTTGGAAGTGATAAATCAGGCTGCGTGAGGATTAAAATAACAAGCCCCAAACGGCCTTTAAAAGACAAAGGTGCTGCAGCAGACTATTTTTAGCAGCTCTGGATGCTGTCAGAAGTTAAGATCACGGATACAATTATCTGGCAAAACGGTAATGACCAGAGTAATACATTAGAAAAATCCAACAATGGCGATGCTCCAGCCAAGTTTTTGAAAAGAACAGGTTTTACAGTCGTTTGTGCTTCTAATGGCAGAACCGAGACCGCCACGAGGCCTCAAATATTACTTCTGGGAGTGACTTATGAGAAGTGCGAGCTGGGCTGGAGCATAAAATGGAACTGAATTGCATTCTTGTACATTTTAATTAATCCTGTTTTAAAGCAAGGAGTTACAGTTTAACGGGCAATGGACACCGTTACTGAAATAAGGCATCAGATTCTGTGTTGCTTCACTGAGGGCTGCGATTCCTAACAACCTGTCAGTGATGAGAGATCCAGAGCCCACTCCTGGAAGATGCTCTGTGCTGGCAAACTGCTGCCTTTAATGGGAGGCAACTGGAGCAAGGGGAGAGCAAGCTGAAACTAATTCTAAGTTTATGAACTTTAGCTCAGTGTCTCTCTGTTAAGTCCATCTTGCAAGAGGGTTCGAAACTCTGTTGGCTATGGGGAAAAGCTCAGATTGAAGAATAAGTAAAGAACAAATAATAAAGAAGAGTATTTTCCTGGCATCTCCCCATGGTCTGTGAAGCATGGCAGGACATGCGGTGTGGCTGCAGCGCTGTACGTGCCAAGGGGGCTTGAAAGTGCCACCACGTCCCTGGCTAAGCACAGCTCATGGCACATCACACCACAGTTTAAGCTCAGCTTAGGGACACCGCAGAGCCCAGTGTGCACATCTCCCAGCTGAAAAGAGCTGCCACACGTTCCTGCTGCACTGACAGCTTTGCAAAGCTGTGGTCACGTCAAGCCCCCGAGCGATACCCTTCTGCTAAAGAACCTGTTAACTGGGGTTATTCAGTGACTTGGTGATTCCTCCTGGATCCTCCTGCTCTTTGAACAACTGGAGTGGATGTATTCAGGAGTCCATCAGCTGCACAGGGATGAGGAGAATGACTACTAACCTCAAATTCTAAGCTTTTTTCCAGAAAACACATTCTGTTGGTTACTTCAAGCACAATGGTCCTTCCTGGAAATCCAGCTTTCCTCACAGGCTTTTGTTAACACAGCAGCAAGGCTCAGCAGAACCATGTCACTGCCAGCTGTGGGAGCTGCTCAGAACATTCTTGGCATGTCTCTAAGAAAAACATATCTGCTTAACAGCAGAAATTATAAGAAGTACAAAAGAGTGTTGGATTGCTCCTGAAAAAGGCAACCTGTGGCTTGAGAAGCAATGCTAGGTGTTGCAGGTGAGTTGGATGTGTTTAAAGATTGTTTGGATGTGGTGCTTAAAGATCTGGTCTACTGGTGAACTTGGTAGAACAGGGTTATTGGTTGGACTTGGTGACTCAAGTGTCTTTTTCAAACTGAATGATTCTATGATTCTAGGAGGCTGCCTGGGGAGGGCAGGGGTACAAGCACCAGGGCTTAGCCTGCTTCAGGAGCACAGCAGGGACACGTCAGGGCTACACATCAGGGAGAAGTTCCTCCACTTAGGTCTTTTCAATGAAGTGGAAGTCCTTCAGGAAAAGCCTGGCCAGCACAGAGGTGAGGAGCTTCCCAGCTGACCCTTGCAGGGGACCAAGGGAAGTTCAAAGCAGAAAGTAGGAAAAGTTTCTGGAGTGAAAGTGTGGTGAAACGTTGGAACAGGCTGCCTGGGGAGGTGGTGGTGTTGCCAAGTAGATGTGGTAGTTTGGGACATGGTCTAGTGGTCATGGAGGTGTTGGCCTGAAGGTCGGAATTGATGATCTTAGAGGTCCTTTCCAACCTTAATGATTCTGTGATTCTCACTGCCTTTTCCTACATGCTCCAGCACAGACAGCTCCATCACACCGATCCAGGATGAAGGCAGCGCTGAGGCTGGTTTTCCTCCCCATCACACAGCCAGGTGTGAAGTTGGAGCTGTGCCGGGAGCAGTGGCATGCTGGCTCACAGCTTCCTCCTCCCTGCAGAATGCCTGGAGGACCATGGCAGTTTTCTAAATTAAATTAACATCTTTTTCCCTTTTCAAACCACTTAGCATGAGGTAGCACATTGGGGCACTTTGAGATATTTTATTGCTGCCTACACACAAGCATGCATGCTGCTTTCCTAAATGAATTACTCTCTTAAAAAGAGAAAATCATTGACTGAAGCTGCCTTCTTATTAAGTTTTAAGGTGAAACAATATTAGCCTTTGCCTAGCAGCAGCCAGCCACGCCTGCAGCCATTGTGTGCTGCATAATGCGGTAGTAACGGTGACTTCATACTGCAAAGTCCTATTGAAACCCAATTGTAATCCCTTTTAATTTACTCAGCCAACTTATGTGTCCCCAAGGAGAAGAAGAACAGGGTTCTTTCAACCTGAATCTGTTGATTTGGGGAAGACTGTGGGATTCGTTGGCCAAATCTTTCCAAAATTAAAAGCTTTGCAAAACAGAAACATTTTCTGCAACACTTTTGGGGTGATTTATCAATCTAAAGCTTGGCTTCTTCAAGTTCTAAAATAAGCAGACAAGCAAACCATTATTAGTTCCATTCCAGACCAGTGAGACACTTAAAAATCATAGAAACAGAATGTGTTGGGTTGGAAGGCACCTTTGAATGTCATCTAGTCCATCCCCCTGACAACAAGCAGGGGCATCTCTAACTAAAACAGACTCCTCAGAGCCCAATCAAGTCTGACCTTTAATATCTCCAGGGATGAGGCCTCCAATGCTCTGTAGACAACCTGTTCCACCCTCAGATTAAAGAAGGTCCAAGTTTGAAATCCAGTCACCACGTGAATTTTAACAGGGCTCGCTTAGAAGTTGGATATTCATCTGTCCCACCATAATAAATCTGTGCCTTGGGTTTAAAAAAGGGAGAAGAGGTGAGTCTGAGATCTTGTTTGACTGGAAGAAAGTCACGACATGAACCTGGCTTGTTCCCTTTCAGTAACTCACAGAGGTGTTTAACATCTAAGATCTTTGTAAGGAACAGAAAGAGGATCTGAAGGGAGAAGGTTTTACATCAGATGGAGGTGGGACATTCTAGCACAACAGGAGCGAACACAAGTTGCTGTCATTTGCATATAAAAGCGTCATTTCAAACCCATTTGCAGCACATAGGCTGTATGGGTATCAAACAAATGGAAACGCATTCAGGACATCTCTTAATCTCTCGGTGTTTCTTTGTCCGTGAATTTCTGTGCACGGAACCAACCCCGAGTATTTAATTTGGTCTCATCCCGCTATGCATTTGATGTTTTTCAGTTGGTGTATGAAGAATCACATTTTCAGGCTGCATAAAAAGGTCTGCTCTGGCAGGGTGCTTGCATTTGGTGAAATATGGACTGAAGGCAGATAAATCACCTGTGGAAGGACAGGAGGGGTGGGGAGACCAGGAGTCCAGCACAGTGCTACTGAAGCACATGTCTGGAACACGTGAAGGCAGCCCAGCGGGCCAAGGGTATCGTGGGCTGTGACAAAAGAAGTGTCACCAGCAGGTCAAGAAGATGACTCTCCCCTTCTACGCTGCTCTTGTGAGACCTCACCTGGAGTACTGCATCCAATTCTGGAGTTCCCATGTGCAAGAAGGGCATGGAACAGTTGAAGAGATTCCAGAGGAGGCCACGAAGATTATTAGAGGGCTGGAGCCCCTCTGCTATGGGGACAGGCTGAGGGAACTGGTGCTGTTCAGCCTGGAGATGGCTCCAGGGGGATCATATAGCAGCCTTCCAGTACCTGAAAGAGCTACAGGCAAGCTGGAGAGGGACTTTTTCTGAGGGACTCTAGTGACAGAACAAGAAGGAATGGTTTCAAGGTAAAAGATTAGATATTAGGAAGGAATTCCTCACTGTGAGGGTGGTGAGGTGTTAAAACAGATTGCCCAGAGAGGCTGTGGCTGCTCCATCCCTGGAAGTGTTCAAGGTCAGGTTGGATGTGGCTCTGGGCAACCTGGTCTGGTGAGACGTGTCCCTGCCCGTGGCAGGGGGGTTGGAGCTAGATGATCTCTGAGGTCTCTTCCAACCCAAACCATTTCAGGATTCTAGGATTGCAGGATGCTGGCAACAAGGCAGTAGGAAACATCCCCTTTGGTACATACTAATGGTGTCTTTGAGGAAAGGCTGTATTAAAGCCTAACCTTAAAAAGTCTTCCCCCTCTTAGCGTAAGCAATGCAAATATCCATGCATACAAGTGTTGTAAAGCCAGCTGGATCCCAAACCTTGGACTGCAAAACCTCAGAAAGCCTGGGTTAGACAAGCATTCAGCGAGAAACCCCACACAGAATCCCTAAGGGACCTCCAAGATCAAGTCCAACATTGAAGACCTTCCAATCTCTGCCCTGTGAACTTGTCTTTGCTCACACCATAATTCATATTTTTACCAGCACTTTAGATAACATTGGTGTTATCCTCATGTCTCTCTACTGACTCTCTTTCCTGTTTCTGAACTTCACCATCTACAACAGGAAAACCAAAGTGTTCCTTTTGCACAGCAAACACATTTGGGGATTTCTCTTTTTGAAGCTGACCATCATCTTACGCTCACAGGCAAATACTGAATTTGCTTCCAAAACGGAGCCTGCTACTTTAAGATTTACTCTGAAAATAGCTACCCTGCAATAATCAGTTCTCCTAACTTTTTAAAAAGCAGAACGAGCCAGTTCAGAAGAATCCATAATTGCCAGTGAGATTTACAGGTCACTGCTTAATTCATGCACTGGCTGAAAGACTTTAACATGAAAGAAGGTATTTTTCATTAAATGAAAGTCCAAGTCTACACGAGAAGCCTAACCACAGTTTATGAATAGTTTTGGGACTGAATGTTAGCAAGCGGTGGGATAATCTCAAACCTCAAACAAATCTGGATTAGGAAGAACAACTTTTTAAAGCAAGAGACATGAGATGTGATCTGATAAGCTGGAAGTACCAGGGCTGTTACTGTGCAAGTGAAGCCAGGCTTAGAAAGTCACACATTCCTCCTTGCTTCTGATGCGTTTTCGTACAGATTGTGGAGATCAAAGAAAGAAACACATCTAAGTGTGGCTGCTGCCTGGACTGGAGCGGGTAATAAGCCTGTGACACAGAAAAAAGCAACTCCGAACTGCCTCCTGTGGCTACAAGAGGTGGTCTACAGACACGACAAGAGATGCCTTGTATTAAAATGGAATGTGCTCCCCTGCTTGATCAATCACAAAGATTTTCTGAAGTCTGGATGTGCATGACTGATTCAGTAATAAAACTGTCATTTTATAAATCGCAGTCTCCGTGATCAGCCCAATAAACCGTGTTGCATCACGTAACATCACAACTGGTGGTATGTCTGAAAATGCCAGTGACTCGTGATGAACCGTTTGAGGAAGGGCTTGTTTGTCTGACCTACCTGCCTGCAGAGTTGCAGGGGTAAGGATGGAGAGAGCTTGGCCCCGTGCCTGTTCCCTGTGTGCCCGGATCACCCAACAATGCAAACGCTAATCTGCACCAGGCGTGACCATCAAATCAAGCAAAGCATATGCATGTGTGCTTTGGTTCTGAAATGCATTTTCCTGTTCATCTTTGCAGGTCCCAGCTCCTGTTCAATGTGTAACAGCTTCTTCTTTCCACAAGTCATGCACAGAGGAGAGCAGGACAGCTGGACTTGCAGTGAGAAGAAGGATTGTTATCACCTGCATTTGGAGAACAAGAAGCCTGAATACCTCCCTTCACAGAACTGAGAGTGGGTATGTCCAAATCATGCTCCGGAATAGAAGATCTCTGCAGATCTCAGCAAAGGGCAGCACCTTGTTAGTGGAGATAATGTTTGTTGCTCACGTTCGACTCTGCCCAGGGCTCAGCTGAATCTCAGCCAAAGTTCTGATAGCAGAATATAGATCAAAATGTCTGAACAATTTTGATGTGCACTTCATTGCTGCTCAATACTCGGGAGGAGATGTTTTCTCTGGGGTGCCAACAGCATGCTTCACTTAGCTGCTTTTTCTCCCTTTGTTTTCATGGTCATTAGACAGGATAAACGTAGCACAGATTGGAGGGAGGAGGTGAGGTCACTGCGCTGCTGGTTTGCTCCTTTCTCTGCTTTGGAATGCTGCTTTCCTGGCCTTGTAGCCAGACCATGGTGCTTCCACCAGTGTTTCCTCTCTTTTTAAGTTATGAGAGGTGTTCCTGCAGGAACTGCAGGTCAGCTATGCACCAACAGAATCACAGAACATTAGGGATTGGAAGGGACCTCAAAAGATCATCTAGTCCAATCTCCCTGCCACAGCAGGATCACCTAGACCAGGTTGCACAGGAACATATCCAGGCAGGTTTTAAACATCTCCAGAGAAGGAGGCTTCACAACCCCCCTGGGCAGCCTGTTCCAGTGCTCCATCACCCTCACTGTGAAGAAGTCCCTCCTGATATTTATATGGAACATCCTATGTTCCAGATTACACCCATTGTCCCATCACTAGGTAACACTGAGAAGAGTGGCTCCATCCTCCTGACACCCACCCTTCATGCTCATCGTATTCCTGCCTGGTGCTGTACGCTGGGAGCACTCCACTAGTACTAGGCTTCGCGTAAAGGCAGCCTGTCATCTCTTCTGCATTTCTGCACCCTGGCTTCTCATGGAAACCCTCTCCCTCCCCACTGTTGCTGCACAGGTGTTCAGGCACACACACACAGAAATCCAAGACAAAGCATTTAGTCTGGAAGAACATCAGTACTAAACGTTCAGACAAAGCCTGATGATCTACGCTTAGAGTCATACTTGACTTTCTGTAAGCTAAGTCCACATCATGTGTATAGAAAATCTTGCATTTTGCACGACTATATGAGGAGAACATCCCCTTCCAGTGGTCAGAACCCACACAGCCATCCACAAGTGTCAGTAGAAAGGAACTGGAAAGCACTGGCTGCAGATTTAACTTCTCCTGTCTGACAGCTTCAGGCTAGACTCTAGCAAATACCTGATGTTTGTGATCCTGACCAGAGGGAATTATGGAGCCAGATAGCCCAGAGAGAACATTGTCTGTTGTGGGTCAGGAATGGCTAACCACTGCCTTTGGTTTTAATTATATCTATTACATGATAAATGAACAAACCAGATACATGTGGGGGTTTTTTCTCCACCCATGGCTACAACCAAGCATCTCTTGGGTTTGTTTTTTTTTGCTGTGGCTAATATTACAATTAAACTCTGAGATGCAGCCTGGGAATGTATTAAAAAAACCTGCCTCAGCTGTGCTGCACCAAATATTTCTTACAAAACCAATCCTTTTCTGATTTCCTTCATGCCCATACTATTTACAGAGCAAACAGAGGGAATCAAATCACACAACCTATAAAAAGAGTGAAAAGCAGGGCCTTCCTGGCTCCCAGAAGTAAGGAAATGTAGCGTTAAGACTTGAGGCTCATTTCCAGCGTTGTGTGTTCGTATGGCAGTCTCTAAACGGTGCATTATCTCGCACACCAGATGTGCAGCAGCATCGAGGTACAACAGGGTGCGATAAGTGTCGAATTTCAGCCCTATTTCTCCTTTTATGTTTTAAGTCAAATCCTTAGTCTGATTGTAGTTAGGGTTTTTTGTCTTGTTCTCTATGAACATTGGGGGAGGTGGGAGAGAAGTGGGGGGTTTGGCATTCAGTTACAGAAATGGAAAAGGAAATCATCTGGGAATCAAGAGTACCGTAAGTGAACAGCACAAGAGAAATCAACATCCAAACCTCTAATTTTATTTAAATTGGTGTAAAACTAGAGTATAGAAACAACTTACGCTGATGTGATTAACTCCACTTAAGTGGAATTTGCCCCCAAGACAGCAGTCTCTTGGCTGACACAATGAGCTGCATTTGGAACCGATACAGAGATCTTAAAAGTTATTTGAACCGCGGCAAAACGCTGTTCTGAAAAGACTATTTAGATATTAAGTAATTGAAACACACTTCAATAAATAACTCTGTTGCTGTTGTATTGTAAGAGGTTTACTACTAATAATTAAAAAATATTCCTGTTGTGTCTCAGCTGGGAGGTGGTAACCTGGTAAAGCAGCTAGCGCAAGAGCATGTTTTTCATGTCCAAGTAGTCATCCTGGAAACAGAGCAAATAAAACTCTGCAGCAGGAAGAATATCAAACTTGGACAGAGCCTGCTAATTTTCTGGTATGTTAATAGTATTTGGGAGCTGGAGGGTGGGAGTTTCGGCTCAAGAGAAAAGAGAGACCACGGTGAGGGGAAAAAGCTTTATTCTTCAATGCACATTTTTCTCTCGCTGTTTCTCCGGGAAGGTTCCTTTGCCTGCAAGGAGTTGTCAAATGCTTTTTGGATTCAAAGGAAACTTCTTGCTGGTTTGCGTGGGTTTCAAGTGGGGCCCGGTGCTTGAGCATTAGCTAGGTGCTGGTGGTTCTGTAGGCACACAGATGGATCCTGCGGAAGCTGCAGAAGCTCAGCTTCTTGCAGGATCAAATGGCTGCACACCTTTAAAGAAGCCGGGCATGACACGCAGTGCTTCCAGTCATCCACAGATGAATGAGCTAATTAAATTATTTTTTTCTTGCTCTGGTGTACTGCATATTCCAATTAAGTTGCTAAGCCAATCAGCTTGAAATAAATCAGCCATATTGTTACATAATTCTTTTTAATAAACAGAGATATCATTATATGAACTAGGTTCTAAGGGTGCCAGATGCTCTGAAACAAGGACTCTAATTTATTTCATTGATTTTTAAGAAGCAACCCATTCATGTGTGATAGCTTTTATCATCCAAAATGCTAAGCCTTAGCTGAGTTTAAAGTAGATTTCTGCCATTCTCATACATAAATGAGAGCACGGAAGAGCTAAACGTGGACCTTCCTTAATTCCCCATTGCCCAATCACATAAATCTGTTGTCCCAACCCCCTAAATAAACAGCCTTTATGACACGATTAAGAGGATTGCAGTAGAAAAGAGGCCCAAAAATCCCTCTCAAAAATACTGCACCCAATATTAAGAAAAAAGCATATGTTCTTCAAAAACAAGGGGGTTGCTGAGGAAGGAGCACATCCTGGGTGGTTAGCATGATGCAATGAGAAGAAGGGAATGGCTGGGGCTTATTATAAGCCCTTGGTGCTGAACGCTAGAGCACAGCAGAGCTCCCTGGAAGTTGGCAAGGACTGTGTGAGGCTTAGACCCTCAGACCAGAGAACCTACTTCCCTCTGTAAGAAACAACAATTGTGTGCTTTGAAGCTGAGGACATGTTTCAAGGATACTGTTAAAGGAGATGGAGAGTGGAGATGTTCCCTTCAAATCCTGTCTGTGATGAAGGCTCTTCCAGAGGAGAGCATAAACACACACATCTAACCCAGTAATGAATCAAAACTGGTTTTGTCTTTCTGCCCCCATAGTTCATGCTTTTTTTTCCTCGCATAGAGAAGACCATACCAAACAGAAACCATTTGGGTTGGTGTTTTGATAGCTTCACGGGAAGGCTGAACAAGTGATACGGAAGTCAAGGTATGCCAAGTAGCTCGAGTCAACAATCCTAACCCGCCAGCAAGTGCTTCCTGAAGAAACTGAGCATTCCCCAAAGGTGCAGCCCAGCAGAACATCGTTACAAAGGAATATGGTGATCACTGGGTGTCTTTGGGGTATCTGTGCCTACCAGTCCCATTTGTTCCCATTTCTTTTGGACTACGACAAAACTGCTTTTGCTTCATATTTTTACCTGGACAGTGATGACTGAAAGCTATTTCTCTGGATAAAAGATGAAGGAAAAACCCCTGTGGTTTCCATTTGGACATTAGAGGGTTGATGTGTTTTGCTGTCACGTTCCATTTTTAAATGCATGACACTGCACAGGTGTTCAGACTCCAAATCCTCAGCTAAATCTGTCATCTCTCCACAGCTTGTCACCGCATCAGCTCACAAACCGAGGGGAGAATGAAGTTCCCGTATGGTAGAAAACCGCAAGTGCTTGACAATGGTTAATGATAATTTCTTTCCATAGCTGAAAAACATCGCTGCACTTGATAAATTTTCAGGTATTATAATTGCTTTGAGGTTCATTTGCCTATCTGGGTTTTTCTCCATTTAATAATTTATCCACAAGCCCCTGATGTGGAGGAGACAAACTAACAGATGATTACAAACGCAAAGGGTTTTGCAGGAGCTGAAGTTGTTAGTCTGACTCAAAGCAGGGGCTGGCAGTTCTATCTCTGCGCTCGCAATCCTTAACACACTGGCTGAATTCAGAAAGATGAGATTTACCAAGAATTACAAATCATCTTCCTGTGTCTGCCTCAAGCATATAATGTTTCTGTATCTCTGGGTATTGCTACTACACAACACAGCAAATAATATAACAACCAGTATTATAAGCAAGATGGTCTTGAGTAGTTACCCAAAAAATGGGGCCAACCCACAGTAATGCTCAAAATTTCTGCTGAATCTTTTACACTGCTGATGGAGACTTCAGGGCAAAGGATACCACGTTCAAACTACACAGGGATAGAGAAGATGGGAGAATGAAGCAGTTCATACAGGACTGTTGCTCCCAGAAGCACATCTCCTCCTGCCACTCCAAGGACATTCTCTGCAGCAATATTTGAAGACAAAAATCAAAACCTACCTTGTAAGTTAAGATTAGATCTCTCACAGGGTCTAGAAGTGAACCATCAGGTCCATCTAAGTAATTTAGAGAAAACATGACAAACTATCCCTTTGCAGATGACTGTTTAAATTTTGGCTTCATGATCAGGTAGCATCCATCAGCAAATGAAAGCAATGGTGTCTGTCTCAGTGACATAGTATTGACCCCCAAGAGGTGTACCTGACTCTTGCACAACTCAGTGCAACTAATCCAAGTCCTCTGAAGTCTTGATTCTATGGTCTACGCAGTTCTTCCTATTGGTTGTAGGAGAGAATTGAGTCAGGGATCTCCTGAGCAAACTGAACACATATGTAGTCCACTGAGATGGATGGGCAAACAGCTGGCAAGATGGTATGAGGCTGTTCCAAATCAAGTTTGAAAGGCTTTGGAGATAGGGAAAGGTCCTTGATGACCAGGAAAAACCTAAACTTAGTGACCAATTTCAAAAAAGACTAAAAACAATCCAGGAGATTACCAGCTGCTCAGGCTCACTTCAGCCCCTGGGGAAATCATGGAGCAAATCCTTTCTGAAGTCTGGGCACATGAAGGGAGAAGATGATGACTGGGAATAGCCAGCATAGATTTACCATGGATTTACTAAATTTACCATGCATGACTGAACTGATTGCCAAAGACTTATCAAAAGGCTAAGTCTGTGGGTAAGGAGACAGCAGAGGAATGCCATCTCCTTTATCAAGGTTTTTGACATCTGTCTCCTACAGCCTTGAAGAGTTTGGTGCTGTTGGGGAGATAAAGCAGCTGGACCGAGGAGCAGAAGGCAGTGGTTAATGAGTTGTCCTCAGTAACAAATGGAGTCCCATTCTCCATACAGACTGAATTCACAGAAGGATCGACTAGGCTTAAATTCTCATAATCGCTGTCATCACTGGAAAGTTTTGACGTATTTGCTGGAAAACACATTATAAACAAAATAACCCCCCTGAAATTTAATCTTCCCAGAGAAGATGATTTTAACAATCTTGTTTACTTCAAATTTCATCATGGTGTTATTTTCAAAGTACACTGCTGAAAGTTGCTGCTGCTGGGTTTGAGGACTCCGAAGGAGGAGTGCTATAAAACATGCAGAATTTCCATATTAATCAAAATGTAACTTCCAATTCTAGAGACACTGACGGGTGCAGAGTATTTCAATTCACTTCTTCCTCTCAGTATTCACCCCTCAAAGCCTGTATTTATGCCATCAGAGCAGTGTCACTGGAAGGACAGACCTTCTTCATAGGGTTAAGCAAGCCTGGCCACCAGAAAAGGCACTGCCACTGCCTTCCCACCTTCCTCAATAGAGTATTTCATTCATCAGGGAAATCCTGAATATGAACTATTTTAAAGCAATATTTTCTTAGCACCTTTTTGCAAACAAAATTTGCTGTTTACAAATAAACATGATGACTCTGAGCCGATTCTTTCAATAGAGGCTTTGAATGACAGCATACATAGGAATTCAGCACTTCTTTCTTGTTTCAAATTTATAGATTCCTTGAGGAAAAAGTCATTTTTGTATTGTGTGTTAGACCTAAAGCACAAGATTCATCTGCTAACTTCTCAGGACATCATCTTGCATACAGATATCGAATGTTGAAGGATGAGATGTTCTTCCTTGCTTTGTAATACAGCTAGGCACAAACTGCTTCGTCCTTGAGTTATCTGAAGCACAGTGCACTCCCCAAGTAGGTGCCTCAAAAGTGGTTAGAAGAAAAGAGAACTCTTTTTCTCCTCCGATAGACTAAAAAATATCCCAGTGCAGACACGCCGTTAGAATCACAGAATTGTTCTGGTTGGAAAAGACCTTTAAGACCACCAAATCTAACTGTTTACCCAGCGCTACCAGGTGAAAGCACCACATGAAAGAAAAATTTTCTCAAAAGTTAACTTTCGACAATTGTATTTATAACTACAAAGATGAAAAAGGATTCTACTGACTTAATCTTATCCCCCCCACACATGGCTGCATTATTGCTGGCTCAACCACTTCCAGGTTTGTGACACACCGTAGGGAGGGCTCAGCTGGTTGGATCAAGAATTGAGACCTCAGTCAGAAAATGGGCAACCAGATTGGAAAGACAGACACACTTATGTACTTTAATGAAGTACATCAATTAGCTCCACTTATTTACATTGTCTTACAAAACATTAGTGTGTGCATAGAACATCAATAAACTTCTCACAGAATCACAGAACATTAGGGATTGGAAGAGACCTCGAAAGATCATCCAGTCATCCAACACCCCTGCCAGAGCAGGATCACCTAGATCAAGTCACACAGGAACAGGTCCAAGCAAGTGTCTCCAGAGAAGAAGACTCCACAACCTCCCTGGGCAGCCTGTAGCAGTGTAATTTATAAAATTACTATAAAATTATTATAAAACAGAAGTAGGAGGAACTCTGATGTACCTACTATTAAATTTTTGCTGAGGGGGCTGAGAAGGTTAAACTACGCACCTTGCAAACACTATTTAACATGGATAAAGTCCAGCCTAGGAAGGTTATTCTGTATCTTATCCTCCAGGGTCAATAATTCTATACTTAGAGCCTTTTCTGAACCTATCCATCTCTATTTCAGATGGGCGCACGTCTTGATGCTTCTAACCAAATTGATGAACTTCTCCCTCACTCTTATTGTTTTTATTTCTGACTACTGCAAGATAAACTAGGACCTTGTCTCACTCCTAATGGAAAGCTTATCTATTAGAGATTATGACTTGTAGGAGAAACAGGTCATAGTTCCAGTTAAAAGGAGTATTTTACAGACTCTCCAAACATGTTTCTTTCAGGAGTGGCGAAGCAGAATCAAGATCAGGTTTATATCAAGAGAACATGTGAATTTTACTATATTTTTTAATAGCACCTTTCAACAGAAGCTTTTCATACATGCTGACAGCTACAAAGGTTGTCGCTGCTTGTAAAGGAACACATCCTTCAGGAATCTGTGGGATATTTCTTTAATTAGACATTAGAGATTGGACAAAGTATTCAGATATATGATCTGTTTATGTGCAGTCCTTCCAGTTATTTTTCTTTTCAGCTACTACTGCACTTACTCAGAACACTGATGTGTGCTTAGGCCTGCAGACGAAGCAGAAGGCAGCCCATAAGATCTTGCAGTGAAAGTAATGTCAAGGAGAACGGGAATGGCTAGATATGGGAATGTTCTCTCTGATCTCTGAGCTGATCAAACCCTTGTGACTGTGCTCATCCAACCTTTTGGTGTTGTGCTTTTAAACTCGTGCATAATGCTAATACAGCCATGCAGTTCACACCCTCATAACATGCACGTAACATATGTAGAGTCCTGTCTTCATGGGCTGCCTGCTGATGTCACAGAGACCCCAGACTGCCTAGACAGTACACCCAGAGATGGATAAAAACCATTGGTAGAGAAAGAACCACCATCTGAAGGAAAACATCCCAGGAGAATTATTCGGAGTATAATTTCCTTCTGAATGTAATTTTATTCGTCTACAAAATTACCAAATTGTCCAAGAGTTCACTGTGACTGGATGGCCACTTTTAACCCTAACATGGTGGGTCAGCACTGTCAGTATCTTCCTGTTAAGATGTTCTGTGAAAACCAACAGGACAGAATGGAGAAAAACAAGTTGTAAGTCACTCCAAATGTGCATGATCAGAGGAAACGATCGACAAAGCAGCAAAACTTGCTAACGTTGGAGTTCTTTGAGGAAGAGGTCCCCAGGAACAGGCAAATAATGAAGCCTAAAGCCAAGTGTCTCAAGAGTGATGGAAGATAACCAAGCATAAAGGAAGGAATTAGGAAAACTTTGTTCACAGCACTAGGAAAACCTCACTAAACAATATGATAATGTCAGCTGTGAAACTTCCTAGGGATTATCATGGGGCCTTCTAAAAAAAACTAATGAGGAGTTATTAGGAAATGTTTAGTACAAGCAATCCTACACCACTGGAAGATACTGCACAGCTTTTCTTTGTATTCATCAGCTAAACAACAATTGAGCAGAGAGAGTTTGAGAGACATCAAGTATGGTTCTTCCACAGGTCCATAACAAATGCCTAGGTCCCAGATCTATAAGCTGTAAAACCACACTGAAACACCTGACCCAGGTTGTCCTTGTGTTTTACTAATGTAAATTCCCCGAAGCTTGCTTTGGAGAACGCCTCACGGTACACCTGAGCTCCAGATCCATGCCCAGGCTCTCCTCAAGGCCAAGGCATGCCTTCAACGATTTGTGCTGAAGGATCCAATCCAGGATGTGACTTTTACACACCTTTGGCTAAGTTCATACAAGGAGGAAAAAACACTTGCGGTGATGATAGAGTTGTTTAGGTTGGAAAAGACCTTTAAGATCATGGAGTCAAACCCACTAACCTGTGATGCTCCATCACTTTTTATTTCAGTCTAGTTTTTAGGTATTGGGCTTTCTAATCCAGTATCTCCTGACAGGAGCAAGAACATATTCTGCTGAGCCTGAAAGTACTTTCCTGCTGCCACTGATTTTGAACAGACATATCCCACCTCCCACAAAAAGCAAACAAATAAATAAATCAATGGATTTGTACTTATTCTCTCTCTTCAAGCAGCTTTCAGTCCCTTTGAGGGCAAGGACTGAGCAAATTCCTGTGGAATACTGTCTGTCTTGATGCATATGATACTGTCTTGAGATGCAGGCTCACTTTCCCTGTTGCTACCCTAATTAGAGGGTAAGCGCCGACTTATTTGCATGGAGAGAATGGAGATGTTATCACCTATTTATTCATTAGCCATTAAAAGCTGTTCTACCTTAGGCTAACCAGCTTCCCTTAAGAAGCCTGCTAGGCTAAGGGAACCAAGGAATCCTTGCAACCCAGAGGAAGGCTCTGAAGTCTCTAAAATGAATAGTTTTTAAGCCAAGGCTCCTTTCTTCCCAGGACCTCCTTCCTTCCTTGCTGAATCTCATTCTCAAGCCTAAAATGCAAACCGCAGGTGTTTAGTTCAAAGTGGTGACACAGATAACTTCTGTGCTATCTTTTAATGACTTTGAGTTTCCAGAAATGTAGGAAAATTCCTGACCACGTGTAGTTAAGGTTTATTCTCAAACTGAGGAAATGAGAAAAGGACCCCTTTATTGTGTAGGTTTTCTTGCCCCACTGAAGTTGGCTAATACTTCTTTTCAAGTGGTGTATTTTGAAGAGGAGTCTGAACTAAATGAATTATACAGTAGCTCCTGTTTTCATCACAGCCACAGAAAGATGAAATAAATTTTGTAAGGTCTACGTGTCTATGCAACAACTACCAAACCCCTGTAATTTGACCACCCCAAGAATTCCTGGTGAACTTCTGACTGGGATGCAGGTATCCTCTGGCTTTCAACTCCAGTTCTGTTTCAGATCTTATTTTAGCCCATCTCTGAAGCAAATTGAGCTCCCTATGCTGCTGCTGCTGCCTGCTCTGTGTCAGTCCCACTCACATAACTGTTCACCCACTCCGGGCACTTCAATCGCATCTGACAGAGCTGGTGATCTCAAGGATGATTAGATTTCTATTAAATAATTATAGTGGATAAGAAAGAAATCAGGACATAGGGCACATATTCAGAGTGGAGCAGGCTTTATTAATACCTGCTCACAGACCAGTTTATCTCAATATTCCCTGAATGAAGAGAAGAATATTAATATCACCGGTATGAGAAAAGTCAGTTAAGTCACTACTGGTTTGTGGTATCAGGACTTCAGTTTTAATATCAAAATAGAACGAAGTTGAATCTCCTTCAGAGGTACCAGCTTTATTGTCACCAATTAAGGCTAAATCTAGTAGTTAATCTGAGGCGAACATGACAATCCAATCCATCAAACCCCAAGAAAGGCACAATACCTATTGTATTTGTATTTTTCACCATATTAATCTTGTTATTCCACCAAAAATGGAACTGTGCTGTTCACTGAAAGAATCTTGCAGACTCACCAGAAGGCAAATTCCTGCAGAAAGGCCTTCTCAGTCATTGTAAATACACAGTTAGCTCTTTTAAGTTAATTCCTTTCCCCATTGTCCAACATTAAGTATTAAAAACAGCAACGCTGAACCTTCAGTCTAAGCAAGCAGAGTAACGGATCCCATCCAACACCCACAGAAAGGTTTTGTTAAATCAAAGGTGGAGTTTAAATTCCCTCGTCACTGCGGTGTTAGGCTGTCCGCCGCTGATAATGCACAGGTCATGCGTATCTGAATAGAAGGATTACGGGGTGAATACCATCAAATGGATCCAAGTACGAGGTAAGTCAGGTTTTTTCATTCTTGCATTTAGAGGCACTTCATTTATTTTAAATCAAATAGGTCCTAACTCAACAATGAATTTATTCTCCTGTCAGACACTCACCTAACTTGATATTATTTTAAGCTCGCTTCAGTCAGATTCCAGTGACCGGATACTGAGTTTTAGTGAGAAGAAAAACAGTAAGAGGCTCAAAGCGTGAGATGGACGACAATGGCTCTCTCACTTTTTAAGAACTTTAAGGAAACACATCAGCTGTCATATCACCACAACTGCTGTAGGAAATTAAAAAACCTCAGATTTGGGGTTCTAGGGAGAAAAGGAGGAAGCATAAAACAAAACATACTTCAATGCCCCCAGAATGCAAATGTGGTAGAAACACAGACTGTTGTATCTCTTGGTCTTCATCTAAATTTTATACACCAGAGCTCACTGCTGCAGCAAGACCTTGATAGGGAGAGGGTGTCAGAAGGGAAGAAACTGCTTTTTAGAGCAACAGTGCAGTGTCTACAATATCTGCAGTTCTGAAAACTTGCTCTTTATAGAAAGAGTGATAATTAGTGATAATTATGACACCCTCACATCACGTTCCAGTGTTTTGCTTTAACAGAAGATAAAATCAGATTGTATATCCACTAACAACTGAGTTTTAAAATGGACAATTATAAATGGAAACAGTGTTTTACATTATAGAACTAAAGGTGGTAAAGCCTTCAACTGATCTGCTACCTGAGAGCTGCGACAGACAGCTGGAAAGGGAGCTCTGACTATTTGATTTGCTTCTTGTGCAAATACACTGTATTTTGCTTTAAATTAAAACCAAAACCAAACCAGAGCTGGGCAGTAGAAGGGAAGATTGTCCTTCTACCTTCTCCTGGCTACTGTAGTTTGATCAGGTGGGCATCTCCAAGAGGAGAGTAAGGAAACTGCCGCTTCCCCCAAAGAAACTGAGCATCCTCTGCTTGGAAAAAAAAATAAATTAGGAGGAAGGAATTGAGATGGGAGGGAGAAAAAGGGGTGGTAAGTGGGCAGCTCACACCAGAGTGCAGCTTAGCAAAGCTCCCTGAAGGGCTTGAGCCTTCCTTACAGCAGGGAGCAAATCTGAGCCAGGGAAACAGGACTAAGACTGATGGATTTGTCATTCAGCACAGAAGACCGTGCAGTTTGACTCAAAATTAACTCAAAAATGGATGTTTCCAGTTCTGGAAGATGAATTCAATGACTGCAAACGACACAGCGCTTCAGCAGCAGGGTGAGACAGAGCTGCAGTGTGGCAGAGAGATGCGGCTGTATTGCAGGATTTGTCCCAACCCAGGAAGGAGTTTAACATCAGTCTTTTCCTTGCCTTGAACGGTGACAGGACTGAAATTAGCCAACGGACAAAATTTAATCTGTTTTAAAAGAAAGTGAAGTGCGAGTCAGTGAGTGATTATCACCCATAAGTGTTTCAATCATCTAATTTAAAGTGGCCCAGGCTAACACACTGATAACTCTTCCGTGATGCCACAGCTACACAAGTAACATTATCTACTACGAATCTTTCCACAAAGCTCATTAGCATTTTGTTAGTTTAATGAGTGGAAAACCCCACAGGCTTTCGCTTTCTCCCCAGCACAGTTTGCTCAAGGAACCGAAGGGCTGCCCTTCACTCCTGCCTTGGTCCACACTGTGTCACTCTGAAAATTCCCTTTGCTGGCCAGTTAAGATCAGAATCAGCAGCTCTTTTCAACCTCTCCAGTGTTTTCGTCTTAAAAATAAAATTGCAGATTTAAAGTTCACTGTTAACTTAGTTAAGATATTGCTTCCCAACTTCTTCCTTTATTGTTTCTGAATATCTTAGACATGCTTTCTTTTTTGCTTTTAAAGCAAAAAAGTGTGGAGGCTCTGCACTAAAAGGGTTATTTTAAAAATCTATAACAGAACAAAGTACAAGAGGAGGATTTTTGTAATTACCCCAAATTAAACATTAATATTTGTGAAATAAGGAGTTTAGTTTGTCACGTGCAGCACTAATTTCCTGACTCATGGGAACAATCTACATGCTTGGATCTACAACATCTAGAAGCAGCAGTCACACTCTTGGATCTCCTCCATTTAAATCTGGTGGCTGTCTCAACATACGTAGTTTAAACCATGCCAGTCAGATCTCTTAGCGAGATGGAGAGACTTGTGCTACCATATTAGACTTCCAGACTAGAGTTACGTTGAACAACATGAGCCAAGGAGCACAGAGTTTCCATGTGCTCATGTAGACCACAGTCTTCATAATACAAGCTGCCCTGTAGTATATTTATTCAAGATGCTATAATTATACTTTCTTCTGAAATGACAACATATTTTAATATAAAAATTAAAAACCCATCCTGAATATGTTTCCTCCTCAAAGTGTCACTAACAAGTAGGAATAGTTACTGGCTTTGTCATTCATGTATTCTCTTTGGTACAAACCCTGAATGTCTTTAATTTCTGAATACATGGCTCTGAGATGACTGGTATCCATGTAGAGTTTATTGTACTTTCTAGATGTACTCCTAATTATATATTTTCTTCTCTTTTGGGGACAAAAATACCTAACTATTGTGCTATTGCATTGGGAATGCAGATGTGTGAGAATTTTATCTGAGGAAAGCCTGTTGAGCAGCACAAACGTTCAACCTGGAATGTGTGTGCAGTGCCACCTGAAAAGAACTGGGTTAAAATCCTAAGCAATAGGTCACAATAATCATCATGTGTGATTGTTCATTCACTGCAGACGTAAACAGCACAGCGCCAGCTTCTCTACTGACAGAGTTCATCCTCACCTCTCTGTGTGGAGATGGGCACGTGAAGGAGAGAGTCAGCTCTGAGGAATATTCTTCTGGTCTACTAGAGGGCAAGCTGGGAAACATGCCCCAAGGCTCTTTTTTATGTTAAGCCAGCCTTTGTTCCTTTGTTCCTAAATAATGATAGCAGGCACATCTTGATTGTAAAGTACCATGATGTCCACCTACAGAGGGCTATGGGATTACTGTTATGTACCTATTCCTGCACCACAGTCTCTGAAGGCTGCTTCGGCTAAGAATTACCCAACAGCCTGGAGTAAGGAGAAAATTAAACACATGTAATGAAAATGGAAGCAATCAGCAGGTGCTTGCAAAGAGAAAAGAGCCAGGTAGCCTCAGAGGACAAAAAATTCAAGGTCCCATATTTTACCCTGGTGTGGTGCTAAGCTTTGTGGTTCCCTGTGCCCCTTCGTGGGCTGAAAACAGCAACAGTTCTCAGAACTGCTGGTGGCAGCCATCAGATTGTCACACTCGCACACTCACAGAGCTGGACTGTTTAAGAGTACAATTCCTCCTTCTAGGCTTTCCTTCACTGAGGGCTGGGTAGAAAAGTCCCACTTCCAAATTCTCCCCTGTGGGCTGCAGAATAACAGCAGAAAGGACCCACCACAACTTCTCACATGCAGAACTTGGTGTCAGGGTGGAAATATTCCTTGTTGTCTGTCTGTCCCTCTCCTCCTGCAGTAACCTCTCAGCCTCCCTGCCCCTGCCCATGCAGCTACTTTATCTCTGTCATCTTCCTCTCTCCTGTATTCACCTCTTATTCCATCTAAGTCCCAATGCTTTTTTTTCTCTTCAGATCAGCCTCAAGCATAGCCAGCTCCTTCTCCATCAGAACCATAAAACCTCCTTACATCTGCATAATAATAGAAAAAATACAGAAACACTTCTGTGTGGAGTGGTTTATTTTCTCAGAAAACGGGTCCAGTTATGTTTGTACTGGTGATTCATGGTATTAGAAATAACTGGTCATCTCCAAAATCAAGTGCTACATAAAGTCAGGAAATTCTCAGCTGTTCATAAACATAAACCATACATGCTGGAATGGAGAAACGGAATTAGACTATTCCAGCTAGACTCAGCTCTGCACTGTAATGACACAATAACCGTAACTGGTCCCAATGCACATAAAAACTGGTTTTAGAGACATTAGATTCTTAGTTGTATTTTTTTTTATTTCTCCCTTTTCTTTCATTTTCACTTCCCTGCTAATAATAGCTTCTATTACCACCAATCGTTTGGAACAAAAAGAAAACCTATCCACGAACTACAGCTCTTACAGGTCTCTAATTCTACCTTAAATTACAGTTAGAGTCGCTCAAATTCTGTATTTACAGTAAGTGCTGCCATTCCAAGGAGAGTAGAGCATCATACCAGCACCGAAATCTCTGCTGCAAGGACAAAGCTACTTAGTCTTAACTGTGGACCCATTTTCATAGCCTTTTATTTCCTCTCCACTCTTAATTTGTTTCCTCATCCTTCCAGTCCTGAAATAGCCTCTTTGTTAACTGTGACTGAGCTTACAGCTGACACAGAACACCAGTCCACAAGGAGATTCCCTACAGGAAAGGGATTAACATTGATTACGGAGTCCTGACCTGCAGATCCATAGGTTTTGTGAGAGTCATCCAGAAACGCATCCACCTGCCCCACATCCCATCTCTTGCTCACCAAGCAGCACTGGCAACTCACACATTTCTTCACAGGACCCACAGTTTTTCCAGCATCTCAAGTGCCTGGCATGAAGAGTGAGCAGGTGAACATTAGGACTGCAGCCCATGCTCCAAAGAGCCCTGTGCCAGGTGCAGACTCCAAGGCTGCAGCCTGATGTCAGGGCTCCTCCATGGGTTCATTTACTGCAGGGTGCATCCCACATGCATGACTCCACATGCAGCCACAGCCTCATTGCATAATTGCACAGACACCAGCACCTTTTGAGCTCTATGATGGAACAGACAGAATTTCTGAAGCCCTATCCAGAAGGAAAAATCTGGTACATGGGATGAACACAGAGTCTCAGTGAAAACCTACAAGCATGGAAAGCGGTGAACTGGGAGAAAGGGACTGTTAAAAGGATGAACCATAGCTCCCATGGAATTACTTAATGGTAGTGGTGCTCTGTTGGAAGCAGAGCCTACCTAGCAGGTTCACCCATTATTTTAATTCTGATTGATTCTTTAACTACCTAAACAGACTACCTGAAGTACAGCTACATGGTGGGAGACTGGAAGAATTTAAAAGGAATGGGAACACCAAGTGGGGTTGGGGAAATCTACACAAACATTTAAGAACAGAAGGGAAAGGCCAAAGCTGCCTCAAAATACAAAGTTTGGAAATCAAGTTCAGGATGAATTTCTAACAGTCCTGTGAATGGGAGCTCACACTATTCTCCTTTCCAGATCTGCTGCTTTTCATCGAGCTCTGAAACGTGTGATCTAGTCAAAATTTCAAGGTAAGTAATTTTGCTTTATAATGGGTATAGCGAAGTGGTGAGCTAAAGAGGTGGGCAAAACTTGAGTAGAAGATTAAGAGAGCAAACATGCTGTCCTGTGAAGTACACAAGCTTTTAAACCGTCGCTTATCACAGCAATTTTGAGATAAGGGAAAAAAAACTCTTCCTCTTGCTTCACTGCATTTGGGTTGGACACAGTGACAAGTACCTCTGAAAGACGCAAAGTGACAAGTCTTCCCCGAGCACCAGAGCAGCCTGCTCTGATTCTGACGAAGATGCAACCCACACCTACAGAGTTACAGCTCCTGTCTTCAAGCCATCTAGCGCAGACTAGCACAGATCTTTCCATCCCGATAGCATGGGCAGCTCTTCATCAGACTTGCCCAACAATTCTGTCTTATTCAATACTCAAGCCAAATACAGGCGAACACACGTCCACAATCATTGGCACCCCGGTGACAGAATCACAGCATGATAGTGGTTGGAAGGGACCTCAAAAGATCATGTAGTCCAATCCCCCCCTGCCAGAGCTGTTACTGCCCAGTCAGTGCTCATTTCCCACACTGGGAAGTTTTGTTTAAGGGTAACATTTTCACAGTCTAGTAGGGGTCTGCTGCACCCAGAGCAGAGTTACATCTCTCTGATGCCCTTTCAGCCCCTGTGACCAACTTCTCTTCTTGCAGAAACCAAGGCTCAGGAAGCAAAATGGAAAGTGGAATTGGTCAGCACATCCCGATTCAGTGTTTGGGCTCCACCAGTATCTGTTTCAGTGCCACATTGTGCTACAGGTAATGAGACATACTTCCAGCACACCACTGGCATGCAGCTCTCAAAGTGCTTTGTGATGGTGGGAAACTACTTTCTATGCTACAGATGGAAAGCCTAAGAGTTGTATTTTGTATGCTGGGTGCTAGGGGATCTTGTGTGATCTAGTGGTCTGCTGGACATCAGTCAAGCAGACTTGCTGTTTAAATAGCACCTAGAATCATAGAATCATAGAATCATTACAGATTGGAAGGGACCTCGAAAGATCATCTAGTCCAATCCGCCTGCAACAGCAGGATCACCTAAACCAAGTCACACAGGAACCCGTCCAGTCAGGTCTTGAATATCTCCAGTGAGGGAGACCTACAACCTTTCTGTGCCCCATTCAGCCTACAATTAAACTGAAAATATGTCACCAGCTTCACAGAAGTAGGTCAAAAGATGTGATGCAAGGACCAGTTTAGTTCAGTGCTGAATGTTAACCTCCTGTGTAAAGTAAACCTCCTCCCAACCACCTTAAGACATAAGTCCTCATTCAGGGTAATAAATTCTCCAACTGTTGAAATCAGCATTTGTTGAGCTGTCTTCAAGTTCAAACTGCCTGCATTCCTTGGGTTACTTACCTTTATCACACAAGAGCAAGATGTAGCCTTACAGTGCCTACAGCACGGAGAAAGACACTAAAATTAACCAAATGCAACAGTGGGCTCAGTATATTTCAGGACAAAAATCTCCCTGAAATTGGAATTTCATCATCCAAGATGACCAGAGGGAAACTGTTACCTTTCCAAAACTGAGTCAAGAGTTTTGCATGATGCCTTTCTTCCGATTCTCTCTGCAAGGGCACCGCACACACATTTGTAAGACCACAGAGACAGAATTAAAGTAGCCAGGAGGAATCAACCTCTGTGTTTCTATGCCTCGCGTGGTGTATGTAGTTTAAATGGAAATGCAGCTTTATGTCAGTTTTGAAGCTACTTCTGCGAATGAAGCTATGCCTATAGCAAATAATAAATGTTCTTTCCAGCTCAAGTTGTTTAACTCTATTTAAAAAAAAAAACCTTCTAAAATTTTTAGCTTAATTGTCCAACAAATTAAAAAGTCCAGGACAAATGTGATCTGTCATTGAATTTCACTCATACGTCACTGTAATTTAGACTTGCAGGAGGAAAAACAAAAGAATCCTCAAAAACCACCCTTCCCTCCCCCATTGTCAAGTATTTGTCATCTGTACAAACATTATACAAACATTACTGGGAAAAAATTAACTGCTTTTAAGGGATTATACAAGAATTGATTTTGAGGTTTCTAACTCTGCCCAATGATAATGTCACATAAATGACATTGAGAGTAAAGCTGACGCAACTTTAAGTGTAGACACTAGAAAACGCTGCTGGAAGCCGTTCTGAATTTCAGACTGCACAGATGTAGGAATAAATTACCCCACAGAACCAGAGGTCCTACCTGTAACTCTGTCTTGCCAAGACAAAGGCAAAGCACTGCCTATACTCTAGAGCTAAAGCAAACTCTGCTTCTTGTTCAAAACCTGTCTACAGCCCTTATTATTTTCCCTTTTTCTTTCTTAAAGGAAAGGGAAGATCTCATGTGTATTAAGATTCCCATATATGGTATTTTAAACAGTCCTGTGAAATGTGACATTTTAAAGGTGCAAATTAACAACATGAAAAGAAAATACTGGATACTGACAGCATGTCATTATTATCCTTTTAAACAAGTTTTCTTTAAAATCAGAATGATTTACGTTGGAAGTGACCTAATATTCCCAGGGAATTAGCAGAAGCCCCCTCCCTTTCAATAATTTAAAACTAACTTAACAAAACACTAGCAGAGATACTATAAACCATGTACCCTTAGTACTTCAGCCTTTTACATTTCCATCTCCACTATTTACAAAGAGAAGAGTGACAGGGCACTCAGCAATTACATGACAATAGGAAAAGCTTACTGAATATTATTGGTAAGGCAGTAGTACCTACTAATAACACAATAACACAGTTTTTGGTCTTCTTATCAAGTACAGCGCAGGCAGGTAGTGACAATGCATTGCAAATTGTTGTTCTGCGCTGCATGGCCAATAGAAGGTAAACCTGACATTTAAAATTAATGAATATATACAAGTTAGCATCTTCAACTGGCTCCCCAGTCAAACCAGGCTCTCTTACTGGTTTGTGTACCCAATATACGTGCTCATGCTGCATACATACTGCTTTGCCATCTATTAATCAAAGGAGCAACCCTGGAACACACTAGAGAAGCCACATCCACACTCAACTTTAGTACTAATAAAGTACAAAACATGAACTTCTGAAGAAACAATGTTAGATACCACATGTAAACAACCACTCAACACTGCTTTCAGAATCTCAGTGGGATTGTCTGCTGGAATCCTCAGCACCTCCTCAAATCTATGAGGATTTGCATAAATGTAGGATAAAACCCTGTATCTTTAAGTAGGTAAGCAGATACCACACGTTGGTATTTGAAAGCTAAGCAACTGCTTCAAGTTAAATGTAATTTTAAAAAAATTACTTTGCCTTCACTAAAGAACAACGCGCAAGCATTTTGAATTCTAACACCTCTGATTTCATAAAAAATTAAGATTGCGGTGCCAGGATGAGTTTGATAGCAGCATTTCTAGGTTACTAGAATGCTGCTGCATGGCAACACTAAACCCCACTAGTTTTTTTTCTTGTTTTTTCCCCTGAAATGCTCAACCTTTGACATTGTATTAATGTTAACCATATTGATAGTTAGTTTAAAAAAAAAAAAGAAGTCTAGAATCAGTACCACCACTGCCTGCCTGCTAAAAACTTCTAATTAAGATTCCAGGAGGCCACCAGCCACACCAATCACTGGCCAGAGAATAAACAATAGCACAGAGACTTGTAGTCAATGCAGTACAACCAGCATCAAATAATCTCTATTTATACTACGCTGTAACAATTAAGCAGATATTAGCCAGATGTTCTGGTAATAGGATGACAAAAAATATATCTACACAACTTTTGAGCAATAGCTTAGCATTAGAAGGAAAGCCTAAAATGCCTCAAAAATCTCACACGTTCTCGTTTTGCAGTCATCTCTTATTTAATTTATGCAAGATATAAAACTAATTGATCCCCCAGACTCTTCTGGTTCGCACATAAAGAATGCAGAATAAAAATGAATGCAAGTGTCACTTCCACCTGAAAACCTGCACTGACTACAATGGATTTTGTTTGATCCAAGACAGCAACTTTGCTTCTTTAAGTCAAGCCTTCACTCACGGCTTGAAAAGCTACAACTTGCCAGCATCATCCATCAAACACTGTGCAACAAACCCCATCCCTGTCCATACTGCTTTCAATCAATCCCTTTGATATCTGCCTAAGAAGAAATGAAAAGGAGGGTAGGAGTGAGTGAGAGAGGTTGGCTGTAGGTGAGTGAGGAAAGAGCGTTTCTATTCACTTCCCTTCCGCTCAGCAACTTTGTAATCCATTTACTGCTTTTCCTCTCCTTCCCCATCTCTCACCCCTGCGCCTTGTTCAGCTGCAAACTGGGCTCCGAGAACGTGACGAATGTAAACAGCCTTTTATTGTCCAAAAGGATGGGAGCGTGGAAGAAATGTGTGCCTTATCGCAGGGCTGCAGCTCGCTACGTCGCTGCTGTGATAAAGTGCTGGAGCAAAAAAAACCCCAAAACATTACACGACAAGCACAATCCAAAACCGGATTAGAATTTGACATAAGCTTCCTCAAAAAAACCTCATCAATCAACTCACGCTGTAATATTAGACTCCACTTCTTAAGGAGGGCGTTAAATCCCTTCAGGGTTTATCGCACCCTCCTCTATTCGCTGCAGGGACAAACTTCCACAACCGAGGCGGCTGGGGAGCGGAGGCACAACTTTTGCAGCACGGTATCAGAGGTAATGACAGGAGTGAAACCGCAAATAATTTCAAAACATCGTGTAAATAATGATGATCAAAGTGAAGATGCCCAAACTCTCCTGCAAACACGATTGTTTTCCTCTCTTTAACTTCTCCCGCCATGTTAACCCCAGCATTGAGACCGTCTGCTTTCAGGTTTAGGGGAGAAGTTCGCTCTGCCCGCACTTCGCTTTGCTCCGAGTTTCTAAACCCTCAATTCACCTTGTCGCCACTTCTGTCCCCAAATCGCCCACCCCCCGATCCCAAGGAACACACAGCACGGTACAAGCATGTGCGACATTTCCAACCAAAACCACCGTCCTGAAGAGCTCGGACCACCGGGGCACCTTTCGAAGCGCAGGTGACTCTTCCTGCAGCTGCCCACACGGAACCGGGCACTCGGGGACAGCAGAAACTTTTAGGGAACGGGCGGATTCGGGTGGTACCGGCACCCCCTCCCCGCCTCCCCCGCGGTACCGGCGCTTCCCGGGGCACCTGCACACCCGCCGAGCCCGAACCGGCGGAAAAGCAGAGACCCGCGTAAAACGAGAATGCAACAGAATGAAATAAAGCCGGGCGCGGGGACTTACCAGCTGCAGGAGGCCCTGGAGCACGACGAGGGGCAGGGGCTGCAGGGGCACCATCCTGGCTGCTGCTCCCCTCGCTCCGGTCTCGCACATCTCCGCTCCGGGGAGGAGGAGGAAGAGGAGGAGGAGGAGGAGGAAGGGGGGAGGCAGGACCGAGCGCAGGGACACGCCGCCCCGCCTGTCCCCCTCACGGGGCGCGGGCGGGCAACGGGCAGAGCCCGGCGGTGCCGCGGCCGCTCCGCTCGGCTCCGCGGGAGGCCATGGCGGGCGGGAGGACGAAGAAGGAGAAGAAGAAACGGAAGAAGGCGGGAAACGATGGTTCTCCCCAGCACACAGCGCGGGATCCCCTCAGCGCCCGCTGCCGGGCCAGGGGAAGTTGCGGGGAGCCGCTGCAGGAGGTGCGAACGAGGGGGCGGCGCGTCCCCGCTAGGCGCTGAGCAGCCCCCGCTGCCCCGGGCGGGGCGGGCCGGCCGTCACCGGGAGTTTAAGAAGGCGGCGGCCCGTCCTCTTCCCACAGCCTGCTCGAGTGGGTGACGGCGGGTCTCGGGGCTGCAGCCTGGCGTTGGCTGCCCGCAGAGACACCCCCGCACCACAGCGCTGGCCTCGCTCTGGTGTGAGAGGAGAGATGCGAAGTTTGACTTCACGTCCACCAGCGCTTCCAGTGACAGGACAAGGGGGAATGGCTTCAAGCTAAAAGAAGGCAGATTTAGGTTAGATTTTAGGAAGAAATTCCGCACTATGAGGGTGCTGAGGCACTAAAACAGGTTGGCCAAGGACATTGTGGCTGCTCCCTCCCTGGAAGTGTTCAAGGCCAGGCTGGATGGGGGCCCGGGGCAACCTGGTCTGGTGAGAGGTGTCCCTGCCCATGGCAGGGGCTCAAAACTAAACTATCTTGATCTCGGAGGCCTCTTCCAACCCAAACCTTTCTATGATTCAAGCACGGTTCTGTTCCTGTAGAAAACCTGCTGTCACAGCTATGTTCTTCCTAGTGGATTTGCCCTCTGGCTACGACACAGGGGCAGCCACAAGCCTGTTGAAGAGCTCAACGTGTTCCTTCTCCCCACACATGAGGGGACTCAGTAGGATAGCTGGGTCTTGAGTCCTGTCCTGAAGCCCCCTGAACAACAACATCTGTGAACCTCGGGACACAGGGACAGTCCAAGTGGGTTCCTGGTATGCGGCCTGAGCCATGCAGGACAAAGGAGGTTGTAGAGAGGTAGAGGTTGGCCTCTCTATCAAGTAATAGGACAAGAAGAAATGGCCTCAAGTTGCACCAGGGTAAGTTTGGGTTAGACACTACAAAAAGCTTCTTTATTGAAAGGGTCCTTGGGCCTTGGAACAGGCTGCCCAGGGAGGGGGTTGAATTGCCATCCCTGGAGTCACGTTGATACGGAGCCTAAGGACACGGCTTAGTGGCGGGCTTGATGCAGTTAGGTTAGTGGTTGGTCTTGATGATCTTGAAGGTCTTTTCCAACATAAACCATTCTTTGACTCTACAAGATCAGAAAGGGTGTTACTGCTGTTACAATGGTGCAAATGGGGCCTGTCATGGTGGGATGGCTAACTTGCCTCCAGAGAAGTCACTTCTAGGTTACACCCATTTAATAGACCAAATTCACAAACACACACCAGACTTGTTTTTGAGAACTTTTGTTTGTGTACTTTCAAGCTATGGGCATGACAACCTTGTAACGTGGCTACCTTGAAAGGGAAAATAAAGTTTTGAGTGCAGGAGGCAGGCATCGGATGGAAACTCTGGTCATGTTTTTCAAACATGGCTTCCAGTTGGCCTGGCACCAGAGCAGCAGGCTTTACTGGTGATGGAGATGCCTGTGTCAATCAGTAATTCACATGTGATGACACACAAACTCTCTGCCTGGTACTGGGATGAAGTACAGTTGTGGTTTCAGTTTCCAAAACCTGACCACAGTTTCCAGATTGATTTCCTAATAATTCTTGCTTGCCATCTCGTGTTCTCACCAGGTCTGTGTTCAGGTTACCTTTTAGATAATTTTGTATTTTCACCCACTAAAATCCTTGCCAGTGGAAAGAGCTTCACAAGCCATTCCATAGCCCATGAGAGCAGCCATGATTTCACCACCTAATGGTGGTAGTTATGTAGCTGTTGTATCATGCTGGTTCCTTTCTGAGCTCTGCTGCTGCGTGTCTCGTAAAACATATCATGTGGGTGCCATCAAACCCGAGATCATGTTCTCTCATTGCTTTCGGAAAAGACACTGGGTGTATAAGCAAGGAAAACCACAAATAACCAAACAGCTCTGAAATGTGTTCATTTGCAGCAGATTCAAAGCTGCGGAGGAAAAAACTGAAACCACAGTGGTCACTGAGTCAGTACATTAAAACATCATCCATGTGGTCAGCTTGCGTAGCAGCATTTCCAAAGTGCTTTTGTTAAAGTGGTTGTTTTAGCGGTCTTGAACCTCCCAAGCTGAGGTGGCTCCGGAGCTGCACATCTTTCCTGTCCCGGCTCCTCAGAGCGAATGGAAATATCTTGGGCGCGATCTGCTGCCCGCAGTCGGAACTGCCTGCTCGACCCGCGAGAGTCGAGCTCCTCATGACGAATTGCATTATGCAGCTGACTGAAAAGGCTGTTATGTAATTAGTTAGAATTATGAAGAGTAAATTCGGATGAAGTATTTTAGATAGATTTAAAAAAAAATAAATGAAAAGCTGTGCTTTATGCATTCCAGGGAAGCTGAATTTCTGTAATTGGCTTTTAATAGGACAATAGTGTTTAAAGTACTGTAGTTCTATCCTATTAAACACAAACAGACTCGACTTAAATGACATTAACTTTGTCACACAAGCGATCAGCAGCTGGCCTTAAATCACACTTTTTTTTCCAGATTAACTAGCAGTAAATATTTGTAAAGCACTTTGAAGATGAAAAGCACCGTGCACAGGCAGGGATAAGTATTATTGTTATTTGTGTTACTTCCCAGAAAAGTCACAGCAGTGCTAGTTAAGAACAGAATGTAAGACCTGAGCTTTGCATTCCGTTGCTTTGGCACGTTAGTGTCATCTTCAAAGTTCATTTCAAAAGGGAAGAGAAAATTTTCTGGTCTAATTTAAGGCAAAATAACAAACAGTTGGTTCATCTCAGCAAATGTAGCAGTTGTTTACTGCGGGAAATAATCCTAGTCTCTCTAGAATGGGATCAATGAGCTGGCTGTGGGAAAATGGAACTAAGAGCTCAGCATCCTGCTAAGGCTGCTTCAAGGCGGTGAAAATTATCTGATTAACACATGATCTCTAATGATTGTGCACAAAGTCAATAGCAATTTTATCCCTTTATCAAGTAATTTATAAGCACAAACAAGCAGAACCTGTAGTTAGCATCAAACCCATCTGCCATTCAACATCAATTCTCATTCCTCTGAGTTAATTTACAACACTGACATCGACCTTTGCTCTTCTTAGTCCTAGGACTCCTCATTCTCTTTCCAAATATTGGGAATACTGGATTAGAAAGAGCTGCCTGAGTCATGCAGTCCATCTCCCTCAAACACAGACAGTGAAATTTGAGTTCTTTTTGGAATCTCTTCAAGACTTGTCTTTAAATCAGCTAGATAGATGTGAGGGGGAGTCCCATGCTGCAGTAAGAAGCTGTTCCAAAAATTCACTCCTATGGCATTAGAAAAACCTTCTAACTTTCAGTTTCCAGTTTATTTACAGTACTTGACATCTGGTTTTATACACACTTGTCCTTTTGCAGTCACTGCTTTATCTTAATGAGCTCTTCTTCCTTCTGACAGTGCATAGCTGAAAAAATTTATAAGGTGCAGGCTCTGCCTCAAATGTTATTAATTATGTGAGCCAGGCCATTTCTCTCAGGCAATAACTCTCCATTTCCTGTGTTAGTGCAGTAAAACTTTCTTTTGTCTATTCCCATTGGAATTAATCTTTTTTTGAATGTGGGTGAACAACACAATTTAGATGTTAGTAGTCTTGCAGAACTTCTTTATTGCCTAATCTATCTCTGTTAGAAATATGTTCTTTGTGGTGGGCTGACTCTGTCTGGGTGCTGGGTGCCCATCGAAGCCGCTCTATCACTCCACTTCTCAATGGGACAGGGGAGAGAAACCATAATGGAAAGCTCATGAGTTGAGATAAGCACAGGGAGATCACTTGGCAGTTACTATCAAGTAACTGCTCTTGGCCCAAGAAGGCCAACGGCATCCTGGGGTGGATCAGAAGAAGGGTGGTTAGCAGATCAAGAGAGGTTCTTCTCTCCCTCTACTCTGCCCTGGTGAGACCACAACTGGAATATTGTGTCCAGTTCTGGGCCCTTCAGTTCAAGAGGGATGTGGAGCTGCTGGAGGGAGTCCAACGTAGGGCAACGAGAGTGACGAAGGAAGTGGATCACCTCCCTTATGAGGAGAGGCTGAGGGAGCTGGGTCTCTTTAGCTTGCAGAAGAGAAGACTGAGGCGTGACCTCATTAATGTCTACAAATATTTGAGGGGTGGGTGTCAGGAGGATGGAGCCAGGCTCTTCTCAATGTTGTCTAGTGACAGGACAAGGGGCAATGTTTGTAAGCTGGAACATAGGAGGTTCCACATCTATATGAGAAGGAACTACTTCCCAGTGAGGGTGACAGAGCACTGGAAGGGGCTGCCCAGGGAAGTTGTAGAGTCTCCTTCACTGGAGAAGTTTTAAAACCTGTCTGAATATATTCCTGTGTGACTTGGTCTAGGTGATCTTGCTGTGTCAGGGGAATTGGACTAGATGATCTTTCGAGGTCCCTTCCAATCCCTAATGATTCTGTGATTCTATGATACTATCAAGGGCAAAACAGGCCTGACTTGGGTAAATTAGTTTAATTTATTACCAATCAAATTAGATTAGAATAATGAGAAATGAAAACAGATCTTACAACAGCATCCCCTCATCCCTCCTTTCTTTCAGGGCTCAGCTTCTTTCCTGATTTCTCTACCTCTTCCTCTGCTGAGGAATGGGGGTTGCGTTCTGTTCATCAAATGCTGTCTCTGTTTCTCCTTTCCTTGCTCCAGCATTGGGGGAAGACTGTCCTCCATTAAGTTCTCCAGTTTGGATCCCTTTATGGTACAGTCCTTGAGGAACAGACTGTCCTCCATGGGGTCACAGGTCCTGCCACCAAACCTGCTCCAGTGTGGGCTTCCTATGGGGTCACAGCCCCCTTCAATGCTTCAGTGTGTGATTCTCCAAGGGCTGCAGTTGGATCTGCTCCACTATGGACCTCCATGGACTGCAGAGGACCGCCAGCCTCCCCGTGAACTTCACCAATTACTTCAGGGGAATCTATGCTTTGGCACCTGAAGCACCTCCTCTCTCCACCTCTTCATTAACTTTGGTGTCCGCGGAGTTGTTTTTCTCACATATTCTCACTCCTCTCTACAGCTGAAATTTGCAGGTTTGGGGTTTTTACCTCCTTCTAAAATGTGTTATTCCAGAGGCACTGCCACTGTCACTGATGCCCTCAGCCTTGGCCAGAAGCAGGTCTGTCTTGGAGCTGTCTTGGCTCTATAAAACATAGGAGAAGCTTCCAGCAGCTTCTCACGGAAGCCACCCCTGTAGCCCCCAAACTCACTATCAAAATCTTGCCATGCAAACCCAAAACATGATGTTACTGTGGTTCCTTTTCAAGCATTCATCATAATTATACTTTCCCTCTGCTGTTCCAGTTGTTCCAGTATGTTACCCAGAGCCTTCACTCTACTGGCTGCTGACTGCTTCTGTGCCAGCAGTGTATTTCAGTGGTGGAGTACTAAATTTTATGCTGGAATTGGTGATTAATTTAGTGAATAGCAGTGATCCCAAGATCAATATTTGATGACCTCTGGTAGTTAATTTCTTCTAGATCTTGAATAGAACCTGTTACACCATACCCTACCCTCCTCACAATTTTTTGCTTATCACCTTCTGCATCCTATCTAATTTTTCCCCACATGACAGCCAGTCGTATTTTGATTGAAGTCCTGATAGATGATTCTATTTAATTTGTCTCGAAAATTAGTCACCTAATCAGCTGTAGGCAATGAAATACTAATCATCTCACAATAGAACATTTTTCTGAGAAAAACCCCCAAACAATCCAAAACCCAAATTCATTGCTTTTAGTCACCTATAATGTCGCCTGAATGATTCTATGATACTTCAACAGTTAATTTCTTGCAAAGAATAGTTTATAATTTAAAATGGACCCTTGTGTGAGGTTCATTTATGCTGTTGCTACCTTGTTTACCTCAGCTCTAAGATTCAAAGTTCTAAAATGGTTTTATTTTTGAAGATTTTTTTGACCATTTAGAATTTTTACCTGCTTTTTTCCACAGACTGTGACTAAACCGTTTCAGCACACCTGTACCTTGTGGTTTGTGTTTGATCTAGGAGACAAAATAAGTGAATTTGCATTATAACAAAATTATTTGCTGTTCAATTCAGCTAAAACTCCCCTTCCAACTTAATATTATGAAAAAAGGTCTCAGAGCCATGCCTAAGTGATGACTGTGACTTGAGAGATTAGAATTTGCTTTAGCATTCATTTAATATTCAAGAAACATAGAATGTTCAGTGAATGCTTCCATATCCTCTTCACTTTCACTTTTATTACACTTCTAAGTCATAATCTCCTACATAAAAAGATGCAATTTTATAACTGTCAACTCTCACATGAGTACTGAGAAGAAAAAATCTGTGTAGAACATGCGTGATTACGAAGCGTCAAGGTAAACTCTCGCTAGTCCTGAAAGACAACACCAATATAATGTTTATAATTTTCTTTTTAGACTTTTAGCAAGTCAAGGATACAAATAGCTTAAAGAGTTGATACCATGCCCAAGTGAACTTCTTCAAGGACAGAGAAAACTTATCTTTTTTATCCTTAAAGGGGTCCCATATGGTCTTTAAAAAGATCATCTTTCTGTCTGATTATGGCAAAATGGGGATCAATTAGTTTATGTCATTTCTTACACAAGTGGTGACTTGAATCTCTGATGAAGACATTGTGCTCTGCCTCTCTTTTCACATTGTTTATCAGCAACTGTTGGGTTGAATTAGTCTCTTTTTTGTTATTCTAAAGCTATCCAGGTGAGTCCACAGCACATATCCCAGTGGCCTTTAGCACCTCATGAGATAAAGTAACCAGAACATGCAGTATGGGATCAGAACAGTTACAGCAGGTTGGCAAACAATGGCAAAGCTCTCAGGCTGAGTACACAATGGTTTTAAAATTAGCACAAATTCTTTGTTATTTTTTTGTCATCTTCCACAATGCCAAAGTTATTATTCACAAGTCATTTTTATATCAGGGAAACCAGGGATGCCAGCCCTAACACTGCTAAATGTGGTGTAGGTGTTGTAGATCACTGCAGCCTGTAGTTAGTTATTCATTCATCTGCAAGTTCAAACTTCTTTTTCTGCTTCATAAATCAAAAGTTTCTTTTGACAGTCAATATAAGTTTTTGCAATTTAAATAAGGAAAAAACCCCTCCATTTAACATCACTAGTATCTGAAAGTAAGAATTATTATTAAGTGCAAGGACAAGTGTGGACCTCAGCACTGAAAACAGCAATTTGTTTATTTACTGTTATTTTCTTCACATCTTCTTTTTCTGTATTGCTGTAAGAATTTACTCCTTTTGTTTGCACCACCCTACTTCATTTGCTTTTCAATGTGGCCCAGCTGGGTTCACAGGTGCTGGGGAGGTTCAGGAAGTGGAGAAACTAAGACAAGCCTCTTGTTTTCACTCAGAACCTGTATCAGAAGCAGTGAGGAACCTTAGATGGAGCCGTTCTTGAACCCTCTGGAGAAACAGTGTCCTACTGTGGATGAAGAAAGCAAGAAAGGCAGACTCTGCCTTCCAGTGCAGTTATTTTGGAGAGCTGGCAAAGCCTGCAGAAGAGGGTATTTTGTTTGTTCAGCACCGGAGTAAGTCAGAGGGCCTGAGGAGTCTTACTAAAACAAGGTAATTTATTTTGTTGCTTTTTATTTTTAATCTTCTGGAATTTTGTCTGAAAAATCTGTGCCTCTGTAGTCCATGTACTTGAGATTCCAACAAATGTGGGGATAAAAAGAAGTCTGGGAGAAGCTGTTTGTTTGTTGGGGCAGAAGTCCCAGAGCACAGCAATTAAGGGTTTGCAGTTAAGTTTACCAGAATTTTTACATTTTTGTTTTGAAAAACCTGTCTAAAAATAATACGTTGCCTTATCTGAGGTGATTAACAGTAATTTCTTGAATAACCAGCCTGTTAACATTTCCTGCATGGGGCCATGTTGAGGTGTGGTGTGGTGTGTGACCTCAGACTTGACCATTCAGCCTGTATAAAAATTGAAATGCAGCAGGAAGTGTTGCATTTTTTTTTTTTGCAAGACCTGGAACAGAGGTTCCTCAGCTCTGGAACGTGGGGTAGCAATTAATCTGCAATGGCCTTGAGGTTATAGGAGACTAAACTTGCATTGCTGGGTGTTATCATCATGTCTAATATTGCTGGACTGGACAGGAGACATCATTCCTCTGCTCACCAGGAGACAAAGCTGCAAACCTGGTGTGGCTGGAAATGAGGAATGGAGTGTTCCTGCTAGTAACTCTGAAGAGGCTTTCTTTCACTTGCAGTGGGATGAGGTGTATGTGTGTCCTTATATGTCCTCTTATGGTCATTTTTATCCACTGAGCCTTTGACAAATCTATACATACACTCCCATTTTTCTTGCTTGCAGAGTCCTGTCCATTTTTTATGGTTGTAAGACTAAACTGAAAACATCCATGAAAGCCTCTGCCATCTTTAAATTATAGAAAGAATGGTTGGACAAATTGTTTTTTCTTTTGAGAGTGGAATTGGGAGAGAAGAAAATACACAGGTGGATGAAAAAAGTTAGGTTTCTCAAATCAGAAGACATTCATAAAGTGTTACTGAAATTCAAACCCTAACAGACCGCTTTCATCTGCCAAATGGTCAAGGCAGATAGTACTGTAACTTTTCAATCAGCAAGTATCATCAATAAAGTAATGGATTGAGGGAAATATGCTTTGTAGGATTAAATAATTCATAAAAGATGGCTTGGGATTTCATGGAATTGTGCTGTTCCCTCCTTATTCCCAGGTCATGTAAGGCATACTGCAGCCAGACTGGGAATCTTTGACTGAAATCTTGGATAGTGCTTGCTGATGGAAGGCTGGCAGCTCAAAGCTCACGTTAGGAGTCAAAGACATAGGTACAGACAGAGAAGGCTCCCTAGTTTGCCATCAGTAGTGATTCTTCCAGCCATTTAAAAGCAATAATAGACCTAAGTTTAGGCAGGAGGAATCTAACAGCTACAAACTCCTATGTTCCTTCAGAAAGCTTTTAAGTCCCGAGGATCTTTTGTGTGGTAGTCCCAGTTTCTACAAGCTTACAGCAGTTGTAAGAGCTTTATAGAAATATCACGGCCTAATTTTCTATGACAACCAATATTCAGGGTGAACTCTATTGGTACTCAATAGAATGTGTTTGGCCAGTCAGACCTTACTGGTGAGGAGTGGAAAGATTCCCAGGTATTAAAAAAAGGAAAAGCATTATGGTGAGGGGGCTTGTGTCTGTTGCAGTGGTCATTTTCCTTCTCTTCACAGCAACTGGAGGGACTTGGAAATTGTTTCACGAGTATTACATCAAGCTTCTTTTAGCTGCTCTGTACATGTGTGAACAGGAATGGTCCAGTTGCAGACCCATGCTTGTGCCACATGGTTTAGTGGCTGCTGGCCTCTTGTCCTGAGCTTAATGTATTTCTTTTCAGAGATCAAGAAGAATAAAATGGTTTTTTTCCCCAGTTAAACTGGTTTACATTTGCAGTATTGACATACCAGACCATTTTTAAGGGACTATCAACAGAGAAGAGGTGGAAGACGTGGATTATGATATTCAGCTTAATAAAGCAGTGCATTTACACAGTTAGAAGTGATTATGCAGTAAAATAGGCATTTCTTCATCTCACAGGAGAGACAGCATCTCATTTAAGGCTGTTATGTCATTATGCCTTTTTGTTTCTTCCTGCTTTTCCTGCAGCGTCACATTTGGCACATGGTGCACAGGCTGGTGATACACAGCAACCTTTCCTGATGCCTTCCCAGGCTGTGCAGCTTCTTATCCACCAGGGCTGAGAGTGGTTTATCTTGCAATTGCTCATCAGGGCAGAGAAAGTCAGTTAGTGTCTCTCTTCTTTCCATTTGTGAGTGTGTAATGAGATTCAAAATATGATCAGTCACTCCAGAGTATGTGCTCAGTATTAAAAGAAAATCACTGGCTGTAGGCAGGAGGTCATTCAGCATCGCCACTAACAGCTTTAGATGTTTTTGCATTAAAACCCAAGCCAAACATTACCGGCCCTGAACCATCTGCAGGCATAAGTAGGCTTTTTGTTGCTTAACTTCTTAGCACAAATGAAGAGGTCTGTTATGTACTTCTCTGGGCCTTTGAGCGAACAGTGCTCCCAAACAATGACTCCTCTGCTGCTCTCACTGCTGTGTCACAGCCGAACGAGATGCAAAGAGGTCCTTTTCTCTTATGAAGTGTGTTGCTGCTTTCTGCTCCCCGCTCCCCCACAGCAACATGACCTGACAATAAAAGAGATGGCTCTTCACATAAGAAAGTCAATATTTTTTTCCAGAGTAGTCTGTTATACCTGTAACCCCCCTTCTCAGGGGTTCAGCTGCCTGTTATCAAAGCCCCGGCTTGCACACAGCATGCCCAGGTGACACCAGCTTAGCCTTAGGAGAAAGCTGCTAAATGGAGAGAAAAAGACTTAGACCAGAGCCCTGCCAAACAGGAAAGGTGGAACGGCAGAGATAAGGTTGTGGAGAAAGGGTGTTATTGCATCTCAAGGATTCAAAAGGGAAAAACAAACAGGTAAAGATACACAAAAACCTAAGGAGAAAACAAAGAGGTCGAGAATGGCAACTCTTCAGCACTGAAGATCAGCCTGTCCTAAGGACAAATAGAGAAAAGCCTCTTTCATGGTTTGCCTGGCTGGCAAGTTTTGGTTGGATGTCATCCCTGGAGCAGTGAACATCTCAACCACTGGATTGGCAGCTCATTAATCCCATCGCTTATGTTTGTGCATTGGACGATACTGAATGGGTTTCTACTTTCACATGGTGTGTTCCCTACATCCAGAACCTCTGTGCGTGGTCGAAGCTGCCTAAAGTGATGTACCCAAGTATTTGCCTGCACAGGAAATCACATCAAATTATGTCTTTGGTTTGTGTGAGCTTAGCTTACATCCCCAGCAGATCATAGGCCCCCATCTTTCTTTCTAATTCCTGTCTTCACAACGAGGCCACGTTACTAAAAAATCTTCAGACTTTTTTTGCTTAGGCTTTGGAAGTTCAGCTGTAGTTTCAGCAGAGCTTTACTCGTACATTGCTTCTGTAACCATGCTGTGTCTTCTCAGCCAGCTCTAATTGTTGTGACTTAGCTTAATTCCCAGAGCCTTGGTGCACACGATGAAAGAACGAGAAGGACAGATACTTTATCTGAAGCTGTTCTAGCACTGTCGGAATGGAGAAGTTGTTTCATACACAGTGAAGTGAAACAGTTTTGTAAGTACAGGAAGTTACACAAGGCTGAGGGCTGCCTGATGCAGACAATATTTAGAAAATACACTATGAAAGAGCAGATGAAATCAGATATATTTTATTTAACAGTAAAGCTGTGAACGATTTAACACGAGAGTGAAGTATTTTCTTCCTAACGTGGAGCAGCTCTAAATGTTTAGCTGTCCTAACATTAGTTATATATTGCATGATGTGTGGAATGTGTTTCTCTCTCTGGTAGTTGGCCACACAAATCAGGTTTCCTAAAGTTTGCCAAAGTTAGTTGTTGCCAGGGGCTTTTGTGTTTGTAACAGATGCTTATCTGAACAGAACTGACCACTGAATCGGGCTGGATCACTGCAATGAAGCCTGCTTCATGGTCATAACTTTCTGCTGATAGCACTTGGCACAGTGATGGAATCTCACTAAAGATGGGGTAACAAGTGTGTTTTATTTTCCTCAACACATTATAAATCCAACGGAGCTAGAGGATGCCTGTAAGTGAACTGTCACATAATCTCTCTTGGGTGAAAAAAGCCCTGACAAAATACCAGCTTGTCTGAGAAGAATTTTAGAGAACATTTTTCTGATGCAAAACTGCATTTGTTGAAGGTCTGAAGAAAGACTGGGAGATACAGACACAGCAGGCTGCCAGGGAGCAGGTTGTCCCAGATGGGTAGCCAAGAGAAGGCTAAATGCTTTTCAGTCACTGACTCAATCAAGAGAAAATGGTACATGTGGTAGCCTGGAAAAGCCAAAGGCAAGTGCTAGAAGTTGCATGCCCAGATGAACACAGTGCAAGCTAAGCATCCAGATTCTTTGTACGCATACACTTATCTGGAAATTCATTCTCTTTGTAATTCATAAACCCTGTTTTTGCTTCCTAACAGCGAAAGCAGGGAGTGAGAATGTGGCTCCTTATAAGTGTTTTGATCAGTTGTTTTCTAACTGCATTTAGGTGCCAATTAACCTAAACATTTGAAACTGTCCAGATCAGATATTAACTGCAACTCAATGGTTGATCTGTTAGCTGGAGGCAGTGCAATTATCTTCTTGCCTCTGCTATATCATGGCTTAATCTCTTGCACAGCTCTATGTCCAGAACTATTTCCCATTTCAGCCAAATTCTGTCTATATCTTAAGGTATCATAGTTCATTTATATAAAATATTATACACACACACACGTATGTATTTATAGATACAGAGCTCTATAGAGATACTGATATACATAGAGATCTCTCTACATGTGTCTTACACACATCTGTGAAGAGTCTTCTGCTGTTATCCAAGCTCATCCACTCTGCTTTAACAAATATTACAATACTATTAAACTTCCACTGCAAGAGCTACCTGTAACACTGAACATAATCCCTACATTTCTGATTCTACAGAACAACATGTTTCTGAAAGCGGATAAACAAGAGCTCCAGCTCTACAGGAGCAGATTTTACAATCTCTTTGTGCTGAGATATCTTACAACAGAGGTTAAACCAAGCTCTAGTGTGAGGAGGCAGAAAGCTGGCTTGTTCCTTTAGGGACAGCTGATGAATTTTGGAGTGGCTGCTCATGAACTATTAGCAGTGTTTAAACATACAGTGACATTAGGTCCTGTTGCCCCTCTCTGAGCATTATCTTTGTTACATGCTACTTCAGAGTATTATGAAACATCAAACTTACTAAGACCTGTAGAAATAGGGGAGAAAACACTTGGGAAGAGAAGTCAGGGAGGAAAGTGATTTAAATGTTAAGGTAATAAGGAGAAAGAGACCATAGCAAAGAAATCAGAGGATGAGAATTGTATGTATCAGAGAAAGACTTGTGTCATTGGTTGCCATGCTGAATGAAAGGTATGCTTAGAAACGGAGAAGCAGCTATTGCAGGTAGGATGTATTAGGGCAGAGTTAGAAGCTGGAGAACTGGAAAATCTGTTTGCTTGTGTTTACAAGATTAGGTTGGTGCAAAACTCTTACTGCTGCTCATCACTATAGCTGTTACCATTTAAACTGTTTTTACCTTGGGGAACTTTAAATCCCATCATCATTTTACTCCATTAATACAGCTCAGCAATACAAAGGGTTTTTACATCTTTCTTGGCAGCTCATCTGTTTCAACTTTGGCACATGCTGGATTTCAAAGGCACATAGAAATTTGGCCTCTGAGAGACAGTCTGTGGCAGTAAGTGCTTGGTGATCTCCATGGATGAGCAGCTGTTTTAAGTACCTGCTCCTTGACAGATGGACTTCTTAAGACTAAATAATCCAAGGATCTGCAAGGAGAGGGTTGGGAGAGAAAATGTTCCTCCTGACAGGCAATGAGAGTCCTAGGACAGCAGGAATTGAGCCAGGAGAAGCCCTGATCTGTGTGCCCAGACCTCAGGACTGTGTAAGCTCTAGCACATGTGCACACCAGGAGCACAGACTTTTTAAACAGTGTTTCCATCACTGCTGAACACTCCAGCTGCCATACCTGTGGCATGGGAGCTATGTAAACTACCCTTATAAGCTCACACCAAATGGACTTGCTGCTTTAAAAAATAAATCTGTGTGCTTTCACGTGTTAGAAGGCCTTCCTGAGACCTGGCTTTGTTAAGTTCAGGTGTGTAATATAAGAGCACACATTGTTTGACACAAGGGTTTTCCTTCATTGCAGTGTGAGGCAGCTGCTACTTGCAGAGCAGAAAAAGTGGAACTTCAGCTGTTTTTGAGGGACAGAAGGCAGCTAATGAGATGATTGCAGGTAGCAAAAAAGCCACTAACAAACCAAAATGGATTCTTGTTTCCTTAACTTGTGTTTTGAAGTGGCCAAGTCACTCTGGCATCAATATGACTCAGGGGATGTATGAGCTGGTTGTTGATTCTTTGCACTTTTCTCAAATTACCAGTCAAAAATGCTGTTTGACTGCTGTATTGTCAGAAAGTGAAACAGATGTATCCAGGCTCTGCTAATAGGGGTAGGAGAAAGAAAGCTGCCTACATGCTGTGGAAACTGTTATGAATACACCCTAAATTTCCTAACCTGAGAGAACCCCATCACATGAATGGAAATAAACCCGAAGGGGAAGAAAAATGCACTTTTATGTTGATCATAGCATTTAATATAATTGCTTACTCTAGGAGCAAAATGTAGATTGCAAGTGCAAATAGCAGGGCTCCTTACTTCAAGCCCATCTTAGTTGTGCAGATGCAAAGAATTAGGAATTTAAATGACAGAAAACAACATGTGCTGCTTACTTGGGCTTTATTTCCATTGAAATTATCATATGGAAATGACTTGAGAGCAGTAAAATGTTGGAATTCATTATTTTAAGTTTGTTAGGTGTGTACTCATGGATATACTGCTGCTGCTGCCTTTTATACAGGTAGGAATGGGAGAAGTTATGTGCATGTCATTGGATAGCAGGAAAATACCTTCTGTGGTCCAGAATTCTGAAGAGATTGGAATAGAAAAGCTTGTTTTGTTGCTGGAAATGATGTCCTGAACTGCAAACACAGGGCTGGAATTCCAAATTGACAAATCTTTCTGAGTATCAGTACCAAGAGACTTCGCTCAGCTTATCTCTGCTTTCCAAACATTTTACTTTCTGAAAACATCAGTTTGGGGAAAAAAACCTCCAAAAACCCCCTAAACACAAAAAACTCAGCAAACCATCAGAAACCCCAAAACTAAACCAAGAATCAAGGAGAACTTCACTCTTTGCCTCGGCCCCTGAAGGGCTTCTAAGAGACGTGAGTACAGCATTTTGCTGCCGGAGGCTTCCTAGGAGTGCGGGTCTGTCTGGAAGTTTGCTTCCCCCGGGAGCTCGTACGAGCTGAGCAGCCGCATGCTGCCATCTACTGACAAAAACCACAGCAGCAAACGCTGCCAAAGCCGTTTCGTCACTTTTTCTATGTTTTAAGGTGCTGTAGAAGACAAGCCGCTAATTAAAAGATAAACTTGAGCAAAAAATTCTATTGCTCAGAAGCAAAGAATTGCAATGAAAATGAGTGAAACGAGTGCTGTAAATCACAATCATTTATGGGGCATCTATATCTAGAACGTAGAAACTGTTTTACATGAGAGGGGAAAATGTATGAGGGGAGAAACCACTTTTTTAATGAAAAATTGTCATCTGTTTCCCAACATACTGGAAACAAGAAATATGCAGTGTTTCCCTCAAGTAGGATAACTGAGATGGAAACAGTCTGACAAATCTGAAGGCTGAGGATTGTGCAGCCCAAGGGGAGGGCGGGGTGAATGTGTATAGTGAGCAGTACTTACTGCAAGAGAGCCAGGAGCAAAACTGGCACTAGTAGTCCCCTCTGAAGCCACCTAACTTCACAGACTTGAATGTGTTATGTGTCTTACCATGTCTGACACTCTCACTCGGTTTCCTGGGCCCAGGTCTGTAAGGAACTAGAGTTTGAGTACATGCAGTCAGCAGCTCATCTAGGGGGAGTGTCACAGAATCATTAGAGTTGGAAGAGCTCTCCCAAGATCATCAAGTCCAACTGTCAGCCCACCCCATCCCATGTCCACTGCATACTGTAGTGACATACCTACACATTTTGTGAACATTGCCAGGGACAGTGGCTTCACCACCTCCACGGGCAGCCTGTTCCAGTCCCTGACCACTCTGTCAGTGAGGATTTTTTCCCATTGTCTAATCAAACCTCCCATGGCACAACTTGAGGCCATTTCTTCTTGTTCTGTTACTAGTGACTTGGGAGAAGAGACTGATCTCCATCTCTCTACAACCTCCTATAATTGTTTTCCAATGTCTTGTCTGCTTTGGTTTCCCAGGCTGCTGCACAAGTAAAGACACTGTGTTTCTATGAAAGATGTCTGCTAAAATTTCTGAAATATTTTGTATGTGATCCAGTTTTGGAATGAGCTGCCCACAGAGGTGGTTGAGTCACCATCCCTGGAGGTATTCAAGGTTAGGCTGGATGGGGTTCTGAGTGGCATGATCTAGATGTTAGATGTTAGGATTACTGGGGTGTTTTGGATTTAGGTTGGACTGGATGATCTTTAAGGTCTTTTCCAACCTTATCATTACTGTGATACTGTGAAGAGAGAAAAGCAATTCTTTCTTTATTCCCTTGAAAAAGGAATCTATATACAAAATGTGACGACTTGATCACAAGTCGACCAGAAAGTAAAACCATTCTGTTTATGTTCGTACTTGCAGAAGAGGTATTCCCCTCCAACCTGCAGAAATATCTAGAGGTTTTTGAAATTAGTATTAACTCCCAAGGAGTGAAATTGCATAAACAGTCCAAAGCATCTCATGGGAGCCTTTGTTCCCAGTGCTGGCATCTTACCTACCAGAATGTGCATGAACTGTGCCTCCACTTATTTCTCACCATGTCTTACCAAACATCTTGTTCCTGGAGTCATCTCTCATTTCCCAGATTTGCCTGATTCATCCATCTCATTGAGGGCTGAGAAATGGATTATTTTTTCAAGAATGTGAAACAAGCATTTTCCTAAAATGGTTTGAAACCTTTGGGTTCAGTTAAAACCTTATCATCTTGTTGTTTATAGGACATACAGGTCTGCAGAGTGTTCTTCTCACGTGTGAATGCATGTTAATGAATTAACATGTATAATGCTGGGACAGGCTCTCTTACCACAGAACATTAGGGATTGGAAGGGACCTTGAAAGATTATCTAGTCCAACCTGCCCCACCATATCAGGATCCTCTAGATCAAGTTGCACAGGAACATATCTAGGCAGATTTTAAGTATCTTCAGAGAAGGAGACTCCACAGACTCCCTGGGCAGCCCGTTCCAGTGCTCTGTCCCCTGCACTGTGAAGAAGTTCCTTCTCATACAGATGTGGAACCTCGTATGTTCCAGCTTACACCCATTGCCCCTTGTCCTGTCATTGGGTGACACTGAGAAGAGCCTGGCTCCATCCTCTGGACACTTGTCCTTCACATATTTATCAACATTAATGAGGTCACCCCTCAGTCTCCTTTTTTCCAAGCTAAATTATTTGAAATAGTGAGTTCATTTGTGAAAATGTACGTTCTAATCAAAAAACAAGGAAAAAACTGGCAAGCACTTCCATTAGGAATCTTCAGTGGGTTTCTCCTCTCTTGCTTGGAACATCACCAGAGAGAGCAGTAGATACTACTTGTGTTTGGATGCAGGAGTTTATTCTGTGATGGAGATGAGTGAGAGTGAGATTAAGACTTGTATGTTGACTCTGCTCTGCAGTGTTGTCTCCCTATGAATATTTGGCCGTATTTCACTACTCCAGTTCTGTGACACGAGGTTGTATTGGTACTGTCCCATATGCAGTCCAAGATCTGTGCAAAACTGCAGAACCTGGAACTCGATGAGTTTGAAATTCAGTTGAGGAAAGGCTCAACTGAAAAGACAAAGAGGAGTGGGATCTGCCTGTTTCCAAGGACAACTACGTAAAAGCTGCCAGCAGTGTTTGTAACCTCTGTGTAACCAGAGTGGCTGAAATTTCCTGACGTTTCTGCCCACCTGCAGGCTGCCCAACAGCAGCAATGACCCAAAATGGGGGGGTGTTAGTTATGGAGATAGTGTGGGGTTGGTTCCCTCTTTTTTGGTGTGTCTCTTTTCCATCTTTGGTTGGCTAAAGGAGCACAACAACATCATACAACAATCTCTGTGTGGTATTCAGCTGCTTTTATACACTTCCACAGAAACTCAGAGCTACTAGGATGGACTAGAATACACATCCAGTATTGCGTTTTGGATCAGCTTATGGAATAAAATAGCTCAGTTCACATGCAGTGGTCAGCAAGCTAACCCATGCTTCTATCCCTGTGCTTTTCTTTCTAGCATTTCTGTCTGGAAGTTAAAGAATTTGTCTCAGGGATGTCTAAATGGTGGCAATCTTTCTCTCGGACAGGAGATTCTTGAAATATTAGGGCAAAAAAAAACCCAAACCAGATCAAGCAACAAACATAGTCTTCTGTTTGCCCACAAGTTTGGCTGCTTGAATTTCTTCCTACCAGATTTGACTGTTGAGGTACTCTGGGCAAAGTTCATCACTTTATTCAGACTTTCAGCCTGAGGTTTGTATAGGTACCTATCCCTTCTCTTTTGTGTGAAGTCCAAAACTGGATGGCACCTGTTTCCTAGGTCTGGATGGGCTGCAGTCCAAGTTGATGGAAATGTCATGAACAGCTGATCTTGAAGCAAGGACTGTCAAAACACTGGTGTTTTACAGCCTTAAGCCCATTTTTTAGCACTGACCAACCAACAGTGTTCTGATATACTGAGCAACAGAAAACCTCCCGTTTTCTTTCTGTTGCTTTGTCTTGAAATGTTGTCGTGCACTGCTGCCTTCCAGTTCCAAATGTATGTTCTGGTGCAGTCATAAAATCAGGCCGTGACTCTGAGCTTGCCCTACACCTGAATCCAGCATCCTGAGGCTCTCTCTAATGAACAAAAATGGTAGGAGGTGGGATATGAAAGAGATACAAACTTGTTCTAAATCAACTTCTGAGTAAAGAACGTTCTTAAAGACAGTAAAACAAAACCCCTATATGGTTAGACAGGCATCTAATAATTCTTCCTGTACAGCAAGATTTTTGTAAGTCTATAATAAAGTACAGAAACATTAAAGGTTTTAATGCTGTGTCCAGCCCTACACAACTTAACACAGCTTGTATTAGAACCCAGTCTCTCTCCTGTTAAGTAATTCCTCAATTTTTGTTCATGGCCTCATGGAAAAGTCAACGAGATCCAGTTGTGGTGAAGATTTTATAAAATTGTTGCAGTCCTATCTGATTTGTGTAGGCAGTCTCTGGGTATGTGGCCTGTGGGCAATCTCTGGTAAAAAAGTAAGTCCGTTCTGCCTTTTAATCAGGTTTTAAGCTGAGGGTTTGGCTAAATTTATGGGTCAGAGTATTTTATTGATAGAAGAGCTTGCCAGGCCTCTTTGGCAATACTCTCATTTCACTTAAAGACCTTGGTGTAAATCTTTTTAATGGTTTGGCTACAAAAAATTGCAAAGAATCTTTCCCCACTTCTTACCATCGCACTATCATCTGTGTAAATCATCTTGCTTACTCATCCTCTTAGCTACTTGAAATTGTTAGTCTTAATGACAGGAGTGCAGTGTAAGTGGGGGAAAAAGTATTTCAAACTGCCATTAGTCTATAAAACTTTGATCATTTATACTAAGCTGGAATTCACTTTGGAGTTTTAAAGAGAAGGGAGAGGTCAGGAAGACCATCCCTACTCAGTTGGGCACCTGTGTGATAAAGAAAACCTGGGGGATGGTGAAAATCTAAGTATTCAGGACTTGGCTGCAGCTAGTCTCGAAGCTATAAAATATGATATAATACGAATAAATACCAAGACCTTTTTCCTTGAACCCTTCATGTCTTTTAATTTAGCGTTGCATATTTTAGAGCTATTTCAGTGGCGCAAGGTTTGATTGCAGTCAATGGTTTCAGAGTTACCATGCCATTGCTCATCAGTTCCTGAATTGGAACATAGGAGAAGGAACTTCTTCATGGTGAGGGTAACAGAGCAGTGGAATGAGCTGCCTGGGGGGTTGTGGAGTCATCTTCTCTGGAGACGTTTAAAACCTGCCTGGATATGTTCCTGTGTGACTTGGTCTAGGTGATCCTGCTCTGGCAGGGCAATTGGACTCAATGATCTTTCAGGGTCCCTTCCAATCCCTAATGTTCTGTGATTCTGAGCTGTAAACACCATGCCTATTGCAGTACTGAAAAGGAACTTTTCAGTATATTCTGCATTAACAATTGTTTTTAATAACTGTGAAGAGGTGCAGGAAACTCTTCCAGGGTAAATTTGAGCCCAGTGCAGAGAAACTTTACAATATCTTTAGCATTTTTCTAGTTAAATCTTAAAAAAACCCAACTTTAAGTGAGACAGGAAGTCTTTCTGGGGACCTTGTGCTGTATTAACATGAACTTCAGCCTCTGTTTGACAAGTTTCATTGGTATTGATAGACTAGAATGCATGACCAAACTTTAACTATTTGAAGAACAGAATTTGGCATTTAATTTTTTAAGTTCTATCATTTGACAGGTAAAGAGCCAGTCACTTAGAATTCCAGTACTTTAAAAGGGAATTATCTTTGATGAATTTGGATTACCTGAAAAAATAAATACTGCTGAAGTGTGTCGGCTTCATTCAAAATGATTCAATTTAAAAAACCTTGCAGAGTTGAAGGTGCTACATAAGTATGTAGGAACTTGGCTCTTAAAGCAGAGTGATCATTAATCGATGTAAGTTGGTTTATATGCCTAAGGTTTGGGCTGTAGCGGTGTGCGGTTAGGGTTTATTTTTAATATGTGTATTTTACAGCACACTTGAAGATGTGTTCCTGTGACTCTGTGAATCATTCCACTCAGTGACTTCTCCCTTGTCCCACTCTTTCCAAGCTTATGCAAACCCCATTCAGACTCTATTTTTATGGTACTTAGTTTCAGTAGAAACAGCTAATTGCAGTAATAAATTGATGAAAATATGAGGTTGTCCTTTGGAAATGAGTGGAACCTGCTGTGCAGAATGCCCAGGCTGATTTTGGAACCCTCTTGCACTTAGCGTGGTTGGTGCGTTAGTGAAGCAGTGCAGCACACTGTGTTTTTGTTCTCAGCTCCTGATTTTGTTTTGCTGTTCCTCTCCCATAAAAATCAACAAACTTTAACAGGAATAATCTATGCAAATGGAGGGGATCAGTGCACGGCCTGCCCTCTTAACCAGGCATGCATCTTCTGGGCAACCACAAATGTATTTTGAGTAGAAACTGCAAGGTGTGTGCTGTACTGAAGAGGTTTGTCATGTTTTCTCCCTCCCTGGTGATTTAGATGAACTCTGGCTGCATAAAAGAAGAGGTAAACACCAAGTAAATATCTTTACTGAACTTCAATCTGGATTATGAGTAATGATTTTTGAAGGCTTAGAACTCATTTTACAATATGTGCATTTCAAAAGGGCTTGTTCCGAGCTCCCTTTATTTAACATCCTTGCGCACAGTTGTTTTTATTATTGATTTTTGCTGTTGTGTTTTCCTACAAGATTTACTAGATGTACTGGAGGTGTCCTTTGTACAATTTCATTTTCTTTTATTGGTTCCCTTAGGACATCATTATCCTTTGAATAAGCACAGAAAACTGTGTCCTTCTTCTCCTGTTTGGATTTCTCCCATACTTTTTATTTCTATTTGAACGACAAGATTGGTCAGGGAATTCAGCATTAAGACTCCATTTCACATTCTCTTCCTTGCTTAACAGTGCTGCAACTAATATTGTCCTCAGGGTATTTAATAAAGAGAGACAGGAAAGCATCCTGACAAAAGAGTAGGGCTACATGAAAGAGGCTGGAAGGCACACGATCACCAATTACGTGAAAAGGCTCTTTAACTCAAAAGAGCTGATATAAAAAAGTTTGCAGTCAGAATCACCCTATGAGGAGGAAGCATGTGTCAGAATTAGAATGCTTAAAGTTCTATCTTTCTATATAGTCTGACTCCTAGTTTCCAGTTATTAATGAAACCCTTTAAAAACGAAGCTCTAATCCAGAGGTGCAAGCCATTTTGCTTCAGTCATGGCAAAGAGAACAAAAAAAAGTCTTTTGTTTATCTCAAAAGGGTGGATGGTTTCTGCTGTGGTTTCAGGAAAAAGAGATAAACAGCACATTTTCTGGATTTCAAGGAATTAAAAAAGAAAAATAAAGATGAGAACACAACAATCAATTAAAAAGCTGAGTAAGAAAATCTTCATCCTTATTTTTTGTTCTCTAAAGCTTTGACTGCTGTAAAGGAGAAAAAAATTATACACAAATTTCAGCTGGAGTGAGAATGAAAGAGAAGTGTCATCAGGCCCTTTCAAAATCCCCCTGAGCGATCCCTAGTGCAAGATGTAAGGAGTAAGTTCTGCCTTTTGCAAGGATGCAAGAACTTGGAAAACTGCGAAGCTGCTTGAAGTTGATGCATCACATGAAAGCAGAGTCAGACTGCTGTTGCGAAGGGTCTTTGCTTTGCTTTTCACTCTGTTGTTTTTAAATATAAACTAGATTTTTCTAGTTTTAATTATGTGCTGCTAGTCCTGGTTTAAACCACAAACTCTTCATTCTCTTATGTGCACCGTGGAAAGACTTAAGTAAAAGCACTTTTAGTAGAACTATCCCTGTTTCCCTGTCGTGTCAGACCCTTAATGCTTGTTGCTTTATTACGCACTTGTTTCTGAATGAGCAGCCATAGTTAGTCTCCATCTGCTCAGTTCTGTTGGAGTCCAGGAGGATGTGAAGGATACGGTTACAGTGTTTGAAGAGTCATAGATCTCTCCAGTGCTGTGGCCAACCCTCCTTTCCCTCACTCGTAGCTCTGCAGATTAACTGGCATTAGTGCAGCATTCACGGCCGCAGATGGAATATTACCAGGAAAGCGACGGCTCCGCATTTGCCTTGCAAATGCTCATTTGCCTACAAATAGGTGTGGAGTTTTGTTCAGATTTTCCTCCTTTTTTTTCTTTTCTATTTTCTCTCTTGAGAAAGAGTACAAGCGAGGCGAAAGTTATTTTGGCCGGTGTGCAGGACTGTTCCTTTATTTATTTCCCATTTGTTTGCGTTGAATAAAATCTTTCTAAGTCTGTTCTAACTACTCACATACTATTGAGGTCAGACTAATGAATCTGTAGTTCCCAAGTTGTTCCATACAGCCTTTTAAAATCTGCACAGTGTATTTTCTCTTTTCAAGCCTGAATGTCTTAGATTTATTAGACAAACCATTCTATCAGACCTTTCCTTATTGCTGGTGACTGTTGGACGTATTTGATTTGAGAACATTAAGCTTTACTTTTACTTTGTATTCTGTAACATCCATTCCTCAACCTCATTGCACTTCACTATCTCATCCCAACTGAAAACACGAGAGGAGTCATTTGGGGGAGTATTCAGAGACTCATTTGGGGGTGTCAGTCTAGCAGCCTAAACTGGGAACACAGCTGTCCATCTATCACTCTGAGGAAGAAACAGACAAGCTAAATATTACTTTTTAGAGTTTTTAGTCACAGATAGATTAACTTTATTTTTTTGCCACAATTTATTGCATCCTTGATGCTTCTGACACGTTAATAAAGACTACTTCTGTGCTGAGTTTTGCTGCAGATTCTCATTCTCTGTGGATTTTGATCGTTTTTACCTTTTTTTTTTTTTCCACATTTGATCCTGAGAAGGAAGCAGCTTTCTTTGCTGAATGGTTTTTGTTGTTGTTGTTGCGTTTATTCCCTATAGCCTCTGCATATTTATAACACCATTCTGGAGTGGTTTTAGCTCAGTGTGAGACTTTTTGTTTTTTCAAGTAGCTTTTAATTTTTGCTTGGAACACAAGTGTCAAGTATATGCCAACTTTAAAAACCTTCTAAAGTTAAAAGATGTTTCCAGCCGTGTACTAGCTAGTATTTTGTGAAGGTTAAGCGGCATGGAACCAGCAACAAGATGTACTCATAAAATTAACAATGAACCCAGCCTGCACAAATTTAGCTTTTTGAGTTACATTTTAGATTTACCACACCGTCCAATTTTAAATCAGTCCTCTGTGTTGGCATCCTCGACTCTGCACTGACGATAGGCAGCTGCTGAGTCCAGATCTTATTTGTGATTCTGCAGCCTTTACTGAAGTGTTGTGGCTGCATATGGTGTTTGGTTGGATCAACACTGATGTTAGACTTCAGAGAAGCTGTTTCCCACTGAAGAGAGGCATGAGGAATACCTCAAAATAAAGTCTATTTTACCAATTCAGGTCAGATCTAGGCAGAACTGTGGTATCTCCCTCATTCTTCAGCCAGTCTGAAACATTTACTCAGTATTGTGACCCACATTACACAAACCCTGCAATATCATAGAATCATGGTTTTGGAAGGGACTCCCAAAGGGCATCTAGTCCAATCCCCCTGCAACAAGCAGGGACATCTCCAACTAGAATAGATTGCCCAGAGCCCCATCCAGCCTGACCTTGAATGTCCTTCACTGGAGATGTTCAAGACCCGCCTGGATGTGTTCCTGTGTGACTTGGTCTAGGTGATCCTGCTGTGTCAGGGAGATTGGACTGGATGATCTTTCGAGGTTCCTTCCAATCCTTAATGATTCTATGGGGCCTCCACCATCTCTTTAGGTGACCTGTTCCAGGGTTCCACCACTCTCAGGTTAAGGAACATTTTCCTGACGTCCAGCCTAAATCTGCACTTTTCCAGCTTAAAACCATGATCCCTTGCCCTGTCATTCCCTGCTTTTGTGAACAGCTCTTCCCCGACCCCTTTCAGGGGTTGGAAGATTGCTATAAGGTCCCCTGGGAGTCTTCAGGCTGAACAACCTCATCTCTCTCAGCCTGTCCTCATAAGAGAGGTGCTCCAGCCTTCTAAGCATTTTTGTGGCCTCCTCTGAGAACACTCCAACAGGTCCTCGTCCTTCTTGTTTTGGGGGTACCAGAACTGGATCAGGACCTACCACCCAACCATCATCTACCTGCTACTTTTCTTCTATCAGATAAATTCAGTTTTACCTTGGTGAGGAGGAACATCATCCTCTCCTTCTGTGCTTTTGCAGGAGAGGACCCTAAGGCTGTCTGTCTGTGGGGAATCCCTGCCCTTGTACAGTCTGTAGGCTTGACTGTAAGGCACTGTGGGAATGTGAGTGCTGGATTTAAGGGAAAAACAGGAATTCAGGCAACAAATTACCTTATTTCATCGTTTGGCTGACTTGGCTTTGTCTGCTAACATAAGGGAGCCAGCAAAGTGTAGTTTTGCGGTGTGCTGGGACGCAATCTAATTTTGGATGGATTCTGTGTACTGCTGCAGGGAGCTGCTGAATTGTTGTGCTATTGCTAGTTATATTATTTTGCTTGAGGATGTGCTCAGATTCTGTTTAAACAATAATTAAATTTAATTTGTAGGGGATGACTGTGTAGGAAGAGAGATAAAACAATCAAGGACACAATTATTCACAAAAATCAATAGAAATTCTAATAATCTTCTAAAGTACCACTTCATTTCTTTCATAAAACTGCTGTTCATATTTCATATCTTTCTCATGCACAGGTCAATTCAATTTTAGGTAATTAAATACACTTTTTCACTCTTATTGGCTTTCAAAGGTTGAAGGTACATCACCAACTTAGATAAACTACCCTTGCAGTCTATTTTTAACTTCCCAGAGTTGAACAAAGTGTTTGGCTATTGACCTTTGTGGGGTGACACCTGTGCACGTTACTGAGCAATAGCCAATCTGTTGTTCTCCACATTGGATCAACCTCCAACCCAACTAATTTAATTTTATTTAAAGATGCAGAATTATTCTTGCTTGGAGATTAGTGCTTGTGTTAAGGAATCAGAAATGTTTGCTATGGCTCCAATGCCTGATTTTTTTTTTTTGAGAGGAAATATGCTATTCTAATCTTTTGGGACTTTTCTAACACAGAACATTATTTCAGAGTTCAGAACACCTTTTATTTGCAAATCTAAACTAGAGAAATCTTACATTACAAATACTAAACCTCTATGGTTTTACCACAGTAGAACAGATTAAAAATTATGTTTATGCATGTGGTAATGGCACCTAATTATCAGATACCTACTGATACAGTTCTCGTTCGCTGCTTGTCTAAATGGATTATATAATACTTAGATATTTTCAGGTCATCTATGAATTAATTTCTTTCCACTTGCCAGATGGAAACAAGCACAAAAATAAAAGCAAATAATGTGATTCCTGCATCTTAATTATATAGCAAATGCAGAGTTCTCCAAAGATGAACATTGATAAATACGTGTACATTTTTAAATGAGTTATTAAGCACCAACTTAATGAAATGTTGGGATGTGAGGATAAGCAGAACACATCATCCAACTAAGGCAATAGACTGTAGCACTGCTGTTACTGTCAGTCACAAGTTTAAAATACTCCTGATCACAAGCCTTTCTGTCAGCAACCTTGAATTAAATTCCACAAAGCCCCTAATTAACACAGAAATGTACCATAACCATGTGCAGTTGCAGGTTTATTGCCATACAAACCTTGCATTAGTTTCATTTAGAGATGATCACCTGAAGTGATAGCTGCAAGTTAGTGTCCACGATATTACTACTCACATTATATTGCATGCATTTCAATTATTCATTTTGACAATGTAAACAAATGCAGACAACAAACCCCAACAAAGCTAGTTGCTTTGGGTTTGGTTTGTTTGTTGTGTTTTTCTAGATTGCTAACAGGTATCCAAGAGCCATCTGCAGAGGGCTTGGGCACCTCAGAATATAGAATGCTTCAATTTTCCTCTCCATTACTACATCTCAGTGCTCAAGGCCACTTCAGTGCCTATTTGTCATGCTTGTAAGCACCTGAAATCTGATTTTTCTTACTCACCGTGCAGCATACACAAACACTGGTGTGGGAAGATCCATAATGGGATTTTAAAGTTTAGCGAACATGACACTTCCTTGGTGCCACGGAATTTGTTTTAGCCACACTTTCACACGCAGTCACAACAAGTACTGTGTTAATTTTCCAGGGTGTCACAGAGTTACTAGAAATGGAAGCCTATTGCTAAATCTTGAGGCAAACTGCACTGTAGGCTTCATTTCTGCCTAAACTGGGCACATAATGGAGTACAGACCCTAAAGAGTATGGGGACTTACTGTGACTTGGACGGACCTTATCTGATGTAATATTCCAGTTCTGTGCAGCAGATTGACTTGTCATGGATTCACAGGGAAGCTCAACCCATCTACATATGTTATCGAGTGGCCACACAGAAAGAGTTTTGTTATTTTTCCCCCGGTGGGCACTCATTCCAGGCCTCTGTTGTCGCTCAGCTGCTCTGCTGACATTTGGCTGTGGAACGCAAGTGGTGTTCAGGGTGGGCACTGCAGAACAGGCTGTTTTGAGCTAAGTTACTGCAATGTGTTTCAATTCTGTGTCCTTGGACTGGAAAAAGGAACAAGTGTACTGAGCACAGCATCTTGTTTCCCGACTCCTCCCTGGCTGCATGACTTGTCCTGTTCAGCAGGGACCAAGTGAACCTCCTCAGTATCTTTATGAATAACAAGCCTTATGAGGAACAACTGTCAGAGCTCAGGCTCCTTAGTCTGAAGAAAAGGAGGCTGAAGGGAGCCTTACTGCTGTCTACAACTACCTGAAAGGAGGTTGGAGAGAAGTAGTGCTTGGTCTATTCTCACAAGTAACAAGTGACAGGACAAGAGGAAGTGGCCTCCAATTGCATGAGGGGAAGTTTAGGTTGGATACTAGGAAAATCTTCTTCCTGGAAAGGTCATCAGGCCTTGGAACAGGCTGCAGGCGGGAGGAGGTTGAATTGTCTTTCCTTGATGTGTTAAAAAGTCATAGAAATCTGGAACTTAGGGATTAAGCTAATTGTTAGATAAATGATTCAATAATTCTATGGATAGCAGTCACATAGAGGTCATGCAATCCTTTCTCATAGCTTCTTAGCTGATGATCACCCCTATAAAATACCCTGCATTACTTTGATCAATTTCTCAGTTTGGAATACCCAAAGATGCTCCCTGGCGTTCCTGATTGCTGTAGTTTTAGTGCAGTTCAGGTAACAGCTGGTTCATACATGGAGAGGTGTTAGGAGGTATGGAGATATTGAATACTTGTGTGCAATGTTATTTTTAATCAGCACCTGAATACTGGCAATTTCATTTTTCCACAAAACCTTAATTTCCTTTTTGAATACCCAAGTCATGCTGAAGTTCAAATGTATGTGGCTATCAACAGATAAATCCTGGCAATTCCCAAATGTGCAGTGTTATTGCCCCAGCTCTGTTTCTTTTCAGATGGCAGATCTGGCAAAAGTAGCTGCATCTTTAACCATGATAACAGCCTTATGTGTCCTCAGAAACTGCAATTAATCCAGTTTAAGCTAGTCCGTCAGTCCAGGAACAGTGGTACCCCCAAGATTTAATCTGACAGACAGCAACCCTCAGCAGATGGGGTGGTGGGAAATAAATTCCAAATCACTGGTGCAGGAATTGCCCAACCTTGTCTAGTAACAACCTTCGGTTTCTGCATTACTTACACTCTCGGGCGTTATCTTTCCTTCATTTTTATTTTGGCATCTGCTAAGCTACTTGTAAAAGAGAAGCAGGTCTGGAGGGCAATGGAATGAAATTATTAGCCTTTTAGAATCAGGCAGGCTTGGTACAGTCGGGTTAATGATTAGGCTTGATGATCCTAACAATCTTTTCCAATCTAAATGATTCTATGATGATAATGAAGCCAACATGAGAAAATCAATAGCTGTAAATAATGCCAGTAGAAATAAATGCACTAATTCTTATTTACACTATGGCTAGTTTTGGACCCCTTTATACTCTTTGAGGTCATAAGCTATTTCAAGTCCATAATGGAAATGAGAATGGGCCTTTTAAATAGTTTTAATTAAATGGTTTCACCAGCTTAATTAAAACCTTTCAGGGGCAGTAGTGTTTTCTAATAGCAGTGATTCATTATGTCATGTCACCCCTATGTATTCACCATCCTGGGGAACGCTGGGCTGTGCGAGTGCAGGTGAACACTCCAGGATGGCAGTGAGAAGTAATTTCTGCTCTGAAGAGGATCCGCTGTGTTTGTAATATGCTAGTGACAGCTGAAATGTGCCAATCAATGGATTGTCTGGTGTAATGAAGCACGCCGCGATCTTGTGGCGTTTGCTGGGATGTTAAGGCACACCATAACACGCGTTTTATTTCTGCTTCATCTCATTACAGATGCTAAAATAAGCAGTAACATGCTTTATGTAGCGGAAAAGTAGTCTTTGATTTTTATCCTGACTCTAGCTTGATTCAACTGCACTTTGTGCAGTGCAGGAATGCTGTGGGTTGCTGTGGTTGGCTGTTTCTCTTGGGGTCTCTCTTGGTGGCCACTGCTGGTGCTTCAGTGGTCCTGACCTATGCTCGGCTAGTGCAGGGTGCTTAGCGCCTAGCTGGTGTAGATACTGCACGTTCCAGAGACTGCCTCTTGCATCAGCCAGCAGCTCTCGCTTACACTGTTATCTTTCACAGCACCTGTTATTAAAGCCTGTCTTTTCCACTCAGAGTTTCTTTGAGCACTGTGGCAAATAAAAATAATCGGTTGCAGTGGTAACAAAACAGCACGCAGCAGGAGCTCAGTACCCTGCAGCCTGGCTCCTGTTTCCCATGTATGTATCTTGAATCAGTCTGTTACACCTCTAATCACAGTGCTCCAATCTCTGTCGTGCATTTCTGATATGCTAATTACTTTATATCCATCTATTTAGCGTATGCTTAGGCTCCAGTCTCTAGCAGCAGCACCACATGTTCTTTAAACTCTATCCTTGAAAATTTCAAGGTCTCATAACTTCTTTTTACACTGCTGCAGGTGTCTTTGGTAGTACTTTACTTGTTAATTAAGGCCCCAGTGTCCTGTGTCACTGTTACCTGCATTGGCATTTGCACCCTCTAGTTCCTCTCCATCGTTTCATTTGTACAGAGATAGGAGTTAAGGCTGTGCATTTCCCTACACATGGGGTTCTTCTAAATTGCATTTTTAACAGATTTTTCAGCCAGCCATTTCAGACTGAACTTTGGGCAAGGACTAATAATCACAGAAAACAGTGCAGAAGGAGTCTGGATGGAAGATGCATCCTGTGTGAGGTTTACTTGCTTGCAAAGGCTTGTTGTGTTTGTGATAGGCAACACCCCAAACATAATTTTCTGCCTGTTGTTCCCCATCATTTGTTTGTGCTCCAGATTATTCCAACCCATGTGTAGTGCTACATACATCTTTGTATGGAAATGTGGTTTTTAGGAACAGTTTCCCCTTTATTTTCATTTCCAAGTTCATCTTGAATTCTACCCTTCAAATCACCTGTAAACTTAAATCTTAACCCGTCATCCGACCAAATAATTAAAATCCTTTTACTGATTCAGGCCTGAGAGGTCCTTCTGAAAGAAACAGACCCCTGTCTCTGACTGTTCCCGTTTCTGAAATCCTCTTTTTACAGCTGTGTTCAGCTCCTCCTTTCTCCAGGAATCTGTATCTGGATATCTGTACCTGGATGCTTCACATGTATATCTGGAATAAATAACAGATCCTAGCACTACCCAAGAGTACAGATTTTTCCCATGAAGTCGTTACGTTTTGCGACTTTCTTATTATTCCCTTCTACAATTTTCCAGAGAACCCTAAGCACATTGTTTTATACAATCAGGGGAAAAGTTAGATTGAGAAGGGCCCCATGAGCTATTCAATGAATCTTCCATTTTCAGAGGAAGGCTGACTGCATTGTTAGACCAGACTGCTCGGGGCCTTTCCCTGTCGTGTCCTGAAACTCTCCACTCTCGTGTTGGACCATGCTTGTGGCAAGGAGCATTTTCCTTTAAGTAAAAAATAAAAATAAGAATACCTGATTGTAACTTGTGATTGTTGCTGCTTGTCCTTTCCTTGTGTGCCTCTTGGAAAAGCCCGGCTCCACCTGCCCCTTGAGCTGTTGCCAGATTGCTGCTGGATTTCCACCTCGCTTGCTTTCTTGTCCTCATTTTAACTACCCCTCTTTCCACAGCCTGTCCTAGGTGTTGTGTGTTCCAGCTCTCTTAGTGTCCTGGTGGTTCTCTGCAGTGATTATTGCTTCTGAAGCTGCCTCTTAGCTTTGATTCTTATCTAAGGATTAATTTGATTGAGAATATAAAATGAGATGATCCTCCCACCCCTTTTTTTTTACTGTTAGGTGTAGATGTTATCCTCCTCTCATTCTGCATTTTTTCTCCTGATACAGGGTTGATGTTTTATCTAAAAATGAGCTTCACAAGATTCTGCTTTCTCTACTTATTTGTTTGGAGACTTCATTACTTTTTTTTTGCTTTTCATACCGAAGATGTTATTTCCCCAGGAAAACTTAGCTTCATGACACCCTTTCAGGATGGAGCACAGCTGTCTGATCTTATCTGGGCCTGACAGATGCCTCCTCTTGCTGCCAAGCACCATTCTCATCTTGAAAGAATTACCTTCTTCTGTAATCTTTTGTGTTTAAAAATGATCTGCATACATATGCTTGGAAAGTAGGGTTTATTTTAATAATGCTAAGGAAAGACAATCAGATGTTAGAGAGAGATGCCATAACAAGCAGAATTACTTTTATCACTTACTTATTTCATCACCCATTTCAGCGTAATTGTCTTATTTGTATTGGTTTTGCCTTTGGAAAAACCCAGAGCAATTTCCAAATGTTTAATTAAAACCTCATGATGCTTCTGTGATGTGAATGTAGCAAATGAATGGGACAAGATAAGGCCTTTCTAAATCAACTGGTATCCAAAGTGTTTTGTTACATGAACATCTTATCTGGGCCCAAGCAGCGGACACTTTCTTTGGTGCATCATAGTTCATCTGTATCAGGATGCCAAATGTTTGTAATCGCTGCATGTCTTTTTGTTGTTGTTAACGTAAATGATTTGCCTCACCTGGTGCCAGAGAGGGCTTGCAAAAAAGTTCCAGTGACCCAGTGACACAACTGAGGGGTCAGAAAAGAAGCTGGAAGGAAGGACGGACTGTCTTAAATTTGCCTTCTGCTAGGGAAAATGCATGTATACATCTAGCATGAAAAGTCATGCAATTCATGAGGACATTGCCTACTTGATGACAAGTAACTAAATATTAATAAAATTAAAAAAAGAAAGGCCTTTGGTTGACTAGCTCATGCCCACTTGCACCACAGTCCTTGCAGAGATGAGCATCCAGATACCCACCTTGCACAAGAGGCTGCTTGCGAGTTTCCAGATAGACACTAAAATCACGCTGTATGCTCACTCTCCTGGCAGGAGAATGAGCGAGGGTTACAATGATTAGAGCATTTGTAAAGCTAAGTGGTGACCTGGACTTGAACTGGGATTTCTCTTGGTACCACAGAAAATATCCTTCTCAGTAGGCCACCAGTTCCCTTTCTTTATTGATGGCTTCTCTTTCTCCTCCCTCTCCTGAGGAAGCCTCTGTTCATTACTGTTTAATTCAAAAGTGGGATGAATCTTCAAGGTTTCTGAAACTGTATTATGTTGTAATAGCCAAAGGATTTCATTTGAAGTTAAAACGCTCTTCTGCCTGGCTATGTATGTCTACCTAAATTTTGAAAGAGGTTTGAACAAATATGTTCAGAGCAGCCAGTTCAATTCTTCTTACTATTAAGCGTTGCTTGCTTTTTTCCCCCTTAGCCTTCACAAACCTCTTGGGTATTTTTTAACCTAGTAATAATTTTCCTCATCTACAAGCCCCATGCTAATTGTTTAGAAATAGTCTTCTTCAGCGCCGCAGTACTCCTGATATAACAAGTGCTCTAGATCTTTTGCCTTGGCAGCTTGCTGTTTGATTTAGCTAGCTTTGTATAAACACTCTTTCTTCCTGTCCTAGTCTTTCACTATCCACTCACTCTATCAATCAAAACTCTCTTTTGAGAAGTAATGTTGAGCCAGCCAGTTTAGATTTCAGATTTGTTGTGAGAAAATGGCTTTTCTGGGAGTAGCTACAGGGGAGGATGAGTGGTTTGTGTTGGGTGGATACCTCAATGCACACGTACATATACATACACATGCTGCTGAAATCTTGTGTAGACAGATTTGAAAAAAGTAAAGAAAAAGATAAAATACTTGTCCCTGAATGGAGATAGCTATGGTAGAGAGACACAACCGTAGTGTTCATAGTTCATTGTTTAAGCTTGTAACAAAAATACTGTTTATTTTAGCAAATTATAAGCACATTTTTCAAAACAATACAGGTCTTTGTAAAGAGCAGATTTTCCATGAACGTATTAGAAAGGAAACTCCTGTTGTGTGGAACAGAACAGAAAACAAAGCTTATGTATTAAAGTACTTTGACTTACGTTAGGATTAATTAATAAATAACCAAGAACTATGTTCAAATACTTCCTTCAACTTAGCCACTGAAATCAAACAACATAATTTATCTGCTTTGCTGGACACTGTTCTTCTACCGTGATGTAGCAGGCTAAGTACAATGGTTTATACAAAGTATTGGAGTAGTTTAACCAGGGTCTAACAGGATCTAAGATTAAACAGTGCATATCTCACCTTTTCTGCCTTATTCATGCGTCTTGTAAATTCAATAGCCAAGTGTCTGTAGGAAAACAAAGCTGGGATTGGCATTAGGGGGGTGTGTGCTCATACATGCACACCAGAAGGAACTTACAAATATGTCGAAAATAGCCAGTCTTCGGCAGAACAAGAGGGTGCTCAGCACCTCTGGAAAAACATCATCCTGATGTCTTAACATCAGCAGAGGGGCTTGCTCTTAGATACCCTCATAAGTTTGGCTTGTAAATACATATTTGTGCATGCCAGGAATGATGCCTCTCCGTGAAATGATTAGAAAACTAGAACGGATAAGACACATAAACCCTGACAGTAAAAATTCAATAAAACACCTAATGATGGGTGAGCTCTTTATACGTGAAATCTGAGTGCTCCATTCATCTGTGTCTCTAGAAATTAAATGCTTTTTTCCCTAGGTTAAAAGAATACCCATTACACAGTAATGACTCAATCCCGTACCCTTTTTTTGCTCCTTGGGGGTACAGAAGTTTATTTATAGTGTAAAACTTCACCAAAGGTAAGGATCTGTCCCCACTTGTCTCCATTTAAATAGGCAGTGTCACATTTATATAAATGCAGGGCTGGGGTCTGCTCCTTAGAGAAATCACTGTCATCATTGTTTTGGTTAGATATTATCTGTATATACCATGAACATTTGGGCCACAGTGCTCCTGGGCCTAATTTCTGCTACGATCCATCACTGCTACTGAAATTCCAATGTTATTTAGTAATTGAAACTCTGAACATTACACCAAAGTCTTCAAGCCCAGCTGAATCCAACAGTTTCTCATGAGTAAAGACAGAAGAATTTAATACTACACCAATCCATGTAAAAGAGGCGATGGCAGAGTTGTAACAGCCTGCTCCTGCCTTTATCACTGAGAAGCAATTGGTATAAACCTCACCTAAAAATCCCTTTTAATGTGAAAACACCATATTCCTGAAGGATTATACTAATTATTAATGACTTCCAAGCCAAGAGCGTTCAGCTAACAGTTCAGTGCAAAAGTGGACCTCACCTCTACACTAATTCCTTTTAACAACTAAGTATCGGAATACCCTATTAAATCAAATTTGCCAAGAACTATGCTTAAAACTGCAATAAGGCCACAACAATTTAAACCCACAATAATTAATTTTATTGTCTTACACATGGCAAAATTCAGAGCATGCTCAAGGCAAACTGAAATTGTTTGGAACTGCATTTGAGAGCATCACACTGAGTGATCAACTAAATGAACAGATTGTCTGTAGAGCAGGTCTGATGCTTTGGTTTAATGTGTTTCCTAGAATGGAGAGTTTAAGCATAAGGCTAGCTTTATTATGAAGTTGTCAGAGACAACCTTGTTCAAACTCATTTTAAGAAAGCACCAAGAAGACTTGTTTACAGAAATCTATATCCACACGCACAAGCCAACGCAGTACCAAAATGAAAAAGCACTCTGCATGAACACAGAAGGGTTTGAGCTTCACAAATCAATGCCAAAGCACCACAAAGTTCATAATCTGGCAGCACAGTTCCATATTAAAAAAGAATTAATGACAGAAACCTTCTAAACCCAAAAAACTCTTCTCAATTCACGTAGCTTTTAATAAATGGACGTGAGGTGGAATTGCTCGAACACTGCTTCGGTATTTTTCTTGATTAGAAGAAGTTTATTGCAGGTTCTGTAGGCACAACTGGTTTTTTCCTCATTTCGATACCAGAAAGGCCATCAGTGTATGAGGGGTGAACACAAAATGTGCAAAGCTGTGTGAGCAATCTGCCAAGGTCTTGTCCTTGCTAAGTTCTTTGTAATAAATGCCAGAATTTGCTTTGCACTTATTTTGGAGGAGAAAATTCTGTGCAGGCAATGAAGTGAGGAAGGCAGCGCTGTGCTCCTTCTGTCCTCACAGCACCTCTCAGGGCAGTGGTACAGTTACCCAGCCTTTAAAGGATACAAAGCACTTCCCAGAGTATCAGCGTAAGATTAAGGCAAATGAAATATAGGATCAATAACTATAAAGAACATTGCAAAATTAAACATTATACTTTTTTAAAATCCACCATTACAGGGGTTTAATAATTTAGCCTGTTACACACATAGATACAGAGATCATTAGGGGTTGGAAGGGACCTCCAGGGGTCATCAAGTCCAGCCCCACTGCTTGAGCAGGATGATAACCTAAGACAGGTTACACAGAAGTGCATCAACATGGGTCTTAAAAGTCTGTTGCTTCATTAGTTTCCCAAACTGAAAATGTAACACGTGTATTTGCTTTCCAGACTTCTTAAAAAAACCTTACACAAGTTAATAACCTGAGAGGAGATAATGATATCGGTGACCTTAAGGCACAACTTGGGAATGACATTGGTGACAGGGACGACATGTAGATAGTCCTTGGGAAACCCTCTGTACCCTGTACTTGCCAGACAGCCTTAGGATTCCCCCACGCTATTTAAAGGGCTGTTGTGACTCACACCACTGATAAAAAGCATCGCTTATGATCTTCTCCCTTTTCTCGTTGGGATGTGTTGCCACGTCCACACGCACAGTGAACCACAGTGCTTTCTTGAGTTTTCTGTCTTTCTGTGAACACCTTAAAATAATCTTCCAGCATCATTCAAGCCTCTCGTGCATGTCAGCTGTCGGGATCAGCCCCCTGCACCAAGAATTAGGTTGCAGACGAGGGAGTGGGTGGCAGTGCTGCATGCAGCCCTGGCAAAGGTGAAGGTGCAGGGCACGCCACGTTCGTGATAGCTTCCCGGGACAGGAGACACTGTGTGTTTCCAAGTTTGAGTTTCACCATGTGACACAGGTTTAGGAGACCTCGGGATCATGGCTTGGCTGCTTCGGTTTAGCATTTCTTGCACTAAAATAGCCACCGCACCTGGTGTGACTGCCTGGGCGGCGTTCGATTTCATGTGCAGGACACCCTGAATAAACCTGTCACGATGCGAAACAAAGCCCTAAACGTTAACTCTTTCAGCTCTGAGATGTGCAGTGTTAACATCCAGCAGGAGCATGGCAGTGCTGGATGAGGCCAGGTTGGATGGGGCTTTCAGCACCCGGTTTACTGAGAGGTGTCTCTGCCCATGGCAGGGGATTGAAACTTGATGATCTTTAAGGTCCCTTCCAACCCAGCTCTTCAATGACTCTATGGTGTTACCCAGTGCGGCTGCACAGTTCGCGCAAGGATAGCTGGTGCTCCTCAGCTGATGGATTCAGTGTCCACTTAGGGCTGGACCAGACAGCGGCTTTTCTCTCTCCCAGTGCTGTAGGAGCAAAAACACTGGTTATGCGGCTTCATGACCTCCCTGAACTATCCCAAACCTGCGGTGCAGCCCCATAACTGCCCTGCCCAAGCCACCAGGCGTGATGCTCGATCCTTACCCGCCTCTCGCTGAGGCAGAAGGTGCAGATGGGCCTCGGCGCGGCGCTTCCCGAGGGCGAAGGGGGTGGCTGCGTGCAGGGCTGTGGACAGGAGGACCTGGGGCAAGTCTGCCCCGCGGCCCCGTCGCGCCGCTGCCGCCGCAGGACGTTGCCCAGGTGCGCGATGTAGCCGGCGGCCAGGCGCAGCGTCTCCACCTTGGAGAGGCGGCGGTCGGGCGGCCGCGTGGGGATGAGCCGGCGGAGGGCGCCGAAGGCCGCGTTCACGCTGTGCGTGCGCTGCCGCTCGCGGGCGTTAGCCGCCGCTCGCCGCACGCACCCGCCGCCGCCGCCTCCTGCCCGTGCTCGTGCCCGCACCCGCCGCCGCCTCCCGCCGCCTTTCATGGCTCCCGCTGCCGCCTCGCCGCCCCATCACTTTTATGGCCCCGCGGGGGCCGCTGCACCTGTCGCCGCAGCCCTGGGCCTGACCCCGCAGCGGCTCCGGCGGGGGCGGGGTGTGGGGGGCGCGGACATGGTTTCGTGGACGGAGCCCGAAAGTGCGGCCTGGCCGTAGTCCAAGGAGGCCCGATGGCTTTTCCTGCCCCGCTCAGAGCAAAAGGCCAGAATGCTGTGCTCACCGTGCCAGTGTCGGGGTCTCTATTAGGTGACGTGCATTAACAGAAAAACCTCAGGGGTGGGTTTCACTACCTTCTTAAGCAAACGCTCCACACATGCAAATCCTACTTCTTACTCTGTTCTGCCTGCCTCAGTCATTTACCTATTAGAAGGTCATCACAAGCGCTAGCTTATTATACCTCTTTTCGTCCATAAAAAGTTGACAGCCTGCCTGTGCTTGGAAACTCAGGAAAGGTCATGGTGTGGGTTTTCTCGAATGAATCATCTCTACCTGATTAAGCAGCCTTCAGTGACTGTGTGTTTTTACAGACCCAGAAGTTTATTTGTGGTGGTGGCAGTGATGTTGTGTAAATATTAATCATTGAATGGCTTACGGCAGAAGGGACCTCAGAGATCATCTAGTCCCAATCCCTTGCCATGGGAAGGGACACCTCACCAGACTAGGTTCCCCAGAGGCCCATCCAACCTGGCCTTGAATACTTCCAGGGATGGAGAATCCACAGCCTCCCCAGATGACTCGTTCCAGTGCCTCAATGCCATCACAGGGAGGAATTTTTAATATCCAATCTAATTCTATCTTCTTTAGTGATTCCCTCTTGTTGTATCACTAGATGCCCAAATAAGCCTGTCCTTCCCAAATCAGAACTGGATTAGCAGAATCATAGCTCTCTAGCCATGGGTGCACACTCTTAGGGCAGACAGCTGCTTTGACATGTTTGGCTGGGACTTCTGCCCTCTCAAAGTACACCCAGTACCAACAGGCAGGGCCACATCTAGGCATGATGTTTGTCTGCTGGACATTCATTCCATTGTATGCTTATTGCACCTTTCCTTTAGGGCAGGGGTCCTCAAACACTTGCAGGCTGGATACAGCCCCCCAGGGTGTCCAGTCCGGCCCACTGGCCCGCCAGTATTTACCCTCATGCACCGGGCAGCCACAGTTGACTTCTTCCTGCTGACTGTGTGGTGGGGCTGGGTGGCTCCTCCATCTCTCCCTCCAGCTCCCAGGCAGGACAAGCCAGGCAGCACAAACTATAGCCTGGCCTCTGACACTGTCTGAGGGACAGTGAACCGGCCCCCTGTTTAAAAAGTTTGAGGACCCCTGCTTTAGGCAGAGGTTGTTAGCATAGTATAAGCTGCTCCACTCATTGCACACATACCTTATATTAATGATGTAAACTTTTCTCACAATTTTTATGCATTTACTGGGGATGGGGCCCTTCCTCACCTGTTCGAAATCATGTGTATGATGGTTTTCTCTCGAGCACGCAAATGTAGCTGTAACCTACTTCCGTAGCGTTAAAGGCTCTATCTTCTGTCTATGTAACCTTTTAAAAAGTAAATGATCTGGAAAGTCCTGAAGTTGAATCTCAGTATGTAGAAGCGCTGCTTTTTATTTCCTGAGAAATGAAGTTCCCAGCTAAGCTTGTGCTGTCTCCAACCAGATCTCTCCCCTTCAGCCATGTACAGTACTTCCAAGGTGAAATGCAGCTCTGTTGAAGTCAATGACAAAACTCCCATTGATTTTAATGGGGGCAGGATTTCACTGTTGATCTACTCTGGTAGCAGAGCAGTGTTGATAACTGATTGTTTGTCAGACTCAGTCATTTGCTCACCAGTGTTTTCCCATCCTTTCATTTTATTTGGGGTTTTTTATTACTAGAAGCAAAAGAAAGCCAAACCAAACCCCTCTCAACAAATAGAATCCTGAGACAAAACTACTACTAGTATTATCAAATTCAGAATTTATGGCTTATTGCTACACTGGAAGGATGAGAAAAGAAATAAGCGATACTCAGGAAGAAAATGATGCTGTGACTGCAGAGAAAAACCAAACGATCTTCACTGACATTGCAGCAGTGGCTAATTCAGGGGTTAAGGACAAAGGGGTGGCTGAATGATTCTCGTTCTGTTTCCAAGGCAGTTTGAAAAGCAGAGGGAGAAAGGGATTTTTTTTTTCCTGATAAGGAACTTATAAAAAAAGCCAAACTGCTTGTGACTTTAATTACTAGGTTATTGATTGGGATGTTTATGCAAGTGCTACGGGGAGCACATTCCTGCAGGAAGGTGCTGTAACGCAGGGCTGCTGTTATTTCACAATTTGCTGAATTGCTAATAACAAACAAGAATGGAGCTGTGTGAACATAAAGCAGAAGAGTGTGGGCACTATTTTATGTGTAGTGATAAGGTTTTGCCTGAAATTTGCCTTGGTGCTTCATGAAGAAAGGTATCTGATATCCATTGTAGGGAAGCATTCAGCAATAGTCAAAAGGCTGGGAATAGAAGTTTCTGACCAATCCAGTTGCATCCCAGTGGCTGGTATTTCTGTAATTTGCCTTTGTATTTTGAAGAGCAGCATTAATAGGAAGTACATAACAGAAAAAAGAATTTGGAAGAAGACAATTTGGGAAGGCTATACCTATGAAGAGAGCAAGTTAATTTGAAATAAAGGAAAAAAATCTAAATTAGTGGCTCATATTGTCTGCAGTCACAGCCAAGAATCCTTCCAAGTGTATTTCCTTTAAACAGAAAGGGCAAACCAAAATTGTTTGGCTTGTAAAAGAAAAGACTGTTAGAGGCAAAAATGCCTTTAAAAAACTACTTGAATGTTTATGGAATCAGTCTGCCCTTGCAGGTCACACTGACCTCAGGGAGATTCTCTTGTTTATTGAAGAGCAGAAATGTCCTATAGACAAGGAAAAAGAATTTTTGGTGCGTAGCTGCTCAGATTTTTCGCCTCACTGTGGTGAGTTCAAGACCACAATTAAACATAAAGGAAAACAAAGCAGTTAAGTCTCGAGGAGATCGCAAATACAATTTGCCAGACAATGGATAGCTTAGGGAAAATGGAAAAAGGTTTACTATCTCTATGACTGTATATCGGAGAAGAAAAAGTTAAGCAAGTTAGTGCACACAAACTAGAAACTCTGTCACAAATGCCATCACATACTCTGAGAAAAATACAGTGGGAGATCACTATTATATCAGTCCTTGGATTTTTTACATTGGAGACTTGAGGAAAGAACATGTCAGTCAAGCAGAGAGGGATACAACCACCCTCTCTTCTATTCATTCAGAGAGACCCTTCAGGGCTCTATTTTGTGTCACCTTCTCTTGTCTGCAGACACCGGACCCTTGGCTGTCCAGACTGGCGATCTCTTCAATTCTTCAGCGTAGCTTCTCCAGCAAAATGCTGATTAGACAGACCTGATTCCTTAGCACCTGGAACTGCATTCCTCTATGCAAGAGACATGCTTTCAAAAAGAACCTACTCTCTGTCTTCCTTGCCCAAGGTCTAAGGATTCTTGAGTCTTTCTGCTTCCTTCAGAACAGATGGTTCAGCTAAGAACAAAGAAATTCTTAGATGCCTCTCCCAAGGCTCCTTCTCTGCCCAACATTCAAGCAACCCTAGCTTTTTTTTAAACAGTGGCAGAAATTAGTGTCTCTTCCTGCTGATCGGTGGCTCTAAGATGGCAGCAACCGGCCGCATGACCCTGGCCATGTGCAGAGCTCAAGGTGGCAACTGACTGCATGGCTGGCATCAGCAAGGGCCTCCCCCACGCTGCAAATGTGGCTGAGAGAGTTCCATTCTCCTCCTGTCTCTCTCCCTCTCCTCCTGTCTCAGCTACAGGGGAAAGGGGAGTTATTCTTAAGCTCACCACGGGTTGCTGGATCTTGCCCCGTAGAGGAGAGGAAGATTGATGCTAAGTTCTTTCTTCTCTGGTCTGCAGTGCCAACTCAGAGCTGGGCCAGGTCAGAGCCGGGACCAGGCCAGGGCCTGTTCTCTAGGGCTCCCTCCATGAGGCAGAATGGGGGCCCAGGGTAGCAAAGCCTCCACCCTCACTGTCCCCGACGGGGAAAGTGGGGCCGGGAGGAGCAGAGCTGCAGCAAGCTGCCACGTCCCCCCCGTCCCATCTTCTCCCCCCTACCTGGAAGTGGAGGAAGGGGAGCTGGAGCTGATGCTCTGTGCCAGTGTGCTGGGGAAAAGCCCCCAGCGAAAGAGACAGGGTGGGATTGTCAGCTCTCTTTTGTCCTAGTCCATCCCCTCTCCCAGGACTGGTCACTGGGTGGGTGGTACATGATGTATCTCACGTGGGTGAGAAAGTATGTGAGGGTTGTAGGCAGAAGTAACATAGATGAGTAGAAGGGATTTCTAAGCCACTGGCTGTACGTTAAGACCTGTGGGTTTGTGTTTTGGCTTTGGCAAGAATTTAAAACATATGGGAGTCCTTCCTCCCAAGCTACTGGCCTCATAGGGGAGGAACAGTGACCAGTCTTGAATTCTGGTGGTGTGAGAAGTATGGGCGTGAGCTGTTCTCCCTTGTGAGGAGGCATCAGATATGCAAGCTGTGTAAGCTTGTCTGGAGTAATCCATGATACTCCTTGTGTTAGTAGTGGGGGATACTTTTTATGTTAATAATGAGGATACTTCTTAAACAGTGCTTATCTCATTAAGCAGCTTCCTGATGTATTTCAATTGCATTTCACACATTTAGGGGAGGGTCCAGAGGAGACTAACAAAAAAACCCCACATTTTTGAGATCTTCACTACAAGTAGGTCAGTGAGGTGCTGGAGTGTGTCCAAAGGACAATGAAGTTGGTGAAGGGTCTAGAGCACAAGTCTTGTGAGGAACAGCTGAGGCAACTGGGGTTATTTAGCTTGGAGAACAGGAGCCTCAAGGGAGACTCTGAAACTACCCGAGAGCAGGTTGTATCGAAGTGGGGGTCAGTCTCTTCTCTGAAGGAATAAGTGACAGGACTAGAAGAAATTGCCTTAATTTGCACCACGGGAGGTTTGGGTTGAACATTAGGAAAAATGTCTTCAGTGAAAGGGTTGTCAAGACCTGAAACAAACAGGCTTCCCAGGGCAGTGGTGGAGCACCCACCCCTGGAGGGTTTTAAAAGCCATGGACATGTGGTGCTAAGGGACATGGGTTAGTGGTAACCTCGCAGTGCTGGGTTAACAGTTAGGCTTGAGGATGTTAAAAGCCTTTTTCCAAGCTAAATGATTCAATGATTCCATTATTCTATAAATAAAGGGTGTTGATGACTGGACACATACACACAGTTGAGAATAATGCATTTGACAAAATGTCATTCATTATGTTTCTGTGTGTGACTTTGGCTGGCTGTGACAACTACTTCTGTCCTTCACAACAAACCTGGATGATGGAGTTGTCATTTTTATTGCAGTTCTTAATAAATATGACTGCCATAAAACACATGGCATTTTACCCTGTACTCTTTGATTTTAAGGAGAAAAGATTGAGGAGAATTTTTTTTTGGAGGAGGACTTGCACAGAGCACACTGAAATCAGCAAAGATTAAACATGAGGTGGATGGAACTCTGTATGTTTAAGTCGCGTCAGGTGGGATGGTGAACCTTCTGGATTTTAATAAATATCCCCCCACCCATTTTGAATGAAGAGTCCACTGTAACAGTGCATTTTCCTAGGCAGGGGAGGAACAGGAACAGCTCTGCCCTGGAGTGCAGGCAGCTGATTAATGTGGAATCTAACGAGTCTCTTCTTGATACTCCACCCAGCCAGATTTAGCATGACACTTATCTCTTCACTTGCAATCTCTTCACTTACCACCTCTCTTCTTCATCAGAATTGATCTGTGCCGTGATTCTCCCGTGTGTTAATGAGTTTTCTTTGTCGTGGAGTGCTAGAGGCCTTGTTAAACTCCGGAGACATCCTGTCTACTGCGTTTTATTTAGACGCCCACTCAGTTGCTCTTGACAAAAAGAAGCTGTGTTGTTTATCTTGAGCTTTTGTCAAAAAATTTGTCTTACTGTAATTTTCTCTGCTCTGGCTGCCCACGGAGGTAAATCCAAATATATTATTCACCTGTTATTCCAAAACCGTTTAAACTTGCCAAATCTAAGCAGTGTTTTACACGATTCAGCTGATATGCTCAAAGTTGCTATTAACTGCCTCAGAAGTAATTTTGATTGCAGTTGCATTCAGCAGAATGATGACAAGGCATATTCTTTTCTCTGTCAAATTGAAATGATATAAGGAGAGTACACCTGCCCTCAGAAACGAAATGTTTTGCAAGCAGTACTTGTGTAGTGTTGTCTTTGGTCATTAAAGCTGAATGCAGCCAGAGCCCTCCCTAACTGCCCCTTTTTTCACTCCTTTAAATCCATCCTGACTGAGCTTGATTGCTAGTTGGGAAGATACTGTTTGTAACAATCAGCTGTGGTGTGTGGTCTGGGGACCTCTGTGAGTCTGTTTGGAAATCCAGGTGTTGGTGAGAATCCAGAGCTGTGATGAAAGCTGTGGTTGCTCATGTCTCTGCACAGCTGCTGGCTGGTTTAGAGGGGTTCTCCCACTGTACTGTGCTTTGCCCTGGGAATTCTGGTAGGAACAGAATAGCTAGCAGAATCACAACCCTGGACTTCAGGAGGGCCAACTTTGGCCTTTTCAAGCAATTGCTAGGGGAAATCCCGTGGGACAGGGTACTGGCAGGTAAAGGAGCTCCATGTAGCTGGTTAACATTCAAAGACTACTTTCTTGAAGCACAAGAAAAGAGCATTCCAACAGGAAAGAAGTCAAGGAAGGGAGCCAAAAGACCTGCATGATTAAACAGGGAGCTGCTGGGCAAACTGAAGAGAAGAAGAAAGTCTATAGGTCATGGAAGGAGGCGATGGCCACTTGGGGTGATTATAAGGCTCTGGTGAGACAATGTAGGCATGCAACTATAAAAGCCAAGGCCTCCTTGGAATTAAACCCTGCAAGAGAGGTCAAGGGCAACAAAAAGGGCTTCTTCAAATACAATGCAGGTCAAACTAAACCTAGAGGAAACGTAGGCCCCCTGTTGACTGATGTGGGTCCCCTGGAGACAGAGGATACAGAGAAAGCAGAGATACTCAACACCTTCTTTGCCTCTGTCTATACTTCTAGAGGCTGTCTTGATATCAACCACAGACTGCTGAGGCTCCAAAGGAAGTCAAACCAAGAGAGGATCCTGCCTTGGTTGATGAGGACTGGGTTAGGGATAAGTTGATCAAAGTGGATGTAAATAAATCCATGGGCCCAGATGGGATGCACCCACGCANAATGGGACAGAATCTAGTTGGAGGTCTGTATCTAGTGGAGTGCCCCAAGCATCAGTGCTGGGACTGGTCCTGTTCAATCTATTCATTGATGACTTGGATGAGGGTTTAGGGTGCTCTGACAGCAAGTTTGCTGATGACACAAAGCTGGGTGGTGTCGCTGACACACGTGCAGACTGTGCTGCCATTCAGCAAGACCTGGACAGACTGGAGAACTGGGCTGAGAGAAATTTAATGAACTATAACAAGGGAAAGTGTAGAGTCTTGCATCTGGGCAAGAACAACCCCAGGTACCAGTATAGGTTGGGGACTGACCTGTTGAAGAGCAGTGTAGGAGAAAGGAACCTGGGGGTCACAGTGGACAGCAGTGTTGACTTGTGGCCAAGAGGGCAAACAGCATCCTGGGGTGGATCAGAAGCCGGGAGGTTAGCAGATTAAGAGAGGTTCTTCTCCCCCTGTACTCTGCCCAGGTGAGACCACATGTGGAGTATTGTGTCCAGTTCTGGGTCCCTCAGTTCAAGAGGGGTGTGGAGCTGCTGGAGGCAGTCCAGCATAGGGCAATGAGGATGATGAAGGAAGTGGAGCACCTCCCTTATGAGTAAAGGCTGAGGGATCTGGGTGTCTTTAACTTGGAAAAGAGGAGACTGAGAGTTGACTTCATTAATGTCTATAAATATGTGAAGGGTGGGTGTCAGGAGGATGGAGTCAGGCTCTTTTCAGTGTCATCTGGTGATAGGACTAGGGGCAGTGATTGTAAGCCGGAACATAGGAGGTTCCACATAAATGTGAGAAGGAACTTCTTCCCAATGAGGGTGATGGAGCACTGAAAGGGGCTGCCCAGGGTGGTTGTGGAGTCTCCTTCACTGGAGATGTTTAAAACCCATCTGGATATGTGTCTGTGTGACTTGATCTAGGTGATTCTGCTGTTGCAGGGAGATTGGACTAAATGATCTTTCGAGGTCTCTGCCAATCCCTAATGATTCTATGATTCTATGATCCATGTCTCAGACACTGTTGATGTGTGCTCCCTTTGGCTTTATGGAGAAAAGAGACTTGAAGCACCGTTCAACAAAGTGTTGGGACTCTTCCAACTTTTTTTATTTCAAAGCACCAACAGCCTGTGCTCCTTCTCTCCACTTCCAGGTGTCATCAGCCTGATGGTTGGTCCATGTAATATCTTTCTACCCCAGATTCTATGGATTTACCTCTTGAAAGACAGATAGATAGATCATAGAATCATTAGGGATTGGAAGGGACCTTGAAAGATCATCTAGTCCAATCCCCTGCCACAGCAGGATCACCTAGACTCATGTAGAGTCAGTCAGGGTTAGAAGGGACCACAGGAGTCATCCAGTTCCAACTGCCCTGCCATGGGCAGGGACAGCCCACCCTAGATCACGCTGGCCAGAGCCTGGAATCATAGAATCATGGGATCATAGAATCACTAGGGATTGGAAGGGACCTGAAGAGATCATCTAGTCCAATCCCCCTGCCACAGCAGGATCACCCAGACCAAGTCATACAGTCAGTCTGGGTTAGAAGGGACCACAAGATCATCTAGTTCCAACTCCCCTACCATGGGCAGGGACACCCCACCCTAGATCAGGCTGGGCAGAGCCTCATCCAGCCTGGCCTTAAACCCCTCCAAGGACGGGGCCTCCACCACCTTCCTGGGCAACCCATTCCAGGCTCTCACCACTCTCATGGTTCACAGCGTTTAATTACCCAGTCTCATCAGCTTGGATCACTGATGGAGAATATAGTTTTGCTACCTTCCCTGGAGTTTTCTGGATTGCTGAGAAGAGTAAGACTAGAACATGTATCAGTAAATAGGCATAGAATTTCCACACAGACCCGTGTTTGTTTATTTTTTTTAATAAAGTTGAAATGCTACTGTAGAAATGCAGCTGAATTTTAGTTGTAAAACATCCTTAACTGCTGATCGTGAACATGAGATATAGAATCTTCTCCTTATGAGAAAGAACTGTTGCAGACACTTCAAAATGCTTATTGTGATTTGATTTGTTCCATCTTCCCCTCCCCATGATTGTTAGATCTTGCAAAGAAAGCTTCGTTTTTTGTTCCTACTTGTAGTTTTACAATATCCTTTTATGAAGAGCACTATACTCCGCAGCAGATACTTTAAAGGGTCTATTTTCAGCAGTTTCTTTCAAGTGCTGCAAGCTGACAAATACAAAGATACCCAAAAATCCATGAAAGAAATACAATCGACTATGTAATTACTGGAGCTTCTGCAACATAACCGCAACTGAAGTTGTTTGTGTGGTTTCTGTCCCTCTTCTTAGCTTCTTGAGTGGCCTCCTATGAAAATACTCATAATCTGACATTCTTTAGATACTTCACTTTATTCGTCTTAGTGCTTCAATTGAACACTTACACTTCTGTTAACAAAGCCATCTGTGATCATGATTCCATAGTTCAAATTAGATTAGAGGGCAGATTCAATTTCAGTCACTCAGGTTCAAGTCAGCACTGACTTAACTGTCACCAGGCGACTTAATCTATCTCTGCACCAGTGCAACTGATGGCATAATCATGATGACAACCAATGGCTGAACTGTAGGCAAAAATCTTAAGCTTACTTTGTAATTGCTCAGAGTTGTAAAAGCAGAATGCAAGAGCTGGTCCTCACTGGTTGGCAGTTGCTATGGTTTCAAGTTGGCGTCGTGGGGAAGCACGTTTTAAGCTGCTGTTGGAAACGCTACACTGAAGTAGAAGAGGGCCATGCAGGTGAATTCCTTTATACTCTTAGTTTTTCTAAGAGAAGTCAAAGGGGAATAAGTATGTATGTGTGTACATCAAAACATAAAGCTATTTCAGCCTCATATGTGTGCTGTGAAGAAGACAGCTAACCTTTCAATGCCGTACAGAGAAAGATGTGTTGGAGCCTGTTCCCAGTGCAGCCTGGCAGATGTGTGAGCTGCTGATGCAGAGCCACAGCTGACCAGCAGTGCCACACAGTGCCAGCATTGCCTGTTGCCCATCTCCTCTGCTCCAGCCAGAGGAAAGGCTATGGAAATGCTGGAATTACTTAGTGAAACAGCTTCTGTTTGTTGGATAGCTTCTAAATAATACAAGATGCAAAAATGTTGGGGTTGGACTAGATGACCTTTAAATAGCCCACCCAGCTCAACACAACTCAATTGTGTGAGTCTGTGAACGTTGTATAATATTCACAGCTAAAATTTTGAGACCTGCTGAAAGCCAGTTCTGCATTTGCAAAAAGCTTGAAAGTTTAAAGAGATTGAAGCAGTTATTAGCAGGATGTACCATGAAAGGTGTCATGGGCTGTTTGTAGCATCTGACAAGACATGCTGTTCATCTGATCTTCAGCTGTAGAGGACAGCTTATCTCTTAGATATCTCTGAGGTGTTTTAGAATATCCTTTGGTCGCAGTATCACAATATGGGAAAGGTAGTCTAGAATAAAATCATCTAATCCTGACCTTTTACTCACATTTGAGGCAGGTACTATTTTTATCTTTCTTTAGAGAGGAATGTGGGAAGTTTATGAAAGAATTCCTTTAGTCAACTCCTAATTAAGCCTACAAGCAAAAGCAAATGATTTCACAAAGAACAACACGAATCAAACAATGGTTTACTTAAAATAGAATTTTCTCTAAAAAACCATGTCCTTTAACTGAGAAGAGTGTTTTGGAAGCCTAAATCCACATCTGTTTCTGAATATGGCTCTTCAGTGGTTGTTTGAAGCTGGAAAAATGTAGTTTAATAAATAATAGGTGAATTATGGCAAACAAAGAGTTTACAGGCTGAAAGCTTACAAGGGGGTTCTGCAGTGCCAAATCATGGACTGATGCCAGTATTATGTCTTCAGTGTAAATTTTTAGCTCTATGAGTGTGGAGAGAATCATACAAGATAGGTGTGACTAAGCCATTACACCAGGGGTCTGTGCAGGCTGTACAACCTTACGTATACTGCAAGTGTGAGAATGAATTATGGTGTTTGTGGTTTTATACCTATAGAATTATTTTCTTCATAGTTATAGGGTAAGTCTTTTACACCAAAGATCAAATTCAGGCACAGAAAACTCTTTACAAAGATTATTTGACCTTTCTTTGGTTACCTGTGGGAGCGACACTTCAAAAAGTTCAATCACTCTCATTAAAATTCCTGCTGACAGTTGGCAGACCAGGTGGTCCTGCATAACACAAGAGCAGGATCTCATATCTTGGGACTTTAAACATTGTGCAGGTATCAAGAGTGGCTTCCTGGGGCTCTGAATGAAAACAAACTCTTTTGTTTTACTTTAAACAAGTCTTGTTTGCCTTGTGTTTTCTGAAGAGGCCCTGCTTTCCCCCTGAAATATGTCCAGTTTGCTACCTTACAGCACTTTTTGGAGCCTTGTAGATATTTTCTGTCATGCTTCTCTTTCTTTTAAAATAACTGGTGTTTCAAAACTGCCTTAGAGCTGCTATTGTGGGCCAAGAAGGCCAGTGGTCTCTTGGTGTACATTAATAAAAGTGTGGCCAGTGGGGCAAGGAAGGTTCTTCTCCATCTCTGCTCTGACCTGGTTAGGCTGTATCTGGAATACTGGGTCCAGTTCTAGGCTCCCCAGTTTGAGAGTGACAGGGAGCTACTGGGGAGAGTCCAACACAGAGCTTCTAAGATGGTCGGGGGGGGAGGGCTGGAGCATCTTTCTTATGAGGAGAGGCTGAGAGAACTGGGTCTGTTTAGCCTGGAGAGGACATGGAGGACACATTCTTCTTATAAATGTGTAGGAGTATCTAAAGGGTGAGTGTCAGAATGATGGTACCATGCTGTTCTTGGTGATGCCCAGTGATAGGACAAGGGGAAGTGACATTAACTAGAACATAGGAGATTAAATTTGAACATAAGGAAAAATATTTTTATGGTGGGCATAACAGTACTAGAACAGGCTGCCCAGAGAGGTTGTGGAGTCTCCGTCTCTGGAGACATTCATAACCAGTCTGGACGTGTTACTGTTTGATCTACTCTAGGAGAACTTTGCTCTGCAAGGGGATTGGACTAGATGATCTCCAGATCCTCCAGGTCCTTTTTAACCCTTACCATTCTATGAATCTGTGATCCCAACTGGAATGACCCACTACTGGCCCACTGTCTACCATTGTTCTCTGCCAGTGAGTGCAGTGGATGCTGCAGAACGATTCTTAGAGATACAAAACCTTGCCGTAACCAAAGACTGCTGATTAGTGTAGCAGTTTTTTCTTTCTGCCTTCTGACTGTCACTGTCTCTGTCCAAGACTTCTGCTTCACTCTGGGCCACCCACGCTATCACTGGTCCAGAGCTACCAGCTTGTGTGTGATCTCTGCTTTCATCGAAAAAGTCAAAATGCAGATAATATTCCAGTGAAGGAAACGTGCAATCCTAAATCGCACGTACCCGATGGAGAGCTGCCTGAATTCACTAACACACGGAAACCAGACCTCTGTTATGTGCAAAGTAAGCTCCTCATCTTTAATAAAAAGCTCCCTAGTCGAGTGATTAAAGTTACGGCTTCGCTAAAGCCCCTGCTGATCGCAGATTTTAGAGTTTTTAATCCTTTTGAAATGAATGATATTTAAATTCACTTCACTGCTTTTGCCAACTCAATCTAAACCTCTGCTACAGTCATTGCTGTTACCTTCCGTTGAAGGGAGAGGAAACAGTAGGCCAGCACCTGTGTTTGTATGGGTAGGGTATATATAATTTCTTAGTGTGTCTACTGTCAGTTTACTTTTTTCCCAGCTGTACTTGCCTGTTCTTTTGGATATTTTGCTCTCTGTAGTAACCTGCTGCCAAAACTTATAAAGCAACATTTCCTTTTATATTAAGAAGAGTACCAGAGCCTTGTACGGAGGAATTCTGTTCTTGTATCTGGCATTAAGAAAGTGGCACAAAGAAACTGCAGTTTGACATATCCAGCGACTGCCCTGAAAATGATTTCTTACAGGAAATAACAGCTTTCTGCTGAAATCATTAAAATGAAATTCTTGACTTGTCTTGTGATGTTTGAAAGTGTGGGGAGGCAGACTTGCGTGGTTGTGTGCCTGTTAGACAGATCTGCATGCTGACCTGCTTTCCAGGCAGACCTCAATGAGTTGCTTTCCTGAGAGGTGCTGCACAAAGGCTCATAACTCACTTTCCAGGCAGACAAGAGCAGGTACCTGTCTAGGAGACATCCCCTTGTTGATGACCTGCCTCTAAGGCAGATATGTCTAGTTATCTTTTCTGTCTTTGAAACAGCTCCATACAGAGTTGTGTCCTTAGCAGACAGAGCTGCTGCCTGCCTGGGAGGTGCTTGGGTTGATAAGCTCCCTCGTAGACAGTCCCAAGCAATTATTTACCCAAGCCATCATCTTTCCAACAGGGACATTTGGAATGTGAATTTGTAAACGATGATTTTAGTTCTGATTGATGACTGCATCTGATATCCACTGTTGTCCTCACATGTGCAAGAAATATAACAAACATCCCTCTCCTACGCTTAGAAAATAAAGAATCCTGTCAAAAAATTCTGCTAATATAGCATAGAGCTGGCTCGTGCTTGTGCTCATGTCTGTGGTGGTAATGTACCTGCCAAACTTGCTGAAGGGAAGGAAAAGAAGAGAATGGGGAAATTTTTTTGTTTAATTCAAAATTGTTATTCTGCTAGAAGGACTAAAGGGAAAGCGGACACTTTATGGCTGTGTTTAGTCTTAACAATTGCTGTCGTGGCTTAACTCCAGCTGGCAGTTGAGCACCATTGAGCTATGAGAGTAGGGAAAGGATTGGGGGGAAAAAGAGAAATGCGTGAGTTGAGATAAAGACAGTCTAATAGGTCAGGAAAGGAAAATATTTACAGCAACAATGAATCATATTATAGCAGTAACAGAATATACAAAACAAGTGATGCCTGATACAATTGCTCACCACCTGCTAATTGATGCCTGTGAGCCATGATGTTCCCCAGACAGCTACACCCAGTTTATATACTGGGCATGGTGTCACATGGCCTGGAATAGCTCTTTGGCCAGTTAGGGTCAGCTGTCACAGCTGTGTCCCCTCCTTGTGCACTCCCAGCTCTGCTGGCAGGGCAGCATGAGAAGTTGAAAAGGCTTTGATTTAGTGTAAACACTGCTCTGCAATAGCTCCAACATCAGTGTGTAATTGACGTTATTCTCATTCGAAATCCAAACCCAGCATGATACCTGCTACTAGAAATCGAGTTAGCTTTATTCCAGGCAAAACTAGAACAATGGAATATGAAAATAGTGAGTCAGGGAACCAATTCTCAGTCACGTGTACAATACTGGAAGTGCCATGTGCTCATTTATAATCATGGAATCATTAGGGATTGGCAGAGACCTTGAAAGATCATCTAGTCCAATCTCCCTGCAACAGCAGAATCACCTAGATCAAGTCACACAGACACATATCCAGATGGGTTTTANGTGGTCTTCCTGCTGTCCACCATGACCCCCAGGTTCCTTTCTCCTACACTGCTCTTCAACAGATCTGTCCCCAACCTGTACTGGTGCCTGGGGTTGTTCTTGCCCAGATGCAAGACTCTACGCTTACCCTTGTTATATTTCATTAAATTTCTCTCAGCCCAGCTCTCAATCAAAGAAATGCTTCATTTTATTTGAACAGGGGGAAAAAAAAAGCAATTACTAGTTCACAGGACAATGCAATTTAGTTCCTTTTTCCTTTCCTGGACAACTTCAGATTGCAGGTCAGACATTAGACTTGAGAAGAAAGCAGTTTAAACGTCCTCAAGGCCATAAACCTGCAGTAGAAAAGTCACCTGATAAGGAATAGTTGGGATATTAAGTATTTCTGTTTGGGGCGGTATGGCTGGGTACGTGGAACTCTGAAGTAGCTTGGTTGCAGTCAACCTAAAGTCACTTTGGTGCACATGGTACGAGTTCTGAATTGGATCTTACTTTAGCTGTACTTGTGTTTCGTAGAGGAAGTAATATTTCTCCTTTAGACATGTTAGCCTTGCATACAGCATGACAAATCCCATGTGTTTGCAAAACTTGAGCCCAGCACTGCTCGGTTTCTTCTTGCAGGCTGAACTGGCTCGGTAGTGGACTAATATCTCCTGTCACGGATGTTTCCTCCTTTTTTTTGTCACCCTAAATCTCCTAGCTGGGCACTATGCATGAAGAGCGTGTAAGGGTGGTACACTGCATCTGAGCAAAGGTGCCCTCAGCTGGAATGCATTTTGTCACAGGACAGACAAATGGACATCCAGGGCAAGCTGTTCCCAGCTTGTAGCTGGCTCAGCGTGTGTTTGCACTTGCATCGCACACATGGATGGTGTGATTTTGGCTGGAGAATTCTGCACGTGGGGTAGGGGCTAAGTAGGATTTTCCACCTTTCCTTACAGGCAGTCAAGTGACCCCATACGATAGCAAAAAACAAAATCAAAGAAGACAATCTTGTACTTGGAATGGAAAGTCTTGAAATTTATGTTAGTTCTTTAGGGTCTCATCTGAAGTGTGGAAAGGCTTTGTCTCTCTCTTCTGGCCAAATTAATCTCACCTGTTGGGTACAAGGAATAGAAATTAGGAGCCTGAAGTCATGCTGTGCTACCCAGAAATACAGGTACGAGCCCCTTTGTTTTTTCCCTCATCTTTCTTCCCCTCAACCTCTTTCACCCCATCTTTATTCCAGCATATTTTGACTAATGGTTGTGGTTGAAGAAACTGAAATCTGCTCATGGGTATTTCTCAAGCAGACTAAGTTTGTCAGCTAAATTATTCATCGTGAATTAGCTCCTTGGAGGCAAGGACTATACTTAGTGTGATGGTGACCGGACTGTACCTCTGGGTACTGCTGCAACAGGAGGACATCGCGTTGACAACATTCACAGTTTCAGATGGGCACAAATGACAAAGTAGATTTCTCCAGCACATGTTAACTGTGTGGGACTAAAAAGCCTGACCAGCTCAGAAGGGGGGGGGTGTGTGACTGCTGACAAGCAGCAAACGTCCAGATACAGATAAAAACTTGCAAGTGGTAAAACGTACTGAAACCATGTGTAGCATTTGGCTGTAGGAGATCATAGAATGAAGTGCTGTCACGCCGGTATCTGGTGATAATAATTGGCAAGTTATTTGTCCAAATGTGCTTAAATGACTTCTGAGAATTAATTAGAATTTTAAAAAAAAAAGTATATTTATGAAAATGTACTAACCTCATGTTTTTATCAAAGGCTTTGTAAGGATTTTGGTTTTCTTGGTGCCATTTTTAATCTTGGCATTGTGGAGCTTACCAAAAGTGCCACAGAAAAATCCTCTGATGCTTGTCCATGTGTATTTTGAGAAACAGTGGGCTCTAAAGAGAAGATTTTAAAGGTTATGGACGGGGGAAATAGCGACTGACATCCAGTGAGTGTGTCTGACTACTGAATCACAGAACCACAGAACATTAGGGATTAGAAGGGACCTTGAAAGATCATCTAGTCTAATCCCCTGGCCACAGCAGGATCACGCAGATCAAGTACCTAAAAGTGTTTTCCAACCCAAGTCATCCCACGGTTCTCTGACTGTGCCCAGCAAAATCCTAGACAAGAACAAAACCCCTCTGAACCCTCCAAGCTTTAGTGAATTTGATGAAGAATAACACAGATCTGATCTACCCATAATTTTTAGTTTGAGTTCTGTGATGCTGAAGTCTCTTTCAAACTTTTGTCGGTATTGTCTATACGCTGCATGACAAAATACATCCTCACGCCATATGCCACGGCCTCCTCTATAGGGCTAGAATGATGAGTGCAATTACTAGCTGGGAGCAAGGTGGAAAAACCTCAGCTTTTCCTCATTTCATAACCCTTCAGTGGTTCGAATCAGACACTTAAGGCATTTTAGAAACTCATGCCGGCTTTTCATGCACAGCATTTTTTACACCTTGTTCAAGGTTACTTTGTGGGGTGTGAACACCCATTCTGGTGCACTGGGTATAGAGCATATTGCCTGGAAGTGCTATTTTAGACATGAATGGAGAATATTTATTGCCATTCTTTGCTCGGGCTGGACTTTTCACAGGCATTATGGTTTCAGGGTGAGCTGTGACCTGCTTTTCATTTTCTCCTGGTGGTTTCTTTCAAAAGATGGGCCTAGGTCTGTGCTCCTTTCCAAATGAAATCCTGCTGCTCAATTCTGCTTCTAAATCAAATCAGCATTCCACTCCATCTCCGTTTTACCACCTGAGATACAATAATGTAAATGCTTTGGGAAGGAAAACCAGGCACTAAATTTAGTGACAGAAATGCATAAGAGGAAGCACTAGTCCTACAAAATGTATGTCTCCCAAAGTCTGATCTCTTACGGTTTTGTGCCTGTTTTGCAGCTTGACTATTGCTGTGCTCTGATTCATGCTGCAGCTTTTCTCTTGATGGGGGTGCAAAGTGCAGTGTTACCATTTGTACTGATAAACTGAGTAGGAATACAGGCCCTGCTACCTCTCTGCTGGGTTGGTTAAGCTACCTGAATGATTAAAAAGTTAGTGGAGCTTTGGATGCAGGCACACAAGCAAGATCATAGGATCATAGGATGCTCCCATACATTTGTTTCTTGCAAAATTCTTGCAAAAAGCCTAACACCTCAACATCTCCTGAGCCGTACATTTCCAGTAGGTCCTGCATATCCCTGGTATCACTTTAAAACTAGAGGCAAATATACTTTTGCCTTCTTTCCATCAGTCTGACTGACAGTAATCGTCAGTCTGGCTTTCATCCGCAGTGCCTGTGTCTGTCCTGGGGCCTTAAAACTGCTCCCAGCTGGATGCTTCACTTCAGTGAGTGGCTGGTGTTGGACATGTGGCAGCCTGCTCCCCGCCACATCTTTTCCTTAACAAGGAATCTGCCCTGGTACAATGCCTGTGTCTCTTCTTCCTGTCTCTGTGCCTGTTACAGCTTTTGCTATAACAAAATCAGGGTTTTTGTACAAAAGCCCCGCAGCACGATAGCAGGCAAACAAACCAAGACATGCTTTTTTCTGCAAAATAATTAGTCTTATCCACTTTTAACTCAGCATGTAAGGAACCTGTTTTCCTCTTAGGGGTGCTGGGTGCATCTCTCACCATTACAGCATCTCTGAATTACAGGCTGTCTTCTGGTGCACATCCAGGAGTGCACCTTGCCCAAAGGCAAGATGCTAGCTTTTGCTCACCCTGAGTTTACATGTAGGTTGGAGAGCATGAAAAAAATGTGCTACCGGCCTGGCCAGCAGCTAAATGTCAAAATTTGGCTCTAAGACAGTACTACTTAAACTATTTCTCTAAGTAAGTGCTCCTTACACAAGGAGGGATTGGAGGATCAGACTCATAGCGTTGTGAAATCACTCTCTTAGGAATTTTCAGAACTGCCTAGAACATTTTGAATCTAATTCTCCAAACCCTCGGGCAGCTTTGAATATCTCAGCTCTAATATATTGAAATAACAGACACTGATCAAAAAGGAGAGGGCAATACTCTGTTACAACAATCTAGGCAGTTCCTGGCAGAGCTGGTGGAATCACTGCAGGCTGTGCTGCTGACTCGGGCCTGCATTTCTGCGGCCATCAGGGTGACTCCATGGGCACCCTTGTGCCCACAGAAGTTCAGCGGCTGTGCATCTGCCACAAACACCATGCTTTGCTGCTGTGCAGCATTGTTTTGCTGGTGAGGGTTAGTGCTACCTCAGCAGACAGACCAGCTTTCCCAGACAAAACTGTGCTGGGACTGGTTCTGTTAGTGGGCTGCTGCTCTGCAAATCTCCCGGTGGAGAGGCTGCCTTGGAGGGAACAGAACAGTATTTCATCCCGATCTCTGCATTAGATGTCGTTTTATAAGGTCTTTTATCTTGCTTGCTCAGATATATTTCCTCAGGAAAATCCTAATTTCCAGAGGTACAGCGTGTGTGCACGGAAAGCTGATGCCTGTTGGTTTGACCGAAGCCGAGGTGACTGATGCTGGAGCACGTTTCATCCTTGGAGCAGCAGCCTGGCTGGCTGTGCAGCCTCCCAGCAGTAGCTCCACGAGATGGCACTGCGTTCCTGCGCTTCAAAACAGCTCTCGCTTTATTTTAACCTTGTTCCAAGTTAAGTATTCCATCGGAAGAATTTCTTCTGACCAAAGATTGTATTTCCCCTCAAAAAACTGAACACAGGAAGATTGTTTTTATTGTCTTTTTAAAAAATGTAGGAGCTGTAAGAAAGCTGGAGTAAACTCCAGGGTTTCAAGTAGCAACTTTCAGGACTTGCCCTGCGTGCGTCACCCAGTTCAGCACCTCAGGTCACCCCCCAGCTGCAAATCTTGCTGTTGTGCAAGGGCACTGCTGCAGAAGTTTCATGCAGGAATCACAAGCAAGTCAAAAATTCACATTGTGATGAGCTGGGCTTTTTAGATGTTTTTCACCTGACATCTTGTGCTGTTTCTTGTAATTACAAAATTTCTAATAGGTACCATCAAGTCCCTGATGAGAATAGGGAAGTGGGGTGGTGGAGGCTGGATAAAAGAGGGAATTTTTCTCCTGCGCTATCAGCTGAAGAACACCTTGGAATATTTGCAATGAGATTATTTTATAAATATTGTATTACATGACTATAAGCACTAAAAAATTAATTTGTAAATACTTGTTTCTAGGAGTCACGCTTTTAATTCCTTCAGCTCAGAGTCTCAGAGGATAATACAGGAATAAATTTAGCCTGAGTAGGATAAACTACCATTGCCCTCAGTTTTCTCCAGTAGTTAATATTACATCTAAACTGATAATGGTGGAGAGGATTTCTGAGTAACTTGCAATCTGAGATATTTGTAATTTTAAAAATTACTTTTTAATGTAATCTCTGCCGCCTTACGTGAGCCTGCATTATGCATGTTGTTACAACAAGAAAAAAACTCCTTGAAAACAGTTTCTGTAAGGCTGACAGGAAGGTAAAGTTTAAATTTACATTGCAGATATTGCTTGGGACTCAGAAGGGAATAAATACATAAAGACAGCCCATTCCAGTCCGTACCGTACCCCAAAGTAGCGCTGAGGGCTGTGAAAGCTGCAACTCGTGCCCTGGTAGTCATTGGTGGTGCAACTCTGTACAGCCGAGTAGGAAATGCTTCTTTATTTCTAAAATGAATTCCAGTCAGAGGTAGGCTAAAAGCACCATTCATTTAGATTAAAGATCCTGAAACTATCACGTTTGCAACCATTTGTCACAGTTTAAGTAGCAGTGCATAAATGTCGTGCTGTTGGTATACAATTTAATCTCTGCTGACAGCAGCTCCATTTCTGAAGTTTCCTCAGCATCTTTTTTTTAATGGTTTACATTTCTGATAAACAGCCTCCGCTGCTTATGCACAAGTGGGGCGGCTTGGGAGGTTACTGGGCTTGAATGTCCTCTGCATGAGGCAAAAATGGTAAAGTGTCAAGAGTGGGGTGTGTGGGAGCACCAGTCAAATGGCGTTTGTGTCTGGTGGCATCTACATAAATGTCCACTGGATAAGTTTTGTTATTTCACGTCAGAACAAACTGGGGACATTTTGTTCTGGTGGCTCTTCTGGTATTCGCCTTGTCCTTGCTCCCTCTGCTTCCTGGGGAAGAAATAACTCCTCTGATAAGAGTCTGGTTATTCCTCGGGATGTTTGGAATGATTCTGTTAAACGTGTGAGCAATTTTATCCAACACAAGCGCTTCACTTTGGTACCCTCGTGTTGTTGGCAGAATGTTTGCAGCTGTAAGCCTTTGCTTGCATTAAAGCACAGGCCCAGAGAGAACAGGTTATAAATCTTAGTGTCTCTTTCAAGCGATAATGTCCTTTATAGACCTCCTCGCTTTGTCTTCTGATTCTATCTGTGCTTGAGACTGTGCCCAGCTAGGAGCAGATGGAAGGCAAAAATGGTGAATTACATGCCCATAAGAAAATTTGCTGATCTGTTTCATCTGTTTCATTGCAACTAGCAGAATTTTTATGGAAACTTATGTCAAATGGAGAAAATAAAGGTGTTGCTGTGTGGCCAACTAAGCTGATAATCAGAAGCCTCATTGTTTCCTGCTACCAAACTGGTGTAGAAAGGTGTTTCCAGTCTAAGCACATTTTCCCTAACTCAAAGTGAGAAGAGGTTTTGTCTGAGTTCAGGATACCTGGAAGGATCTGGAGGTCTGTTTTAGTGGGATACTGTGGATCAGCTGAAGGTGGCTCCTGAAGACCAGGGTTAATGTGGTTCTGACAGAGTTAGTGATGAGAATGGTTCATATCAGTCCTTCAGAAAAACGTGAAAGCCTGTGCTGCTAGGCCTTTGTGATTATGATCCATAGCATTTAAAAACCCTGCAGTTGCTCTCAGTAGAAAAAACAGCAGATATGCTTCAGTAACTGTTATACCCACAGTAGAAAAGTTTCAAGCATGTGAAAATGGAATCAGTCCCGGCTGACACAGTTAAGCCATGTCAGTGCTGAAAAGTGTTGCAGCCTCCTGATTCTGCGGCAAAAGTGCCATCTCGTGAGGTCTGTTTGGAAGATGCTGTGATAAGTAGCAGCAGCAGATTCAGGTAAAGGGTCAGAGCTGACAGAAAGTACAGGTTTGAGATTGGAGTTTGGTGGTAGGAACTAGGAACCTGGTGGCAAGAACGAGCAAAGGGGTGTATTATATGCAAATAACGTCTCCAAAATGCTGTGCACTGTAATTTGCAGGAGGAAATAATCTATGAAAGACTTGATAATGGAAAGCCAGCGCTGCATCTGAATTCAGCTTGCAGCCTTCTAAAATACACTTCACGGCAGAGAGCTGTCCCTCTTGTGGGATTATAAGAAGTCTGCACTTCACACTGATGCTTTGCATCCTTTCTGGCTCATTTGGCTGTTCGGTTTACTTTGCAGCACTGGTGTTCACAATGCTGCAAACCCTTTACTGAGCTGTCTCTGCTACATCACAGAATCACAGAATGTTAGGTATTGGAAGGGACCTTGAAAAATCATCCAATCCAATCCTCCCCCTAGAGTGGGATCACTTAGTTCAAGTAGCACAGGAACATGTCCAGGTGGGTTTTAAACATCTCCAGAGAAGGAGACTCCACAACTCCGTGGGCAGCCCCTTCCAGTGCTCCATCACCCTCACTGTGAAAAATTTCTTCTCATATTTATGTTTGAGCTTGCACCTATTGCCCCTTGTCCTATCATTGGATGAAAATGAGAAGAGCCTGGCTCCATCCTCCTAATACCCACCCTTCACATATTTATAGACATTAATGAGGTCACTTCTCAGTCTCCTCTTCTCCAACTGTTTGGGAGCGAATGAGAAGATCTGAAGTTCTGCACACACAGTAAATATGTTTTGAATTTCAAGCAGATCTAATTTTCCTTTCAAAAAACAACCCTTTTTAAAATTTGAAACTTTTCTTTCTTCAAGGTCACCTCAGATGTAGTTTGCCAATATGATTTACGCAAAGAGTTAATTGAATAATCAAATACGGCGTTTTAAAAAAATGCCTAACAAATATGTTGTAAGTGTGATCACATTTCTCTGAATTGAAAATCAAGACCACTCAATGTCCTTTTGTCAAGCTGATTGTATCTAATTAAAAAAGAAAGAAATCCCACAGAAGAAATCCCAGTGATGCGGTTTTTCTTCCCATTAACATGCACCGCACAGGTTTGCTACCTAATTTAATATAGAATGTTGTCTTGGATTGTGCCATCCCTGATGAAACTGCTCTGCTTAGATGGAGTTAAGGGCAATTCTGAGTTTGAAAATGAGGCAGCAATCCCTACCCTAATACAATGATGACTGACCATTTATTTCCTTTCCTTAATAACTGCATCCAGCTATGTGCTAGCCCTTGGCCTCATACCACTGCTAGCTTGACACTCTGATTTCTTGGTAAATAGATAAACATGCCTATAAGATTAAGTGACAAATTCACATCAGCACCTAGAGCTCTTTGATCAATACCACTAATCCATTAAAGATTACCACAAGATCTCCCTTCATTCTGGCATTAAATGTGAACTCAAATATAACAGACTAAAATCTTGATAACATTAAAACAAGAAAATTACTCTTTGCATGATTTAAAGATGAAGAACCTTCATTAGTGCACCTGGTGGTTGGCCAGGCTGCCTTTGAGAGCGACTTAAGTATAACGAAGTAAAGTTCAAATTAAAAAAGGAGTGGCAGGTGTATAAAATGAAATTGTACCAGGGGCAGCCACACAGCCAGATCCCAAATCCCATCTATTGCCTGTCTCTGACAGGGGTTAATTTGACCAAATGGCCACTGCACCTGAAGGTGGGGGGGCAACGGCAGAACTCAAGCCAAGGCAAATGCCTGCTGAAAACTTAGCATAGGATCCAAGGCCCATTGCAGTCAGTGAGAATTTTTCTGTTGATTTCAACTGCCCAAATTGGTCCTTCATTGCTTTGAATAAATGAGAGTTTATGATTCATCGTATCCCCTTTCCCAGTGGAATGAGCCCCTATGAGAAGCTTCATCAGAGTGACTGAATTACAAACCGATGGGACTTTGCTGTAATTTATTTAAAGTTATTCATATGTGAGAGCGTGCTTCGGAGTCAGGATCTGCAGCGAGGAAATGGAAAGAATGCTTAGGAACATAATGCTGAGGTGACCCATTAAGTGTCCCCTATCTGTGACCCAGCTGAAAACCCAGCTGGCTATTGACAGAGGCTTGCTTCTTGGTTTTGATTCACTTGTCTCTAGTTTCCTTTTGTGTTCTCATTTTTATTTTCCCACTCTCCTCTGCCATAGATGATTGTTTGTTATAATTGAAAACGGGCAAGATGAATGTAACTTTCTATAAACATTCTCCATGAAATAACACTTAAAGATTTGTACTTGATGAGCCTTTGAGCCGACTACTGGGGTTGTTACATCAGGGTCATAATGAGTTGGTACATTTGCTTATTACACTATATGGCAGCCTAATGGCAGCTACAATCATTTACCTGCACTCCCTGGCTCTTTGGGAGTTATTTGCTTGGTTACAAGAAGTGTCCAAATAATACAGATGGGGATGAAACCTGGAGAAATTAACATAAATAGCATCAACATGCTGTCTTCTGATGCACTGCCAGTTTCTTTGGTATTTCATTTCATTGCAATCAGTATTTTCTTCTGATGGTCCCTACTGCAACATAATTTCGGCACTGGAAATTAAATTTCTTCTAAATGTACTGTCCTGTTCAATCAGCAGTGCAGGGTTCACCAGTCGCTCCCTCCTCCCCGCATTTTCCCACCTACTTATGCTATCTGCTGTTTACAGCTCGTTCTCTGGACTTTCACACCCCCAACATTTGAGAAAGACGGAAAAATGCCATGGTATTTCATTTAGTCTGTGTTAGCTTCACTCCCTTGGGTTGTGAGAGCGTGAAAACTGCTTTGCAAGAGAAGACTTGGCAAATGTAGGGGAGAATATCACTAATTGCTGAATCTGAAAAATCAAAGTGTAGACAAGGTGCTGTTCAAAACTCTTAAAGTAATTCCTTTGATATCTTTAGGCGTGTCGTCTGACGACCCTTAGCTCTTGAACACTGCTGTGTGTCTTGGGTTTTGGTTGCTCTCAGGTGAACATTTACAATGCATTAGCAGGTTTCTGTACTGGAGAAAATGGTGCTTTCAGAGGTTTCCAGTGGAAAGTTACAGTAGGGTGAATGCCACGGGGGAAGGATAACATCAATAACTTCTCCTAGAAGATATATTTTAATCTAGTTTCTGAGAGGAAGTCTGTATCCTGGAAGGCGACGAAGAAGAAGAGAGCTCAAGATGGGTATTGAAGTTCATACATTCCAGCTATGGGAGCAGGAGAGTTGGAAATAGCCCTGGTCTAGATGCTGGGGCTACAGTTACCAGGATTTGCTTGTGTCCCTTGTCTGGGAGCAGGTATTCACTGAAGGTCTTCCCTCTTTCTGGTACATCCATTCCTCTGTGTCGGAACTATTTTGCATGATTATAGTGTCTGTCTGGCTGTTTGGAATGAATTCCATCATGTGAATTGAAATACGTAGGAATGAGATAGTAGAACAGAGAGGAAGAAAAAAACAGGCAAGAAATGTAAAATAAAGGGCTAAGAAAAGGGCACTCCAGAAATACTTGAACAGAGTGGTCATATTTCTATCTACAAGTTGCAGCTGCAGTCCTAATAGTAGCAGCAGGGCTGTCTTGCTAAGAAAGAGCAGGAGGAGATCAGAAGACACCAATTTGGCAGAAGACTGGGCTGTTGCAGCCTGATGGAGAGTGGAATGGGCAGATGCTACAAGCTGCTAGAAGTTGATTGAGAGCTAGGGGCTGGGGCAGCCATAACAAGGTACCTGGGAGAGAGAGCAGTGGACATCAAGGTTAAATCACATCTACCTGGAGGCTGAAGGTGAAGCCAAGCGGTAACAGTATAAGCCTTGGTCTCTGCTATTTTAAGTCCATTTGTCTGAGTGCTGGATGCCTTTTGACAAAATAAATCGTACTTGTTTTGAAGAATTTGTTTTCTGCATTATGGCCTTTAAGTAGGGCTTCTCTTCCACAAGAAAAGACTATATTGGAGTCAACTCTGGCAGGCTACAGCAGCAATTAGCAGCCAAGGGATATGATTTAGAGACCTGCATTAGTGGGGGTCTTGGCATCCTGCATCAAAATGAATTTACTCCATTCAGGTACCTAAGAGAGATGCTGTTAAGGGTCTGTCTGAGAATCTGAGATGGGGCAGGTGCCTGCTACAGCAGGAATTTCCTCCCTCCAGTTGATACCGAGCAGAACAGGGAGGGTTCATGTGTGTTGTCATAGAATCATTAGGGATTGGAAGGGACCTCAAAAGATCATCTAGTCCAATCCCCCCACCACAGCAGGATCACCTAGACCAAGTCACACACTCCTCTCCTAGTGGGCTCCTCCACCATTTGCATTAGGAAATTGTCACCCAATGCACTGAAGGAGCCTCCTGGACTGTGGGTGGCTGGCTGAGGAAGTCTTCCAGTAGATATCTGTGTAGTTAAAATCCTCCATGAGAACCAGGGCCTATAGCTGTGAGGCTGCTGTCATCTGCCTATAGAAGACCTCAAGAACTTCCTCACTCTGATCTGGTGGTCTGTAATAGACACCCACAACAATGTCACCCATGCCAGCCTGCCTCTTAATCCACACCCACAAACTCTCCACTCTCTGTTCATCTGCCCCTGGACGGAACTCAATACATTCCAGCTGCTCTCTCACGTAAAGAGTAACTCCTCCACCCCGCCTTCCTGACCTGTCCCTCCTAAAAAGGACATAGCCGTCTATGACCACATTCCAGTCATGCGAGCTGTCCCACCAGGTCGCGGTAATTGCTACCAAATCATTATCGCCTGACTAGACACAGATCTTGAACTCCTCCTGCTTATTCCCCATGCTGCATGCATTGGTGTGCAGGCATTTCAGGGAGTGAGCTGAGCGCTCCAATTTCACCCTAGAGGCAAGAGACCACCTGGTTTTCATTAAGACCAGAGCTCTGTCCCACTGGTGCTCGCCCATCAACTATCCCACCCCACCTCAAATCTAGTTTAAAGTACTCTGAATGAGTCCTGCCAACTCCTGCCCCAGAACCCTTTTTCCCCTTTGAGATAAACCCATCCCATTTGTATCTGCTAGGTCTGGTGTCTGAAAGAACCCAAAGCCCTGCCTGTAACACCAGTCTTGTAGCCAGGTGTTAATCGACTGAGTCCTTCTATTCCAGACTGTGTCCTCACCCCAAAGTGGAAGTAATGACCAGAATACAATTTGTGCCCCAGAGTCTTTCACCAAATGTCCTAGTGCCTTAAGGTCTTCATTCCCCTCAGGCTATGGAATACAGCTTCCTGCTCACCTGTCTGGATGATCAGCAGTGGGTTATAATCAGCTGATCTCACCAGGTTAGGGACCAACCCAGTAATGTCCCTGATTCAGGCTCCAGGTAAACTGAAGACTTTCCTATGGTGAGGGTCAGCTCTGCATATTGGGCCCTCAGTCCCTGTCAGGAGCAAGTCTCCAATAAGTAGGACCCTTCTCTGCTTTGCAGAGGAGGTCGTCATAGTACTGGAAGCCTTCCTAGATTTATGCGACTTTGCCAGGACCTCCAATGTGAGTTCTCTATCCTCTATATCCTTATTCGACTGGGTGTCTTCCAATAGGGGCTTATATCTATTACTTAGTGGCAACTGGGGAGGTGTGCCAGGCAAGGGTGTTACCTGCCTTCTGCCATGGCCTTGCACTTGGCTTCACTCACCCCTTCTACTTGGGCTTCTGTTCTCCACCTGAGAACTATAGGATACAGGCCCCTCCTGAATCTGGCTCTTATTTAGCCATTGTCCTGANNNNCTGGCTCTTATTTAGCCATTCTCCAGGCTGCTGAGCCTGGCTCCACCTGTCTACCTCTATTTCAGCCTCTGTAGTTCTCCTGAGCCTTTCTAGTTCAGCTTGCAGCCTTCAACCTCATCTTGCAACTGTGCCACCTGGTCCAGCAGATAAGCTATCTGCTCGCACCGTATGCAGCCAAGAATCTGAAAAAAAGCGCTGCATTCTTGGCAGTATGTTACCTGCACAAACTTATCTTGTTGGGGACCTCTGTTTGTCATTAGTCTGTGTTACCATGAACAAGCTTCTAACACAGGCAGCCCCAGGAAAATGGTTCTAAGCACCTAAGACAGGATGTAGGGAGAGCTGGAAGTCTGTCTTCAGGAAATGCAGTGCTCAGGAATCTGCAAACCCTGCAAGGTGTTTAAATCCATTTGGATTCCGTATGTTGAGTGGCACCTGCTGTGTATTCTTTAGCTGGATGTGCTCTGCAGACTTTCTTTGTGCATGGTAGGAGACACTCAGACAAACATTACTCACCAAGGAGAACTTTTCTGCAGATCTTTTGTCGGAATCTGGTGATGAGAGGGTCCGGGGGTTGCCGACGCCGCGACGGGAAGCAGCACAGGAGACAGCTGTGTGGTGAAAGCAGTGGAGGCACCGTCGTTGTCCGAAGTTCGTCCGTGGTCAGTCTGCCCGACCTCGGAGACGGATCCTCCTTTTTATTAACCCACAACGTCAATGATAAACAAACTCAGGATTGGTGCTTGGTGCATTTGTGGCATTAGGTGATAGGTCTCCAGACCACGCACGCCTGATTTCCCTGTATGCTTTGTGTGAGGAACTGTGTGAGGAAGTTACTTTGAGATAATGGGAATTTCTAGCTACGCCACAGATTAACCCCGAAACCAATTATGACAAGTCCCTCCAGCCACGCACTTCTGAGGCCTGGTTTGCCAAGACACCTCGCACGCTTAGGGAGGAACCCTCTTAAAGGAGAACTGAAATGTTCCCACAATCTTTAATCTTGAAAGATAGATTCTGCAGTTTTTACTCTTTGTTCCTAGAAGGAGTATAACAGTTCTGATGATTTCTGGGATGATAATGGTACTTACACCATTTGCTGATAGAACAGAGATAACCAAGAAAATGGAGATAATACACATTTACTATCACGTGTTTTTGGCTATGTGAGCAGGTGACTAACATTACTCTGCCAGGATTCCCTCATTACAAGGGTAGTCATTTTCCCTCCAGACAAGTTTGCTTCTATATGGATTTTGCATACCTTTGGTTACAACCAGGAACCCTTTAAATTTCACCTGTGTTGTGGGGGATTTTCTACAATCAAGTCTGAATCCCACCCACTAACATGAAGTTAGTCTAATTTACATATGAGTGGCCTTGCCCAAACCTATACTAATATTGAAAGAAAGAAACAAACAAAAAGCTCAGAGTACAAAGTCAAGCAAGAAAGTACTTAGAAGTCCTAATCAAAGTCACTTATGAAACTTTCATAGGAACCTTCCTAGTTCCGGTTGACCTTTGCTTTGTTCGGTACACAGAGTTCCTGCTGAGAAGTAGTGGGGCAGTATTTCTTGTAGTCATTATTCTGCTGTTATTTACTGAATGTTACAGAAACCCCGCATCAACAATTTAAAAAAGTAGTCTCCTAGTGCTTTTGTATGGTAATTTCAGAATCTTATCTTGCTGATTTGCAATTGTTTGTGAATTAATTAGCATGGCACCCCTGCAACTGAGACACTGCTGGCCCTGGTGTGCTTATGAACTAGGGTGTGGATTAAAAGTGAGTGCATCCTGTTTGAAATTACTGGGGTCTAGTTTTGCAGGGTTATGTGTCTTCTGCAGCATATATTCAAGCTGCATTTTCTTACCAGTTACAGACGTGAGTGTTCAGCTTTTCTGCAAATCAGACCCGGGAGTCTATGCTTCAGTCCACGACCTCATCTTCTGAATGAGGTGAAAGTCCTGTCTTTAAAAATTAATGCAGTCATCTGCATAGAAGCTGTATCAGGAGCTGTATGGCTAAGGGACAAACTAAACTGCTGTGTGCAGTTCTCACTTTGCCATTTGTATTTTTGGAGAACTTGATTTTTACCTTAATGTTTCTTTTCATAGGAGTGGAATGTAGTGCAATTCCCAAAGGTGTTTGTATGTCTACGTGTGTGTGCGCGCACTCTGTATGTCGAATGTATACATGAAAAATATTTGTATACGTATATATTTCACCTTTTCTCCCTTGGAGAGGGTGGAAACACTAAATGTAGAAAAGAGGTAAACTCACTGCTTTTCATCCAACTGTGCAATGCTTGTTGACAAGACTGTTTGTCTTGTGGAAGGAACAGCTGCATGGCTGAGAGTGTTGAGTCCTTACCTCCTTGAGATGGCTTAGGGTTTGCTCAAGAGAGGTCAGGCTTCTCTGTGGATCAGCCACACGCAAAATCTGGACTGAAGGAGCTGTGAGGGTTTGGGGCACAGAGATATTAGCTATGAAGTTCTAGTGGGTTTCTAACCGAGCAAATATTTTAAGACACTGAAAATGCAGCTAGATTTGAATGTGATGACAACAGGATTTTCCTTCTGTGCAGTTTGACCCTCTGCTAAAAGTTCAAGTCTTTGCTTGAGCATGAAAGTACTCAATAAGACTGTTCCAAATGTTAACATGCATAAAGCAGATTTTCACCAAATTTTGTTAAAAAAAAAAGGCTCAGCTGGTTTATCCAAGACAAAAAAAAAAAAAATCAAGCATCCAAAATGAAATGTCCCATTTGGAAAATCTGCACTGTTACATTGAGAGAAATTTATTTTGCAAGGAAAAACTAGACTTTGAATAGAAAACCCTAAATACGCTTAACTACAGGTGTTAGTAGTTACGAAGCCAGTGCAAAGACCTTTGTCTGGGTCAGATATAATTTTCCAGTATTCCAGCAACATGAAAAAACTGCAAATGTGCCAGATTTCCTCCTGCACTTTTTTAAGGCAAATAAAAGTGTTCCACTTATGTGTCCTGAAAGCTTCTGAGAAATTCTATTTCCTCTTGAATTTAGCTTGGATTAAAGCTGCTCAGCACAGTAGTGAAGCATGCCAGAAGACAGCCTGGCGTTCTTACTGGTGTGCTGGACTTCCCACATGGTATTCATCGTTCTGCTGGCCTCAGACTGGCTGGGTCACCATTTTCCGCCCTAGTTTCTCCTAATGTTTATTAAACGTGGATCTGTTGAAATGTGACCTTTCCTTTGCCTTCTTCTTCTGATCTCAGACAATTCTTCCCCAGCCATCTAGAATCTGTTTTCTTCGTGTGTTGTAATTAAGATGATTTGCTTTCGTTTTGACACATCGGTAACATAGCCCAAGAAGCATGGCCATGAGCAGAAAGCACAGTTTATTATCTGTTCCTACGTAGCTTAAGGATAAGTTTACATAACCCATCACCATCGAGACAAAGGAGAATACCTCTGACCGAAAATATCCTGACAGAAAACACAAAGGTAATGAGAAAGTCCACAACAAAAGGAAAACCCACTCAAATCTATAATAGAAAATATCCATGAAACTCACAGTCCAAGTCATTAGCTGGGTCAGATCCGTTGTCTGAGGCAGACTGTCTGCAGAGAGGGAGGAGGAGAGGCCCATTGAGAGAGAAGGCATCAACTCTATCTCCCCAGGGGGTCTCTCCAAGCAGCCTCCCTTTTATATTGTAGTGCTGCTTCAACAGCTTCCCCCCAAAGTAGACACCTGTCACCATCAAATCCAGGTTCTCTCTCTCAAGGTTGCTTGCTTCTGGGAAAGCAAGCAGGAGAGTATTTTTATTCACACTCCCCCTTGAGAAATCTGGACATTAAAAGTCTCTCATAGGGAAAAAGGATTCACAGACTTACACAGAACCTGCAACTGTGTCTTCAGATTTCAAACTTGTTTCAAAGTCACAGAATCACAGAACATTAGGGATTGGAAGGGACCCTGAAAGATCATCTAGTCCAATCCCCCCACCACCGCAGGATCACTTAGATCAAGTTGCACAGGCACACGTCCAGGTGGGTTTTAAACGTCTCCAGAGAACGGGACTGCACAACTCTCATGGGCAGCCCAAATCATCCATGTATCAACCTCGGTTCTCAGCACTTCACATGTCTACATCTCCAGAGAAAAATATAAATTAACATTAATTATTTAATTTTTTTTTATCCTCCCCCTATGCCACTCTTCTGGGGTTTATTAATTTTTAAGTCAGAATGTGTAAAGGGGTAATTAGTCAAGTCTTGCATTTCCCAGTTCTCTTTTTATTTCAGAGAGTGTACTTTGCAGGACTCTCACTCGGGCCTGGATTCAGCCCTTGGATTGCTGAATATTCTTCAAAAGAGAACTGCAAAAGTCTCACTACTTCAGACGCCTTAGAACGAGACAGCAGGAAATACACCACATGAAGCAATCGTGCGTTATTATTTAAATGGCCTAAGATGGATCCTCTTTTTCTTTAATAGCATCTTTGACCTCCCTTCTTGCTGCAGTCAAGCCACAAAAAAAAAAAAAAAAGCCATTTTGGACGATACATTTGTACGTGGTACTGGCTTTTGGTTATTTCTTTTCCAAGTGAAAACCACTTTCCTCCTCTTTTTTTCTTCCCATCTTCTAAAAGAAAATTGAGCTTCTAGGAACTTAATGTGCAAACTTCACTGTTGCATCCTGCAAAGCTGCAACTGGTTAATGGAACCAGAAAAGAAAGATTTTTTTTTCTTTTATGATGATAAAACTTAAGCAATTTTAGGTAGCAATTTGTGGTCCAGCAAATGAGAGTACTAAACCCAGAGTGAATGCCAGAAGCAACAATTGCAGTTCCTTTTTTTCTAATTGAATTCCATGAAGGTAGCTTCAAATTCAGAAGCCCAGCTTCTTAGTCTTCAAAATTCAGATAGTTGGCACATTAAAATGATGACTATATATAAATATTATGAATATATTTAAGGTGCTCATGCCAGCTGAATACTGTGGCTGGTGGACAGCAGGATGACCATGAGTCAGCAGAGTGCCCTTGTGGCCATAAGGCCAATGGCATTGTGGGGAGGATTAGAAGGGAAGTGGTTAGTAAATCGAGACAGGTTCTCGTCCCCCTCTACTCTGCCCTGGTGAGATCACATCCATAGTTTTGTGTCCTGTTCTGGGCCCCTCAGTTTAGGAAGCACACAGAACTGCTGGAGAGAGTCCAGCACAGAGCCACGAAGATGATGAAGGGAGTGGAACATCTGCCTGTTGAGGAAACGCTGAGGAAGCTGGGTCTGTTTAACTTGGAGAAGAGGAGACTGAGGGGTGATCCCATTAACGTTTATAAATAGGGAAAGGGTGGTTGTCAGGAGGATGAAGCCAGGCTCTTCTCAGTGTCATCTAGTGGTAGGACAAGGGGCAGTGGTTGTGAACTGGAACATAGGAGGTTCCACGTAAATATCAGAAGGAACTTCTTCACAGTGAGGGTGATGGAGCACTGGAACAGGCTGCCCACAGGAGTTGTGGAGTCTCTTTCTCTGGAGATGTTTAAAACTCATCTGGACATGTTCCTGTGCGACTTGATCTAGGCGATCCTGCTGTGGCAGAGGGATTGGACTAGATGATCCTTCAAGGTCCCTTCCAATCCCTAGTACTCTGTGATTCTGTGAATTCCTTCCTTTAGAAAATTAAGTGAATGGTAGAGCTGGGATTTTTAGATTTAGTCTTGTTTATTTTTTCACCCTCAAGTCAGTGAATGGTAACCATTTTCCTCCGAGAGGAAATCCACCACTCTCACTACATACAAAATAATTAGTTCATAGAAAAATTCAATCGGAATTTATTTTTTTTTAAACCTAGATGGTTGATGTTTGGCAACAAACAGAAAATTAAACTTCAGTAACTCACGGAAAGGTAGTGTATGTGTTGTGGAGATTAGAGGGAACACTGGTGTGTGTATAGCATCACTCAACGGTACTTTCAGCTGATTTGTATTGGAAGTCTGCAGTCTGTAAACACCGTAGTCTGATATAAATGCACTCTGTGTTCCCACTATAAAGAACACTTCAATTTGATGATGCCAGCCAACCTGCCTGCTCTACCAGATACAGGAACATCAGCTGTCTGAAACGAAGCTGAGGAAACAGCCTAGAGAGACTGCATTTGCTTGCGAGTTTTAATTAGCTGTTCTCTTCGCTCAGTTCTCATGCAGGATTTTCATCCTTCAAACACATTTTAAAAATTCATAGTGTTTACTGCTTGTTCACATTGCAGGCCATTTCATTTTTTTTTGTGTCATACATTTTTATTGTCTTGCTTGAAAAGTATTGATATTCTGTCTTAAATCCCTTACTGCCCTGGTCTTTCTTAGTCCAGGTTGCTTAGTCATTTCTTACACATGTCATAGGAGGTCACATAGCCTTTGCAGCATTTTCTTTCTCTACTCCCTTTAGAACTTCTTTATGCCTCAAAGAGCTTGCTTCTTTATTTCTTCTTAAAGAATACCAGTGTTATTTCTATACTAAATCACCAGGCCACTCAACTCAATGAATAACTCTTCCCTGTGTCAGGACATCTCTATTTCTTTGCATTCTTTGTACAAAAATGTGGTGGTTCAGATTTGTCAATAAAAAATAATCAGGATTCTTCTGCTAAAATTCCTTTAAAAAGGGAAATTGTACAACATATCTTAGCTATTATCTTTCATATTTGAAAACCCATCTCTGTGTTCTTAAAGAAGTCAGGCTAAGTTTTGTGCTCTTAGTATTTATTCCCTGGAGCCAAAGAGGTTTTAATGCAGAGGTAACCTTTTTTCAAGGTTTCCTATCAGATGTTGTTGGCTTAGAGCTGCCTTGTTTCAGTATACAGGTAGTTAATGGCAATTCAACTTTTTTATCTGCTTTGCTTTCATTTCTGGGCATATCATGTTAGAACTTTGTGTGGTGTGTGTGTGCCCACACATGCATGATGTGTGTTGTCATGGATCTTTGTGTTCCTGAACACTTCTTTCCATCACGTTATTTTGAAGCATCAGAAGCCTTTTGTTGCTGCAGCTCTTAAGAATGTTGTTATAGAGATACCTACAGCTCTGGGCTGAGGATGAGCCTGCAGTGTGCTGGTTGCTGTATAAGCTTGTACAATGAGTTAGTAATTTTGCATTGCAAATTCTTTGAGATTAAAAAGTCAGATGTAGAAGAGGCTGTATTTAATATTATCATCCTTTTTTTATAAATGAGAGGAACTGAAGCATTCAGACAAGTGAGGAACTTGCCCAAGGTCAGAAGGGAAACTGGAGCTGCTGCCTCATCTCTCTAGCTGCAGTTTCCACGACCTGAATGCACACTGATCCTTCATTTCAACTTCTCAAATGTGGTTCTTTGGTGCTTCAGGCACTTTTCTTAAATACAAATTTTGTGGAATCTTTTTTGTAGTTGTTTTTATTTTCCCCAGTTTGTTTTGAAGAAGTAAATAGACAGTAAAATTAAGGAAAGAAAACGCGATGCAAATGATTTTCCATAAAATGCGAATGTGGTAGACGCAGATGGAAATATAAAAACATTCTGGCTTTGATTTTGTGATGATCTATAACCTCTTTCTTTAAGAGCTTTAGAAGATTGTGAAACTGAAACACAGAAAAAAGAGGAATATAAAACTGCACTTCAAAAGGACTGCAGTTTTGGCAACCTTCTGAAGAAATACTTTATAGAGGTAGAACCAGTTTAGCTGAAGAAGAATGCCTGAGATTATATTTTTAAAATGGACTTCCAAATTTTCTTTTTTCCTAGTCATAGGGTACTTGCAAGGTGGGCAGAGCAAGCCCTTTTCTGGTCTAACATTTTCATGTTGATGGGCAGTGTGAAGAAGTGTTTGGTTGAGTCAGTGCCCTTGGTCCTCCAACCTGGATTCTTGCCTATCTTGTCTTTCCCTACCTGTTTTCTTCTGTTTACTACCCAGTTTTTTGCATATTCTAGAAGAGACTGGTAGAATTTTAAGGTTTCAGATTATAATCCACTACTATGCATGATTTGGCTGAGTGGTGCGATGAGAGTGTTGAGTAGCAGTGCTGGTTCTATACAAATGTAAAGCATTATCCTTACAATTCAGCTATCGCTAAAGTCATCCCCAAATAGGCTGCTAACTATATTTATTTTTTCATCTTATTTTTCTTAATTTCCAATGCACAAGACTGTAGTGGGAAACATCAGGGACTGAGTAAGATCCCGCTGGTGTCATTACACTGCAGATGATGTGTGCCTATGGTTGTAGCGTGTGAGACATGGGGCACTTCCTAAATAAGTTTCTTAATTGTTGCTGAGTGTTTATTGTTATATCTGGTAATTTAATGTCTGGGATGTCTGAAAAGGAGGTGGTAGCCTTGCTATGGCAGAGCAATGCAGAAGAGCAATAGTGTATGTAGAGGGATAATGGCAATTCTTCAGATTTCAATGGTGATTGGGACCTACAAGAATAACAGTAACCTTGCTGGTGATGCCTGAGAATCATGTAGGTCTGTGCTGATTCCAAAGACTTGTTGAGTCTTGAGACAGTAAAATGCATTGGATCTGTTAACTATGAGCGAAACTCCAGCAACCTCTGAACTACTTGGTGTGATTGGGCCCTTTGCTCACTACTGTGGAGGTAGAGTCCATGGGTTATCTTGCTTTACTGAGCTGTGAGTGTTCCTTTTTTAGCCTTTCCATGCTATAGGTTCATTTAGGATTCCTTGTTAGTAAGAAATCAGTCTACAGACTTCTCTTTAATGTTGGAGGTTTTTCCCTCTGTCCCAATTAGTTTGTAAATTGAAGCCTCTTGTTGCTGCTAATGTGCTAATTTAATATTTTTAATTGCTCTTATAATTTCTGCATATTTGGGGGAAACAGGCAGTGTGTAGTAATTCATATTAGCAACATGATCTGCTCATTCACCTGAAAAATGCAGCCTTAAAAGAATTTAGTTCTCTGAAAGTTAGTTAGAAGTGCAACTGAGATAAGTGCTTGATTCCAATTCAGGTAAATACAATAAGCAGCTATTTATGCAAATTCAGTTAGCCTTGCAGTTCAGACATTCAATTAATAATGAGATTGATATGTGAAAAATTCACTTGCATAATCATTAGTTTTCAAAATGCTGTACAGAGAGGACTGTAACATGTTTTCTTGTTATAGATGGGAATGAGAGGATTTCAGTGCTGGGGTGATTTGCTGATTGAACAAACCCCACGAGCCACTGACAGAACTGGGAATGGGAACTGAGAGAACTGAGCCTTGCCAAGCCCCATGAGTGGTTCTGTTAGCGACAACAAGCAAAGGTCATCTGAAATCTTACCTGAAGTAATGATTTACAGATATAACATACAAAGTTATGTGTGTAATGAGTATTTAAGAGATGGAGTTACTCATGTATGTGTTAGGAAGTGGTATATCACAGAACACTAGGGATTGGAAGTGACCTCAAAAGATCATCCAGTCCAATCCCCCTGCTAGAGCAGGATCACCTAGACCAAGTCACATAGGAGCACATCCAGGTGGGTTTTAAACATCTCCGGAGAAGGAGACTCAATATATAATATGGCTTATAATTAAGGATTTTAATTTTCCTTAAATAGGATAGAAGGATATTTATGCAGTCAATAATTTATATGCCTTGCTTTCATTTACTTTTTTTAGTTTTAAAATTGTTTGTAGGGGGTCTAGACACATCCTTTGTAGGAAAAATACCCATGAGGCTTCTTTATCACAAAGCTCTTGGCAGCATCAGGGGACTTGATTAGCTGGTGGAGCTACTCGAAGTGTGAGAGAAAGTGTCAAAAATGCAACTTCCACTAAATTATAGAGAAACTGTAAGTGTAATATAAATGAAATTAGAGTGGGGTGAGAAAATATGGTTTCATCATAAATCAAGTGATATTTCAGGTGAAATGAAAAGTAAATGTACAGGCAGGATATTGTAATTGAGTCACGTTCCAAAACTATTAAAAAGCTTCAAAGTGAATAATTGTTTCCTCTCATGAGTTCCTTCCCAGCACTGCGAGCTCACGTGTGGTATCGATGTATTGCACCAGTCACCTGGAATGCTCCTCACTGCTCAAGTAAACAGAGTCGTGTTCATATTTCTGACGACTTCTCTACATTATAAGAAGCATCATGGGAGCTGATTAAGTTCATTAGAATACTGAAGAAATGTTAACACCAGTTCTAAGAGTGTCTTTCGTCCAAAACAATTTTTGTTACTTTGAGAGGAAAAATACAGGCAACAAGTGCTAGAAAGAAATTCTTGCTGGAGAGGAAACACACGTAGCTACTATTGCTGTTTACAGTTGTGGAACCCTCTGGGAAGCTTCTCAGTTTAGGGAGTCTGTCTATTTTCAATCTTCATTTTTTTCACACTGCATGAAGAAATATCTTACAAGAGCTAAAATATTAAAATTAAGTTCTGGTAACAAAATGCAGCTTTCAAATATCTCAGCAGAGAAGACGTTGGGGTGTCTGGGGCATCTCTTGATCTGACAAGCTGTATTTTGAACAACAAAATATATACCTTAAAGAACTGTGTATCTCTCCTCGTCTGTTTTTGATGGCATCATCCAAACAGTAAGCTAGGAACACAAATGGTGAAAATAGATGCATCTCTGTGGAACCACCTAGGAAGCTGGAAGAGTGGCAGAAAGGCTCATTGTAAAAGTGTAGAGAGGGAAGGAATGAAAATAGGGATGTGAATCAAAGAGAAAAATTCAAGTGAAAAGCTTGTTGCAGAAAGGAGTAATTAGCAAATGAAGCAATAGGAAAACAGATGCCGAGTCGAGATTTAGACCAAGTTAATGGTAGGTAAAAGTCAGACTGGAGTGGGTCTGCTTTCAAACTGAAAAGAACAGCTCAAATCACTTCTGCCAAACCAGAAAGTTCAACAAACAGAAAGAATATTGATCAGCTGAGAAGCAATGGGGCTAGTAAAACCAAAACTCTCACAAGTTTGGACCGAGAGTGAGGGACTGCTGCATGGTAATGGCTAAGGAGAAAAATAGAGAAAGAAATGCAGTCAGCATGAGGGAGGTCAGAAGGTGTGATGGGCAAGGAAGGGTGTTAGGAGAGTAACAGAGAAACCTCTGCACCTCTGGCATGGAAAGAGGAAAGTCTTGAGCTTGGTCCTGCAGAGTGAATAGTGGTCCTGGCAGAGATGTTAGAACTCTCCTTCTCACAGCTCCTATTTGCCGTGGGATGATTTAAGATTATTGTAGTTGACAGAGAAGTGCAAAGCTGAGAAGTATTGTTAAAAGAAGCAGGATCAGTGTAGACACTGAACACAGAGTAACAGCAGTAAGCTGGAGCAGTAAAGGTATGCAGTCAGCCTGAGTCAGAGGTTCATGAAGAAGCTTATGCATCACAGTAACAACAGCAGAGGGTAGGATTTTGAACCCTCTGATATTTTCTTTAGTTCATCTTCAATTTCTGAGCTGGTCTTGAGACTCTTAAAGAGGTTGTGGAAGCCAGAGCTGGCTGGGGCTCAGGAGCTCTCCCAATCACCCATTTTGTCTTTGGGTAACCCATATTTCCAGTCCTTTTGAAGGATTTCCAAAACCTCCCCCTTCCTTTTCTTACCTTTTTGTCCTTTCCCCCCTCCTTTTTCTTGTGTCTCATTTTTTTCCTTTTTTATTGATTCTTTTGTAATTTGGGGTTGTGGTTTTTTTTGCGGCATGATGCCTCTTGCAGGGAGATGTGAAGCAGAGTAAGATATGCGTCCTGTTGTACCTAACTAGAAAGAAAACCTTTCTCATGTAGTCATCCTTTACGTCAATGTTTTGAGTCCTTGTTGGAGTGACGCGTTCCCAGGTGGCACCAGTACTAATGTGGATATTGAGTTTGGAATAGATTTTTATGACACGTGCATCAGAGTTTTTTGAAGATCACTGGGGAAAATGTTTCTACCGAGTGGAGTCTGGTGAACAGCACACAGTGCCCAAAATAGCTGTTGATTTCAGATGCTGTTGCAGTTACAGGAATTAGAAAAAAGCAAACAGGTGAAGGAAGATGTTTTCTTTGTTTCATGTGTTTATGCTGGTTCCACCATGAGCTTTCAGTAGCAGTGATTGCCCCTCAAAATAAATCACTTCTAGAATTGAAAGGAATAATAACCCTTTGGAAACCTCGAATACAGTCATTGATTTCAGCTGACTGCAGAAGAATTTTCCAAGCAGTTGTGACAGTAGATTTACAAGCCTGTGATGCAGAGTTAAAACAAAACCCTATTGTTAGCGTGAAGGCTTTTATTTCTCTGTCTGTAAAATGGCACAGAACAGATTGAAAGACGCCTTCACAGTAAGATGTTTTGTTCTTTGATTTCAGCTTTGATTCTCTTCAAACATGCAGCATTAGCACCTTGATTTAGATGTTGTCAGTATAAACGCAAAATAGATCAATTCAGATGGGTCTTATGAAAGAGGAGACTGCCATGTGAGAGAAGGATGATTTCATTATTTATTCTCAGTGTGGCTTCCCAAACACTGAAATGCTGGTGTTCTTGAAAGACAACTCTTAGTGGAAGTGACTGTAAAAATGACATGGTGGAGTAATTACTAGCAGAACATAGTCTTGGGATGCATTAATGCAAGAAGTTTCGTTTTCTAAAAGGCAGTCGGTTTGCTGGGCTTGTTCTTTTCTGGTTCTGTGCCTCAGTTTTCTTATCTGTAAAATGGGGATCTCATACATTAACTGCTTTTTTTTTTTATTATTGAGTAATGTGCTATAAATATGCTAATTTTTGAATTTTTTTCAGTCATGGGTTTAAAATTCTTTAAAGAAGTCACGAAGATATCCATTTCAATTTCCTTTTGACTTTTAATTCAAAGCAAAATAGTCATTCAAAGGATGGTAGCGTATTAGGCCAGCTGAGTTCCCTGTAGACTGTGCATAATTCATTTCTAGAATAGCTGAGTCAACCATTTATAACAGTCCTTAAAGTAATAAGCCAGAAAGCCAGTCTTCAGAAAGGTCAAGAAGACCAAAACATGATCTTTCTCGGAGTTGTAGCTGCTCTTGATAAATCTCTTTTCATCTGTAATTTATTGTTTGCACTCAGAATGCCTCTGCAATTCCAGAGCTTCTCATGTGCTCAGAATAAGTTGTTGTATTCTTAAATTTAGTCTCACAACCCAGTGATTGAGTAATAAAGGAACTGGGACAAATTGATTTGATTTGATCATGTGAAATGTGTGATTATCGGCAGAGTAAGTAAACCATCCCCACTAAATCTGTCTGTCATGATAAATAAGTGAAAGACAACATCGCTTACCGCTGATTACTGTATGTGGGATTGACAGATCCGCAGCCCAGCTTGGCACTGGTAGCATTTCAGCATCAAAGCTGATCTGTGGTGTCAGTTGTCATACACAGATTTGAGAAAACACAGCAGAGTCCATACGGTGCCGCAGCACTGCGGTGTACAGGGCAGTGCCGTGGAGCTCTTGTGTATGTCATACATTTTTATTTGATTTGGTATTTACCTAACGCGCTGACAGCACCTAACAAATAACAGCAAACCAATACCTATGGAGATAATATTTTTATTAGCATAAACAAATACATTCAATCAGGCATAATAGTTTCATTTACCGGAGAGACTAAGATTTATTACATTATTTTTTTGTCATTTAAGTAAATAAATAATATTGCATGTGGCTCATAATCTTCCATGAAGCCCTTTATTATTTTCTTCCTTTTCTAGCAATTCATAAACACACTAAGTAAAATTCTGTATTTAAATAACATTAAAATGGTGAAAGAAATTAAAGTCATAGCAGCATGAAAAAGAAGTACAGCCTGCCAGAAGAAATTCAAATGTGCTAATTTTGATTATTTATGTTGCAATCGGCATGTTGCACATAGTTTTGCAAGGAATGCCTTTGTGAATTTCCAATGGGATTTAAAGTTACCGGGAAAAGAAAATGCACTGTGACTGTAATTTTCTTGCTCCACCACTGGCACAAACCTTAAAACTGTGTTATTGTATCTGAACACATTTAAGCAGTGCAACACAATGGGTGGTGTTGTTATGGTAAGATAATCATCCCCCGAGGTGTGCTGAGACACAGAGTGGCTGATTACCTCCAATCCTGTTGGGATGTAATTATTTCATGGTAACGATATTCTTGGAACTGCCTTATTGCTGTTATCAAATTTCCTTTAGCTTTATATCTAAACACATTAAACAATGACTTTGTCAACTCTGAGGTCCGCTGAGGTTAACCTGTCTTCTCACAATGGTTAATTGGCAGTTGAAATATTTTTCCAAGTCTGGTTTCAATCTTGGGAGATTTCAGCAGAATTGCAAGCAGAATGGTAGAAGATTCTGATCCATCCAGATGAAGCTGCAAAGCACAAAGAGTTTTATAAAATGTGTTAAAATTAGAAAAGCAGTGTGTTTGGCTAGAAGGGATTCCAAGAGAATTCCAAGAATATGTCTGTGCTGAAGTCACACCAGGTCTACAGCCCTCCTGTCTACAGCACAGGCTAAGACAAATGAGCCTGAACCACAGAAGCTCACCAGGACAGGCAACATGGAGTCCCTAGCCAGAGAAATGCAGCACCATGCAGGCCAGCTTGTTTTACTCTTTGGGTGACTTCATACTCTCTGCTGAGCTTCTTGCTAATGGAGTAGGGAGCCAAGGGTTCAGCAGACTGCTGTATGTGCTGTGGCTGCAAGGCAGAGGTGCCGCTGGCTCCTCTTTGTATAAATACTTGTTAGGGGTTCAGACATCTGGAGTTGCCTGATCCAAGTCTAAGCTATGAATCAAGCCTTTCCACTTTCCTTCAGATCTACATCCTAGGTCAGCCTCGTAACGTAGAGAGAGGAAGTGCGGGAGGATGGGAAAACATTGCAGTCTGAATGCTGACAGCCACTTCTGCAGTGTTTATTTTGTGCTGGCTCCTAAAGATAGCTCTCAACTAGTCAGGCAAACTGGTTACCTGAAGGGAAGCTGCTCAATGGTGACTTCTTACAGACCAATTCACTAACTTTTAATGGGTAGAAATATTAGAGTAAAATGGTGGAAATGAAGAATAAAACTTCAGTTTCTTTGGATATCTTCAGACTCTATCTATGACCAAATCAGGATATTAATTCAAAGAATATTTGGAGTTATGTGTGATTTCTGTGGTTACAGGGTATACTTACACCACAGGGCAGACATTTCACAGCCTCTTGCTTGAAGGTTGGCAAGAGCATGCATTGGCTGTCCTTACATCTCAGCCAAAGACACTACAGCTCTGATGTCTTTCTTGGTAGTTTGAGGACTTAAAATGGATTGAGCTGAAATTTGCATTTTGTTGTAAGAGAACAGGAGGAAATATATCAGTCGATAAAGGTGTGTTGTAAAGTCATAGCATTTTGAAACTATTGAGCCCTTCCTGGAGACGAAGAATTATTCTGCTAAACCCTCTGAGCCTTATTAACTTGAGCAGGGATGGAGAGTTGAAGAGTCCCTTTGGGGCAGAAGAGATTATAGAATGAAATAGAAAGATCTTGAAGAAAAACCCCTAGAAAGAGTAGTGGAGAGAAGGCTTAGAGTAAGGTTCGTGCCTTTTTGCTGCATAAATTTGTGAAGGAAAGACTCCAGGAAACTGAAGAAGTTGCACCACTGTTCATATATTCTGTCCAAAGCAGAGTAGGGTCTTTGCACAGCATGACAGCAGAAATTAACATGCTTTATTTTGATTTATAATTAGTGCGTGTACAAATGATGGCTTTTAGGGATGATCTTATAAAGAAAGGAGTAAAGGACAAGCAACATGCAATGCCTTCTGGACCTTTGCCTATTCCACAAATCACATTCTCCTCCAGGCTTTCTCAGCAGAACATCTTTGTTTTCTGCTGAATGATGTACTCAAAGGTGAGTTGCATTCATTTATTTTCTGAAGTAGGGCTTGTTTGCACTCTATTTTGGATAGATTTCTGTCTGATTATCCTAATGCATGTTCAGTCCTAATCTGATAATCTGGTCTGGACTATGAAGTGCTAACAGAGCCGTTATCTCTCAAGGATGAGTTTATCTTAGTGAAGGTGATGATTTCCAAAGGGAATAAACAAGAATACAGAGTGTGTATGTGAATAATAAATTAAGATCCAGATAGCACCTTTTAGTAATTAGGAAGTAAAATGGGAACTCAGTGGCTCAAAGTGCTGCGATTTAAAGTGGATTGTAATTGAGAGAGATTTGCAAGGTATGTGACCATCGTGCAAGTTAACAGTGTTGAACTAAGAGGACAGAATACTTCTTATAATTGTTTTTGCAAGACAGGAGGTGTCAGCTTAAATGAATTCAGCTCAAGTTCCATCTGGTACAGTTACATTCGCCTCTCTGAATTATCTTTGGAGTTTTGCTGTAATATTTATTTATTTTTTAATTCTTACAGACAACTTTTGCACAAAATCATTGAACTTCTGGTCTGTGTTGTTGCAGATGGTTCTTAGAGCATATTCTAGCCTTGATAAAAGCAATTTTCATTATAAAATCAGTTATGAATTATTCAAAGAAACATCCATCAAGCCTACAATCACAACTCTTTACGGTAACGATAGGACTTTTGAAGATTAAAACATTGACTTTTTGTTCTGGAGATGGAATTTTGATTTGTGTCAGTAACTCAGAGGGCCTCCTGTGACCAAATCTAGGAGTTCAACTTTGTTCTGTGGAAGTTTTGTTCAGGATATGAGACCTTGATCTAATATTTGAGTTTTACTTTAGCGAGTTTGCTGAGTTTCTGAAGGAAGAGACTGAACGGGTTTAAACGATACAACAGCAAATGTTTGAGCAATAGAGTACTTAATAGGAATATTCCTACTGGGAGTTTAAATTCCAGTAAGCACATTTTTGTGTCAATGATAAGAAAGGAGAAAGAGCGATCAGTTATTGTGGGTACTATGTGATATGGTGGGTCTACTGCCTGCCTTGAAGGGAGAGAAGATTTGGCCTGAACTGTAAGTGACTGTTCCCAAGCACCAAAGTAACTGAGGATTTTTTGGATCTGCAGATGTTAGCCATGTGAAGGCAGGTTCCGTGGAAGTGGAGCGAGAAAAATCAGCCAGGAGGGGAGGAAAGGAGATGTGATTCTTAAATATGCTCCAGTTTAGGAAACAGAAGGGTCTAAAGGCTGCCTTCATAGCTGAAAAGGGTAAATCGCTCTGGAGCTTAGAAAAGAGGATGAGGAGGAGCACTCTGCAGTCTGCAGAAAGTAAACTCATCAATTATCTGCAAAGAACAAGGTGAAGGGCCAACAAAGATAACAAGGCAGCAGAAGACACTCTGTAGGAATGTGGCCTTTTAGAAAGGGCACTTCACCAAACACAATTGCAGGGATTTGGGAAGGGAATAGAGGGAAACATCCGTCTGTCCTGATAATTTTCTGAGAAAACATTTCTGTCCCTTCAGTAGTAGACTGGAAAGACAGAAGAAACCACTGGTGGGGGAACTGTGCTTAATGGGGTCTGTGCCACCTGGCTTGGTTGTGCTTTACTGCAGATTTTGTGCCAGTGTTCCCAGGTAAAATTGCCTGTGTGACACCTCAAGCAAACAACCTTGCTGATGAAATATTTTTGCAGATGTGCTGCAACTCTAGTTTCAGTGTGTGGAAGTTTGAGTGGAAAGGCGTCTTCCCATCCTCTTTTGAAGTAAGAAGGAAACATCTTCATTCATGGAAGAACTCATCGAATTCCAGCCCTCCTACTGTCTCTCTTGAACATGAACAACAGGGACAGGGGGCTCAGGAGAATATTCACAATGTCTCTGAATACCAAAAAGCTGAGTGAAGGCTGTACCTCTTGCAAATAAAGAGGAAAAAAAGACTTAGATTTCAAATCTCAAAATATCTTTTTTCTAGATGTTATGATGCACAAGTTAAAGAGTTACGCTTTCCTTGGGTTGCCAACACCAGAGTCTGGGATTTTGCTGGAGACACTAATGATTGATTTATATTAGTTTGGTGCTCAAGAACAACGTTTAGCAATGGGCTTGGTAAAGTTAGGTTAATGGCTGGTCTTGGTGTTCTGAAATCTATTTTCCAATCTAAACAATTCTGTGGATGAGTTTATAGACCAATACCTCATTTGGGCTAACTGAAAAGCAAAGGTTTTTAGTTTTTTGAAGTTATTTATGATGAAGATATCAACTGAAAGCTTGGTTTAGGTAGTCTAGAATCCTTTCTAATGTGTGGTGGGTTCAAGACCACAATTAAAGATAAAGGAAAAGAAAACAAAGCAGTGAGGTCTCTTTGAGATCTCAGATAGAATTTGCCAGACATTTGATAACTTAGGAAAAATGGAAAAGGGTTTATTAACTCTATAACTGTATACAGAAAGAAGAAAAGGTTAAGCACATTAGTGCACACAAACTAGAAACTGTGTCACAAATACCATCACATATTCTGAGAAAAATACAAGTGGAGATTACTATTGTATCGGTCTTTGGTTTTTTACATTAGAGACCTGGGGAAAGAAGATGTCAGTCAAGCAGAGATGGGTACCACCACCCTCTCTGCTATTCATGTGTTGCTACTGTTGTCTGCAGACACCCTTGGCTGTCCAGACTGGCGAACTCTTTAATTCTTCAGTGCAGCTTTCTCAAGCAAAATGCTGACTGGGCAGGCTTGATTGCTCAGCACCTGAACTGCATCCCTCGATACAGGGGACATGCTTTCAAAAAGGACCCAGTCTCTGTCCTCCATGCCAAAGGTTTACAGATTCCTGAGTCCTTCTGCTTTCTTCATCTAAGCACGAAGGAATTCTCAGATGCCTGTCTTAAAGCTCCTTCTCTCTCCAATACATCCCCAGCTTTTCTCAGTGGCAGAAATGACAAACAGCCTCTCTTCCTGATGATCAGTGTTTTCTAAGAAGGCCCCGACCATGTGCAGGATTCAAGATGGAGACTGATGGCATGACTGTGTCAGCAGGGGCCCCTCCACTCCGCAAACGTGGCCGAGAGGGTTCCATGACTCTCATGTCTCACTTCTCCTCCTACCTCAGCTACAAGGGAAAAGGGAAGAATCCTTCAGCTCACCATGGGTTGCTGAATGGTTCCTCCGTGAGGGAGGGGAAGATTGGCACTAAGTTGCTACGTTTTTGGTCTTTGATCCTGGGCTGGATCAAAGCTGGGACTGGTCCTGGTTGGAGCTGGGGCTGGAGCCAGGCTGGGCCAGATGAGAGTTGGAGCTGGAGCCGGGCTGCCTCCCTGGCTGTGGTAAGCCTCCACGAGCCACCCTGTCCCGTCTTCCTCCCCAACCCTGGAAAGTGGGAGCGGGGCAGGGGAGGAGGACCCCAGCCAAAAGAGGCAGGACCATGGAGGTCAGCCCCTTTTATCTTGTCACCTAGCCCACACTCACCCAGGACAGGTACCTGGGACAATTCTTTTAAAACGAAATGCGCCTTTTTCTTCATGAAAGCACAAATCCATACACCTGAAAATTCCAGTAATTTTCAGACTTCAACAAATGCCTGAATGATTCCATATAGGATGTTAATAAGAATTTTCTTAGTACTAGATAATCCTTGAGATGTTCAGAGTATTATTCTTGACACAGGACGACAGAGTGATTGCTTTGGAGAGTTGATTATCTTTGAGCAAGAGTGTTTAAATCATATCAGGGGCTGGAACAATCCCTTCTCAAACCCTGTTGCTATAAATTCCCTATTAAACTAATACCTCAGAATTTCTTCTTAAAATTAAAATAATTGTCTGTTTTACAAGTGAGTTGGACAGATACGTATCTATGAAGTACCCTGGTGGTGCAGGTACCCTGAAGACCAGTGTGTGTTTTATTGATGAGAACAGTCCTGGAGCTGCCTAACAAGGATTTTGTGCAATATCCTGCAGGAAGATCATGGCTTGGTGCCTCCTGGGCATCCTGGTGCACTGGTGGAGGAAGGTGAGCTGGCAGTAGCTGCAGGACTTCATATTGCTTGGCTGCCCTTGGATGTAGCAGCAGAGTGATCGTCCTTGTAGGCTAACCTGCAGTGCATTGATAGCTTCCTTGGAGAAGCTTGTCATCTCCTGTCTGCAACCCATTGCCTTTTCTTTTTTCCTCACCTTTGGCATGCTGGTCCTTATGACTGGCATGTTGTAGTTCTCTTCCTATGAAAATTTTAGTACTCTGAGAGCAGACTGTTCTTCTTTTGAGAGTATGAGCTGGAGATAAAGGGTGATTCTGAAGCACAATTTTACCTATGCCTTGCGTACTCCACCAAGTAATTGTAATTATTATTAGCTAGCCTTCAATTGTCTGATACAATTACTGTGTACCTCTTATTCAGAAAGAACCTGATCTTTGCAATCTAGGCCTTTGCATCTGTATTCTGGCAAGCAGATCTCAAATCTCTAGCCATCTTTCTGAAGTCTAAACAGGTTACTACTAATGATAAATGAAAACCATATGGACTACATGCCTTGCAGAAAGAGGCAGATCAGCTGCTATAGAGCATCCAAGGTGGAGGGCCGTGTATGTGCTTATGTCAAAGTGTTCTGCTGCATGGCCAGATAGTCATGGCAAGGATAATTAGAGTTAGGTAACTCAAATGTAAGTCCTCAGTGCCCCTTTTTCATTTTACTGTAGAGGTCCTCTTATAGAGGACCCCAACTGTTTAGTTGGATTGGTGATTTAGTTCATTTTATTAAGTAGATTGGGACTTATAATTTACCTCTTCTTGCTCTTAATCTCTGTCTCCAAAACAAGAATCTCCCAAACCGTTTTCCTCTGTGTCCCCCTACGTGATACTGGTTTTGGTTTATTCAAAAACCTCTTCCTTATTTGATCTGCCACATAGGACATTCTACTGGCACAACGCAGCATGCGACAGAGTAGAAATCTAATGACTGCTGGACTGAATAATCTCAGGTCTCCCAGAGCTTTGTCTGATACCTCTTGTTTTGTCTTAAATGCTGGGAATGGGCTGCCCAGGGTGATGGTTGAGTCCCCATCCCTGGATGAGTTTAAAAGTCACTTAGATGTAGTGTTGGGGTATCTTGGTTTAGAGGTGAACTTGTAGAGTGGGGTTGATGGTTGGATGCAATGATCCCAGGGGTCTTTTCCAACCTGAATGAGTCTGTGATTCTGTGATTCCTCTTTGCTGAAGGTTTCAGGGCCTGGCCTGATTTAAAGAAGTGAACTGTTAAATATATTAGATCTTGTTTTGATTTTGCAAAAAATGTTTACAAAGAGGATAAGGCTTAATTATGAATTTTTTGTGCAGCCCTTCTGGATACACTGGGCTGTGGTCTTTGTGTGCACTTAACTCTTCTGCCACCACTGTGAGCCACCTGTCGGCAGGCTGCAGTCGCCATCCGACAAGAGCAGGAATGGGCTGCAGGTGAGCAGCATGAATGGAGAGGAAAGAGGAGCTAATGGCACATCTAATCTATTTCTCTTAACACTCGATGAGTTTTCACATTCAGTACCTGAGAGAGGGAGAGACAAAGATGCGCTTCGGGAGTTCTTACACAATTGCGAAGTTGTCCTAGGCTGGTGGTGTGTTCTGAGTGGCCACTGTCAGGCCCTGCTGTGAGGTGTACCTTGGAAATACCTTGGAAGGCTGCAGCTTCTGGTGACAATAGTCCTGCAGCAGTGGTGCCTGCAGCAATACTCAAGGAAACCTGGGCTCAGCAGGGACACGCTGTTCTCCAGGAGCCATTCTGCCTTTGCAGAATTGAGAAACCTGGGCTTTCTGCTGCTCCTCTGTTCAGACTGCCTCAGGGGGTCAGGACCTAATACATCCCAAGATAACATTTACCCTGTATTAAGAACCTGGGAAACTTTATGCGAAGATGTCTCATTGCATTGTGTGGCAGAATATTACGAGCAAAGTAATATAATTGTGTTTTGCATGTAAAATGCAATCACAGAATCAATGGCAGATCTGTGTTAGATAGTTTTGTCCTGCTCTGGCAGGGGGGTTGGACTCGATGATCTCTTGGGTCCCTTCCAACCCCTAACATCCTATGATCCTATGATCCTATGATCCAAAGTGAGAATGCAGTCTTTAAAATGTGCTACATCTAATGACAACCTCTAATGCCCTTTAATTCTTTTCAAGATTATTTTCACTCTTGAGATCTACCTGGCCTGTTGCTGTCTTTTCACCTTTATATCCTTTTCTGTGCTATTATTACACTTCATTTTCTATCCTTTATTTTCCTTTTTCCCCTCCCTTAAGCTCCTGACATCTTTTCCCCAATTCCTTCCTTATCTATTTCTCATAAGGACTGCAGTCAGGATCCTCCTTCAGCCATGATGCATGAGGCTTGTGCTGTGTCCTGCCATTGGCTGTGGAAGCACAGGGGTCTGCAGCACTGAGGATGCTCTGTATTCCCTCTGCCCCCTGTCCTTGGGCTGAGTTGACACTTAAGAAATAGCACAAAACAAATGAGATTATTTTCATTAGGAAAATCTCAGCGGTGAATAATATGAACTGATGGCTGGAGGGGAGATGCAGCGGTTCACTGCAGCAGCAGATGTGGGCTGTTGTGGTTCATGTTCAGTTTGAGCTGGTGCCTTCCCAGGCATCTCAGAATGCCAGTGTTCTATTACCTACAGAGACAACAGTGGCAAAGAGCATAAAAAGACCTGTAGAACCACACTGAAAACGAAGTGTATAAAGCTAGTGTAAGAAAAATGAGTAGCAGAGCAACAGTGCTGGAAAAAGATTGCCAATGCTGTACCAGTGAAAGAGGGACTGAGTCAAGAAATGGACATCTGTACCCCAAATAGGGATTTTAAAAGCACTTTTGATCGCTAACATTGGTTACAGCAAATGGCTACAATCCTGTAGGACATACAAGAGATAAAAAATAGCTCATTTCTGTTCCTTTTTGGATTGGGTGGAAATGTAAACCAGAAAGCTAGAGCTGCTGTCCTTTGGAGACTGCACTGAGTGCTTTACTCTGTCAGGCACAGTCCAATTCTTTCTAAATGGAGATAGGAAAGAAAAATCTTTTCATTTATGTACAATGTTTTTAGCTGAATTCCTTGGATTTTTTTTTTTCCTCATGGAACTATGATCTTTCTTCTGCTACTACTATTTGCAAATGATTTTTTCATGAGGAAAACGTGATGGAGCAGTTGGTTGGGCTGTATTGGCAATTAACTCCTTGCAGGTAGGATTCTGGCCTATGCTGGCTGCATCTCACCTTTTTATCTTTATTAATTTGAATTAATTTCTCCTTGACGTGGAAGAGTTGCAGAAATATGGAGGTACTGATATCCTCAGTAATTATAAGCCCAAAGAAGGAAATAATGGTTTTGAACTGGTTTTTATGAATGTATCGGTATGGGGTTGGCAAGGGAGCAACAGGCACCCTTTGCAGCCACGTATTTTCCTGTGCTGCTGTATCCCAGCGGAGACACTGGAGCATCTTCAGCTCCTGGAGTTGTCATTGACTTATTTAGCAGTACTATTGCAATCAAAACAGCACAAAGTTATGTGTGCCAGAAAGTCAGGACTTGTGTGTGGTTTTGAATTTTCTCAACTACAGGGATTGTGGCCCAAATATCTGTGTTGGTTCTAAAACTGTCTTCTCTGACCCAATGCTCGGAGGACACAGACCATCACAGGTATGTTAGCTGACAACATGTGTTTTGTTGTCTTTACAGTAATTATAGCTGAAAATGTCACTACCATTGCATAGAACGTTTTATGCTGTTTGTTTAGTGCCCTTAAGCATTCTGTCCTGCTGAACAAAACTGCAAATTATGGGACCTGGGTAATCTTCCCTCAGTGGTTTGGTATTTGTGTTTTTAATTGTCAAACCAATTACCTGGGCTTTCTGATAGAGATGCTAATATTGTTTTGTGCTTAGCCAGGGGAAAAAATTCTAACCATCTTCTAGAAGATCATCTTCTGAAATACAGGACTCTAAAAATACATACTTAAAACTCAGGGAGAAACATAAAAACATTGGTTTTATTTGGGACCGATCATGTCCTTTAGTCATAATGAAATTAATATTGTTGTTCATGTCCGGAAACCTCAGCTCGTGCAGGGAATTCAAGTTTGTTGGGGAAGGGAATAAATTTAAATTTATTGGTGAAGGAACTTGTAAAAGATGTGATGAATATAACAGCCTGTGTTGAAAATCATGTCTGAGTTTCTTACAAACAGGGTCAATGTAGGTTTACACAGTGTCAGTGGGATGTCTTCTGTGCAGGGCTATGAAGCCTCTCAGTGCTTGAATTCTGATTCTCGAGGCCATGTGATGTTTTAAAGAGGCATCGTAAACGTGAGCATTTATAGTGATCACAAATCTAACCTCTGTAAGAGGCTGGAAGGACAGGGGTGTGGAAGGCAGTAGTGTGAGGAATGTGAGACAGTTCTTTAAGTCAGAGCTATGTGGTGGGATTCTTACCCCACATGAGCTTTAAATGACTTCAGGGGCCAGAAATCTCTGGGAAATTTTACTGTGTTGTCCTGTCTGAAAAGGAAAACTGCATTCCTAATGTGCTGATTTTTCTGTTAAGGTATGCAGGAACATTTTATCGGTGAGTGTTTTCAGCTGGTATATAAAGAGGGGAAGTAATGGGCTGGGCTCCCTTGGAGCAAACTGCCTGATGTGAATGTCTAATCACGTGTATTCTGACCAGAGAATAAAAAATGATGATTAGTGTGAGAAGAAGCATTGTAATGGAGCCTGGCCATGATTTGGACAGTTGGGGTGTTTTGGGGATGAGCCACAGTACTCCTTAATACAGACACACACACTGAGATTGTACCTGTGTTGTTCACGTTTAGCTTTTAAACAGTGTGACCTAGTCATACAATAATCCCTGTTTAATGGCTACTACTTGCACATCCTTTGAGAACAGTCTATGGCTGTGACTCTGTGAGTACCCATCTCAGATGGAACAGGCTTCTTATCTCAGAAATGCAGCATATGTATATTTGTATATATTCACTGGGGAATATGTTCTTCTGCACCAAACTGCTTTGCAAAACTGGATTTTCACCTAAACACATTTTGTGTTTGGCTGGGTGCTTTTTCAGACACCCAAGGGAGTTCCATGTAGCTTTAACAGGATTCTGTTTTCATTGAATCATACAATCATTTAGATTGGAAAAGACCTTTAACATCATTGAATCAGACAGCACTGTGAGATGTCCCTAAGTGTGGTGTCTCTGTGTCTTTAAATGCTTCTAGTAGTAGGGACTCCACCGCTGCCCTGAGAACCTGTTCCACAGCTTGACAAGCCTTTCAGTGAAGACTTTTTTCCTAATATCCAGCCTAAATCTCCTCTGACGCAACTCGGGACCATTTTCTTTTGCCCTGTTTAATGATAAGTCACTGTGTTTCTTGCTCTCTCCTGAGCAGCTTTACTTATAATGTCCTTTATCAACAATTTGCCAGCTGAAGTTTTGCAGGGATACTCAATGCTCTTGGTACGGGCAACGCCTGCAGCTGCTTTCTCCCAGAGCCACTTGGGTTTAGAGATGTTGTGGGTATCCAGCATTGCCAGGCAGACTGTTGCTATGGTTCAGCAGGATTCTCCTTCTCCAGGTGTCTTATAATGCCTCAGTTGCTCTGGCATACCACTGGGCACACTGGTTCAGCTGCCATTGGAATCACTGGAGTAGTTTGATTGGGTTGATAGGTTATGGAAGATCTTCAATTTATCTGTGTCAAAGAGGGAATCCAGGTACCTTAGCTTGGAGAAGTCAGAGAGTTTCAATGAAATCAACCTCATGATCCTGTTCCTCTGACTCTGAGAGGTTTGCTCAGGATGAAGGCACCAGGAGAAGATTGAACACTGGTTTACCTCTTGGTTCTGAGCTAACTCAAGAAACTGGGGGCCCAAGCCCAAAACATGCAGTACAATGAGTGCAAGCAGCAGACGTGTGTTCTGCTTGTACCCTAGCTTACCTGAGAAAGGGGGGGATGACTGTCTTCACTGGGAAGAAGTTCCTTCTTACATTTATGTGGAACCTCCTATGTTCCGGTTTACACCCATTAGACCTCGTCCTATCACTAGATGACATTGAGAAGAGCCTGGCTCCATCCTCCTGACACCCACCCTTCAAATATTTATAGACATTAATGAGGTCACCCCTCAGTCTCCTCTTCTCCAAGCTAAAGAGGCCCTCAGCTTCTCCTCATAAAGGAAGGCGTTCCGCTTCCTTCATCATCCTTGTTGCTCTACGCATGGCCTTGAACACGTGTGGGATTCACCGGTCCCAGTTGGAGCCGGGGCTGGATCCAGGCTGGGCCAGATGAGAGTTGGGGCTGGAGCCGGGCTGCCTCCTTGGCTGTGGCAAGCCACCCCCTCCCGTCTTCCTTTCCGACCCTGGAAAGTGGGAGCGGGGTGGGAGAGGGGCTTGTCAGAGCTGACGCCCCATGCCGGGAGGAAGACTCCAGCCAAAAGAGGCAGGGCCATGGAGGTCAGCCCCTTTTATCTTGTCACCTAAGCCACACCCGCCCAGGGCAGGTACCTGGGACGATTCCCTTAAAACGAAACACACCTTTTTCCTCATGAAAGCACAAATCCATACATCTGAAAATTCTGGTAATTTTCAGACTTCAGCAAAGGTGTTTTCCAAACTGAATGATTCTGTGGAGGAATTGTGCACATGCTGGTGTAGAGGCCCATGCCAGTGAAAATAAATATCAAACAGAAGGCAATTTAACACTAAGTGGTCCCGAATACTGAGGTGACAGTTTTCCCACCTTTGCAGTGTGAAAGGTAGGATGTCACACTTCTTTATACTCTTGTGGTAAAATGTAATTAGAGACTGATGCCATGTAGATAGAGAATGTATGGCTGAACATTATTTTTAGTCTCATAGGAGTGTGGCTGTTTAAGAACAGCTTGCAAACTGATTAGTTTAAAATCCCTTAGTGTGAATATGTTCTGTATTAAAAAAGAAACCCGCCAGGTTGAAAAGATATTGCTGGAGAAATCCACCAGGACTGGAGTGCTGCTTCTTCACAAGAATACTTTAGTATAAAATACTGCTCTGCAAAAGTATTCTGAAGTGTTGAAAACTGTGTAACAAATATTTTTATATTTTTTATTTGAAATTTTTATTTTTGTTTAAATGCCATGTCCAGTCTAAGTGAACCTTCTGAAGTTCAGCCCATCCATTAATAGAAGTGCGTGGCAAGCTTCAGCCTGGCTGTGGCAGCAAGATAAAGGTTGCTTCCTTTGCTAGCATTCCAGCTGTACTATGCTTCTGTGAAGTTAGTGGTCCAGATTCAGTCACGATGGACATCTGCTGTCACTGGAGAAGCTGCAGCAGCAATGAGTTTGCCTCAGTGTGTAAGAAAGTTTCACACCCCGAATTGCCTGGGATAAGAAAAGGTCTCATGTTCTCCGCCTGGAGAAGATCAGCCCCCTTTACTTAGTCAAAGGCAAATGTTTTGCAAAACCAGTTTACTGCCCAGTCTGGCATCCTTCCCTCTGATTTAGTGTACTAGGAGTTTGTCACAGGCTTCTGAGGTGAGAAGTGTTTGTTTAGGACAGGCATGGCTGAAAACAATGGCATGGTAGGGTTTCTCTGCTTGACACCTTCTTTTCTGCTGTGTAGGAGATACTTGTTTGCAGGCACCTGTGTTGTGGTACGATTGTTTCTCTTGCCTTCATCCACATACAAATATTTGGAGCTTTTCTTATTGTCAAAACCTTAAGAAAGTACTTAAAAAGAAGCCTTTTTATTTTCATTATTTCAGATATGAAGGTCTTTGTTCAACTGGGATCCCTGAAACTGCTGCTCTGGAATCAATAGTCAAGAGCCTTCATGTTTTCTGTTTTGTCATTGCTTCTTTTCCCCTACTTATCTATTTATTAATTTAATTTATCAATTCTTTCTTTCTCACTTTCTCTCTTTCTCCATTCACAGTATCACAGTATCACAGTGATACTTTCTCCATTCGTGCCTGCCTTCCTTCCCTCCCTTCTCCCCTCCCCTCCCCTCCCTTTCCTTATCTATTCCTTTTCCCTTCCCTTCCTTTCTCTCCAAATCCATGTTTTTTCCAACTAATATTTTGATTCTGGCTGTGGTACACTGTGTGTCAGGTCATCTCAGTCCATCAGAGATTAATAACTGATTTAAGTACGGATTACTAGAGAAGGTTTTTTTCCTAGAATCTTTCCTGTGGAGGTAACTGCTGGAGTGGAGGTTATTTTAAGTGCTGAATTCTGTCCTCACACTTTCTTTTATGGATTCCCTGGAGTGTATTGTCTTGTAAGAACAGGACTAGTAAAGCTGCAGACTTCCCAGAGATTCAAATATTTCTTCAAATTAATTGCTATGACTGTGTTCCTCCTTATGAACTACCTTCACCTTTCCCACATCACAGTAGCTTTTAGTAAGATGCATCTCTCCTGTTATTCACCAGCCAGTGGCAATATCTGCCCTCTTGATTCTTGCTCTCCAGTTTTCACTTCTGCAGATCAGCAGTTCCTGATCTAAACAAATCCTTGCTCCTCCATTCAGATCTCTTGTTTTAACGACAAAAACAGTTAAAAGTCTGTCCAGTACTTTTCTATAATTTATGAAAAATCTTGTCACATTGCCATGGTGTGAGTGTAGGACTATACCTGCTAGATCCCATGGGTGTTAAAATATGTCTCTGTGTGGTGGCATGTACGTGTGAAGTATGTAACCCATCCCTCCAGAAATTCCCATGCCTTAGACTATTTGATGTGTCTACCACTTATCTTGATCCACGCATGTGGTAACAGTAGCATGATCTTTATGAACTTTTATCCATTTTCATTGCTATCAGGTGTCATGAACTGGAAATTTATTCAACTGCCTGTGTAACTGGAGCAAAAAGGGATCTTGCCTACTTTAAATTCCATTTCCCTTGTTCCTCAGCTGGAGCTAAGCCAGCTCATGGGACTGTGGGTCCTGAGCTTGCCGTATATCAGAGGGGGTAGTTTAGATCTCATTACACAGATTACTTCCTTACCTAATACTAAAATGACCAAAAAAATCTCAGCAAAATTGTATGATTTTGAAACACCATGTGACTTGAAATGCTGTACCAGAGTCAGGACAGATGCCTGACCCACAGCAGAATTTTAAGATTAAGCCTAAATATATTTACATAAATAATTAACCTCCTTAAAGGCTAGCATAAAAAACAAGTGTGCATTCAACTCTTATCTCTGTAAAAAATGTTTTAACGACAAACTTGCATTCAGTTTATAAATAGCCACTGAAAAACACAGTGAAATGCCTCACTTGGGCTGCCTAGGGAGACTGGGGCTTAGCAGTGGCAAAACCCAAGCTCCAGCCTAAACCCCAAAGGATGGAATTGTAACTCAGCCCAGAGAATTGTTCAACATGTGTTAATTAGACAAAAAGCCAGTTTATTGACGTGATGAACTTTATCTTGCCTGGGTTACCAGCCTCTAGATAATCTTTGCTGAGTAGTCATCTCTAGAGCAATTTAGCCAGAGCCCTGTTCCCATTACTCACTGTCTTGAGGGTCTTGTTACACAGAGAGGAAAGGGACAGTTCCAGTTTGTTGCTGCCTCATGTCCTGCAGCCATGGCAAAGAACACAACTACATTTCTCTCTGTCTGCAAGTTAGTGTGAATTATGTGAAATGCTGATAATCAAACTGCCACTACACTTACAAATTTCATCACAAACATAGGCCAGATATATCCACAGGCATAAGAACCTGTGTTTGTCCCATATAATGTCCTTCCAATATGCTTCTGATAAAATACTTGGAGACAGTAATTAATGTATAATATCCGGTCATAACTACCAGATGTGTCTTCCTAATGCAACAGGCATTAAAAATAATTAATTAAAAATAAAAAAGAAAAAAGAAAAGTAGTTGGACAAATGTACAGTGACTTTTTGTTTTTTGCCATAAACGTCATCTTGAATTTGCGAAAGGAATTCGCTTTGACAATTCTTCTCCTTCTTAGAGTTTTGTGTCCTGCAAACGTCTGAGCAACTGAGTTTCAGTGTTGTGCACAACAGAAAATAAGGCACAGTGTTTAAATCAGCATGAATGAATGGTAGATAAGATATGACAGCTTACATGAGGACAGGTTTTACAGCTCCACTGCCAGCACTCTACCACAGACATTAAAATGAGCAAGATATGGATCTTGGCACATACATTTCAACTTGGGCTCAAAAGCAAAGGAGCCTAGAGGGATATATCTGGATCTCACTGAAGATCTGAACTATGTACACATGCAAGAGTAACCCTTGCAGGGTGTCCTAAATACACCTGATTCCCTGCAACAATACTGTAGTATCAGAGCAGGTTTGGGGGATGCTGCTTCTCAGCAATGAGGAGCTTTAGTTAATAGGAGCAAAGCTCGTGGAACAGTGTGTCACAGCAGGCTGCAAACTCTTCTAGTTCTTGGCAATCAAATTGCCTGTAAACATCTGGATGGCTCAAGGTCTGGTTTGACTTATCCTTACTGAGGAGTCTGATTGTTTTGGTTGTGACTGGGATACAGTTAATTTTCTTTCTAATAGCTAGTGATATGTTGTGTTTTGGATTTAGGGTCAGAATAACGTTGATACTATTAACCGATGCTTTAGTTGTTGTGGAGCAGCTCTTACATTAAATCAAGGAGTTATCAGTTTCTCTTGCAGCCCTTCCAGCAGAGGCTGGGGGTGCACAATTATCTGGGAGGAGGCAGATCTGACCCCAGCTGACCAAATGGATGTTCCAGAATATCATGCTCAGTCTATAAACTAGGAATAAAACCGTTCAGGACTGCTGCTCAGGAACTGGTTGGGCATTGGTTAGCTCATGGTTGCACCAGAGGAAGTTTAGGTTAGACATTAGGAAAAATGTCTTTATGGAAAGGGTCATCAGGCCTGTCCCAGGGAAGAGGCTGAATCGCCATCCCTGGATGTGTTTCAAAGTCAAGTAGACCTTAGTTGTGTAGGAGCTTAGAGAGCTGATATAGTAGTAGCCTTCAGACAGTTGGGTTAATGGTTGGACTTGATGATCTTGTAGTCTTTTTCCAACCTAAGCAGTTCTGTGATTCAATGGTAAACAAATGTTTTTCATCTGCATCACTGTTTTTCTTGGGTTTTATTTCTCTCTCCTTTTGTTATTCTCCCTTTAATCACTACTATTATTATTAATATATTTTATTTCTTAAACTTTGTTTCTGTTGAACTATTCTGATCTTAATCCACAAGTTTTCTCACTTTTACTCTTCCGATTCTCTCTCCCATCCCACCATAAGTGGTAATAAATGGTTGTGTAGGGCTTAGTTGTGGCCTGGGGTTAAACCATGACATCACCTAATTCTCCAGTTATGCTTTGGATTAATTTATCTCCTGTCTTTGTGATCTAAACTGCTGCTTCTGTTTTTAGGAGGCAGTTTTCAGAATAAACAAGTAGTTTCCAGTTCCAGTTTAATCATAATGATGTCTTGAGTTCAGGAGATAATAAATGCACTGTCTACCACATGCAAAACTACCATGAATTCCAATAAATTTGTCTCATGTTTTCCCTGTGTGGAGTTCAAATCCATTAAATTCCTTTATTTGAGCTAAAGGGAAGATGTTAAGCCACAAAAAGTGCATTGTGAAGCCAGGAAAAAGCCACCCCTAAAAATTCTGGTTAAGACTTTAACTCTCTACATTTGCAGAGTGTGAGATGTCTAAGGGTTAGGATACTGTCCCAGAAAGCTTGTCTCTGTCCCAGAAAACAGCAAGTGTTTCATCTTTTTATATGCGTTGCAGGATGTTGTGATGTAGAAAAAGAATTTTGTCAATAGTAAAGAGGATTTTATCTGTGTGGAAAAAGGACATTTTGCTTGCAAGGTAATACTGGAAAGCTACATGCCTGCAGCTGTCAACTCTCTTGTTAGCATTCAGTGGACTGTAGTAACAAAGCCAACACTTAAAGATGGGTTTTTAAAGGAAAATTGAAATTGGTTGGAAAATAAACCCCTCACTGCAGCTAGATTATGCCTTAGTAGAATTTCTAATATTTAGAACAATAGAAATTTACATAAAAATAGATGGAAAATTAAACTAATGTGAGATTTCTTCTAGTGATTTGGCTCAAAGTAAAAATTAGTGAAAGAAATGATGCAAGATATGACCCAGTGCAGCAGGGATGTAATTTCTTCCCTGGTGAAGCACAATGTTTTGCTCCTGATCTACGCTGCTCTGCCCAGATGAATCAATGATGGTACTGTGTGAACTGTTCTTAGTTACTGAGGAAGGGTCTTTTGTGTGGCCATAACTGGTCTTGGATCTGGTAGCTTTCTATCCTTCTTTTCAGAAGCCTAGAAGTTTGATCTTACATTAAATAAAGCTTGAATATATGACAATGGATGGATACTCTGCAAAGTAGATGTAATGGTTGAATACTTAAGCTGAACCTGAGTAGAGGTCCCTGAGATTTCTTCCTTAAAACAGATAGAGAATGGTATAAATCTCACAGGTTATGACACCCCTTTTTATCACCTGCTCTATAGCTCTTAAGGGCCTGCAGCCTGAAGTGGGATGTGATGAACTGCTGGTGAAGGACAGGTAGAGGAAGGACTGAAATTCATCTTGGCTGCCATGACTCAGGCAGGTGGCATCATACAGGGTCCATCTAATTGCTTCATGGTAATGATCCCTTCTGGAGAGAGTGTACACTCTATATTTGAAGTGTTCCTACAGCTCTATTAAAGACTTCTGTGCCTGAAGCTTTTGTGTCTCTGTAGGATTCAAACAGCAAGGTCTGTTTCCGTAGGACTTAATCAGAGAAAACCATTAAGTCTAAGTGCAGCTGAAAACCTCAAATGGCAGCAACAAACTGTAGGGGTGGGAGAAGAAGTATGAAGGTTACAATAACAATGTGGAAAGCTGCTCAGGATGATTTGGCACAGATAGCTCGTAGTGTTATAGGCACCACGGCCAATAAGTCATATGAACATAACCAATTACCCCCTGAGCAATTCCAGGCCTGACAAAGGACAGTGGTTGTTCATTTGGTTTAAAGATTCATTTTGGTTTAAAGCTTTTTGTACATCAGTATTCTTGGAAAACACCCAAACCTAGTCTTGTCAAAGTGAAAATGGTATTTTATCTTTGAAATTAGGGTTAGAAAATTTAATTGCCCTGAATATTCAGCACTTTTCACATCCCAGTTCTTCTCATTGATCATGCATGTAAAACATTAGTGGCATCCTGGGTACTGAATTAAATTCAGTCTTTGCCATTTGCAATTCTCCTCACTTTGGAGGTCACTTAATGTGGCAAAGCTGCCTTTTAGTTTGAAAAGCCATGTAAACACTCCCTAGCCTGCTGCCTCCTGTCAGCTTGGGGAAAAGCGTAGTACATCTACTAGGAATGAAGTCCAGTCCACAGCAAATTAGCTGGCTTTGAAAAAAACCCTCTGTGAATCCTTTGAACTTGATGTGGCAGTTTGATTAGCAACGGGAAACTGCACTATAAACTATCCACATGGCTGCTACAACGATCTAGGGAAGAGGAATAGCAGAGATTTCAGTGTCCTGACTGTTAACTTCCCTGCATTTCATGCTTCCAGTTTTACCTCACCAATATTTTTCCTCCCTTTCAGCCCCAGCTCTTCTTGCCTTTAGTGCAGTGAGATTAACCTGCACGGAAAGCATGTCCTGGAGGTGATGATCTTTTAGACTTGGAACATGGTGCTAAACTCAATTATGACTGTTATAAATAGCAGTTGCTGTTAAAGTGTAGCTATATACACACCCAGCGTGCTGGATGACAGACAGCGCTGCAAGATAACGAAAGACTTGATCAAAAGCCAAAACAGGTTCAGTATAGGGGTGTGTGTCCTACCCTGCATGTACCTCTGCCTAAAGACACATGCCTTCCCTCAAAGTTTTCATATGAAGCTGTGCTTCCTCTGACCTTCTCAATCAATTTTGGTATCAGCCACAAAAATCCTCTTTTCTGTGGAAAACCTCCCATTGAAATTGAATGGGGTCCCCTAAAGTTTATTGGAGATCTTCCTGGAAGAATAAAACCTATAGGTGCAGCATTCAAAAAATGATCTAGGTGGTTCTCTAAGTACAGGAGTTTCAAATCATGTCTATATTCATCTAGTTCTTAATAGGGTAAAGTATAATTCCAGGTTAAAAGTCTAAAAGGCAGAAGTCTGTAGGCACATGGTGATAGACATAGGCAATGCCCTTTATGGAGTCACAAACGTGCATTGACTTTGGCAGTACGTGGTAATATATGCACAAAAGCTTCTTAAAGGCTTTCACCTTCCTCAGTGTAGCTTTTTTCTACCTTATACTTTCCATAAATATTATATTTCCTTCTTTGTAGACAAAAGATAAAATTAAACTCCTTGTTGCTCAGACCCAAACCCCATGGCAGGTTCAAGATATGCTTTGTTTTAATCATGACTAAATCTTGCTGAGGTCAAAGAAGGATTCTCAAGTGCTTAAAACTAAGCATGAGTTAAGTTCTTTTCAGGAGGGAGTCTGAGCAAGCAGCACTTTGCTGGAGCCTTATGCATTCGTCCTGGGATTAGCTGTGTGATTACAAGCAGTTTTTTGTGCTTTAAGTGTTTACTAAGTTAGAATCCAAAGAAAAATGTTGCAGAAGATCTCCAAAAGAGATTTGGCTAATTCTTCTCTAAAGACTGATTATTTTTTCTTATTTTAAATGTTAAACCACCCTGTTGGTAATGCATTCTTTCCATGTGCATTCTCATAGCTGCTCTTTGACCTTTGTGTGTGTTTATTGTTGCTTTCCTCTCCTCATGCTACTAGGAAGTTAAACAGTAAACCAGGATAAACAAGCAGGTATTATGTGATAATTGAACTCCTAATGTCAGTGTTATGATGCAGGTAATGCAACTCACGGTCTCTTATCCTCCAGTAGCTAGACAGTAATTGTCTGATGATAATCATGATAACTACACTCCCTGGAGTTACTTTACTGCTGTTGAGAAATATCTTCTGTATCACTTACATGAGCATGATGAAAACCCCCACATTCAATTACTCTACTGCAAGTTGAATGATTATGATGCATGTTCCCCGACATGATGATTTACACAAATAGAAGTTTTATTCTGCAAAGAGAGATAACATTTTAAACTAGAAATAATTAAATCCAATGTGGGAAAGTCATTCATTGCTGGATGCAAAGTCTTCTCATTTATGGGGCAAACATTTTATTACATTACTCACATTATGTACCTCAGCAAGTGGGGAGATGACAGTAACTGATTATTTTAAGAGGATAATTTTTGGAAAAGATGATTGCAAGGAGTAATCTGTTTGGGTCTCCCATGAGATTACATCCTGTCAATTGTCTTTGCAAGTTTGTCATTCTCATATGAAGGATGCTACCTCATCACCCAGTACAGCCATGATCAGTGGCACAGCCCAAGGTGGTCTTCATGTGGTCCTGAGGTTTTGCTAACCCCCTAAATGAAGGACAGTTTATGGAGGGCTTTGAATATTAGTTTACTAGGACAAATCACCTTTTCACAATGGATATCACATCAGATTGTGCATGATGACATTTGATTTCTTATGCAAATTATAAGAAACATTGAAATCTTGGAAATGGGCAGAAATATGCCAAGGTGTTTTTTTATTGATTCCTTGGGAGATGAAGAGTTGAAATACAGAAAATAGAAGGTCTAGCAAGTGCTGTCTTCTGCAGAGACTTGTGTGTGGCTCTTGCACAGCTATTGCTGTAATAGATGGGGTGAACTTTTGGGATGATGCTCTGGTTGCAGTGGTGGCACTGGCAGAATACCTGCTGGTTTCAAGGGGGCAGGATTTCACTTGTCCTTCGATAATCACAAGGCCTGGCAGCCCTGATTCATGCTCTTAATACCTTTATAATTCAATTTATTATCTTGTTTTCCACAGTATTCTTTGGCAATGAGCTCTATGATTAAAATGCATTAGGTGCAAAGTACCATACGCATCACTGTACAGTCTGTAGGTCATCTCTGTTCTAAAGAAATTGTCTTCTTCACCTGTAATCCAATTGTGTCTATGTCTAAGACAAGCTCTCACACAACCTCTTCTCCCTAACATCCATTCTCCCTGCCTCTGATCCTCATCGTACTTCCACTGCTATTTTTCCAAAGTGCAGTCTGACAAAGTCATGCTGATCTTTGAAGAGAGTGTGAATGACTTAGGTTCTCTGCCTTGTGTGAATGACTTGGATTCCCTGCCTCAGACTGTACTGTTTCCCTTTGCTTTTAAAACTTGTATCCTCCTTGCATTTTGGAGTTCTTCCTAGTCCTTTTTTTTTAAAAAAATAGCATATAATTATCCTTCTTGCTGCTATTCATGCTTTTAGAGCTGCTATTGTTTCCAATCTGATGAGTCCTTGTATATTTAGTCCCTTCTCATATGGGAGCTGCTCCAAAGCCCTGCTCAGCTCGGCCATGTGTCAAATACAGGTAATAGATTACTTTTTAGACTATTTTTAAGAAACTAAGTGACTTGAGGCTTTAAAAAGTTCTCTGAAATCCTTGGATAAACATGTTTTCTATTTATTAGCCCTTTTCTTTTTCTCTTAGATTTAATGCAGAGACATAAACTAGTTGTTTGCTCAGTATGTCACAGTTGCCTTATTTGAATCTGGGTAGGGTTTGAGCCTTATTTGCAGCTGAGCCACCTCATCCAGCACTTAACAAAGACCTCGGTAACGATGTGATGTTACCGAGCCATTTCCTGTAATTAGATAATCCATTACTCAAGAATGCACAAATCCAACAGGGCCAGGGAAATTTTTCTACCAACTGACAGCAGCTTTCTCCGTGTCCACAAAGTGCTGCGAACCACTAGTCCCCATTGTGGTACCAACTGATGGTGGGAGTTTCTGAGCAATTGAACAAACCAAACTAAATTCTTTATGCCCTCGCAGTGATGATATACTGGTACATTTGGGAGAGTGTCACTGATTTCAGTGGATTTTCTACAAGTTACACCAGTTGTTTGTTCTCTTTTTCTTGTGCTTTTCATAAGATCAAAATAATCAGGAGGGTGCATATTGGTATAAATCAAACGGTAAGAAGAATATTGCATTATAAAGCATATTGACAAAAGCATGTTCTTCAATGATTGCTAAAGTTATTCAGCTCTTTGGGAAGCCCTCATCTTTTCTGAAGATGATGATTCCAAAAGACAGCTGGTCAGATGTAAATCTCTGACGGGCTCCCTTCTTTTGAAGTCTCAAAGATCTGAGGCCATGTTTTTCCTTATTGTGAATGGAAAACACATTTTTAAGGCATGACAATGAAGATGTCCTACAGCTGGATTTGAAAAATAACTCCTGCAAGTCATCTCAGTTTTCTCCCTCTGTTTATTTTTTAAAACCATTCATACAGAACTATGCAAATTATTTTAAATAGACCTCAGGCTAATGCCACTGTTTTAAATGTGTTACAACATCTTGAAAGATGTGAGCATGCTGCTTAATTTATTTGCAGCAGCAGATCAGTGTTTCTCTTATTTGTTTCTTTTTCTTTTTTATTTTTTTGAAAGAAATATTTAATCCATGAGAGAGCAGTAGACCTAGAATTGTGCTCAAGGATCCATGTCCCCCTCCTGCGTGGGGAGCACTGGGAGGATGAGGAACAAACTAATAATATTTTTCTACCGTAACCACCTCCATTTTCTTCTTCAGATGCTTTGTTTCTTCGACTAATATTCTAGTTCTCTCGACATAATGAATGAGCTTAGGGACTTGCAGGAGTTTCAGTACCATTTGTTTTTTATCCTAAAGGAAAATACAAACCCCTCTGTCAGATAGGACTGTGCATAAAAATAAGCACTTTCTGTAGCACACAAGTTGAAGGTGACCTATGATAATAATGGATAAAACTTTTTTAAGCTGAAAACATTCCTCCCTAGGTTTTATTTGTTCTATGTAACATTTCCTCTCATGATTTAGATACTGCATAGTGTTTAAGGCATGCAGCATTTAAACAGTAGGAGATGATTCAGCATCTTGATGGACTTTGTTTTCTCAATCAAGTTACAATTTATTGATTTACTTGGAAATTGAAATTGAACTTGGTTAAAATTTGATTTCACAGTATCACAGTAATGATAAGGTTGGAAAAGTCCTTAAAGATCATCCAGTCCAACCTAAATCCAAATCAACCCACTAAACCTAACATCTAACATCTAGATCATGCCACTCAACACCTCATCCAGCCTAACCCTGAACACCTCCAGGGAAGGTGACTCAACCACCTCTGTGGGCAGTCCATTCCAAAACTGGATCACTCTTTCAGTGAAAAATCTTTTCCTAATGTCAAGTCTAAACCTCCCCTGATGGAGCTTAAGACTATGTCTCCAGTGGCCAGGGAGAAAAGACCGACCCCTGCCTGACTGCAACCCTTTATAGTTACAGACAGCAATAAGGTCGCCCCTGAGGCTCCTCTTTTCCAGGCTAAACAAACGCAGCTCCCTCAGCCTCTCCTCATAGGGCTGATCTTCCAACCTTTTTACCATTCCAGTTGCCCTTCTCTGGACCCGTTCCAGCACCTCGACATCTTTCTCGAACTGAGGGGCCCAGAACTGAACACAATACTCCAGGTGTTCCTCACTCAACTTCTAGAATTTGACAAAGAAAGCAAGGATTCTTCCAATCGAAAGCTGTTAAAATGTCTGACAAAGAAAGATATTTCTGTTTCCATCTTATTAGAGAAAAGACAGTAAAGGAACTATTAAAGAAATAATTTAAAATGAGAAGAGAATCGAAAGATTTTATTGAAAAAACTAAGAAGCTTTCCTGTTTCCTCCTGATTCTCTTTGGTTTCTTCATTCCACTCTAGCCATCATTGTGTGTTATATTTTTCTTCAAACTTTTGGTACAGATTTTGCTTATCTGTACTTCTCTATGAGAAAGACCATTCATTTTAATATTACCCTGTGCTATTGATCAATATTTATACTATTAACCAAGCAGTTGTGTAACAACCTGTCAGTTCCAATACCTCACCAAAATATTTCTTTCTCTTTTCTGTAAGTTGCTCCTTTGCATCTCCAGTTTATTGAGACAATATGTTACTGTACTTCTTCAGTAATAAAGTCAGTCCCCACAACTGAAAATCTTTGTGGGGTCAATAGCAGTTGGGTCTTACAGAAGTGACAGAAATGCTCTGAGCCAAGGCAGGAGGGGCTATTATTTTCCTTCCTATCCAGAGGTGTTGGACTAGTGGTGGTTTGAACTGGAATTTTCCCTCAGTTTCCATAAAGGCTGAACTGAGACCCGTCGATGCGCAAAGCTCTTAACTAACTAATTAATATTCACAAAAGTGAGCCAGGAGTTGGAAAGATGAACTAATGAGAAATGATGAAGTGTTAAATATGCATGGCATGGCTTAACGACTGTTAAAGCAAAGGACATAGTAGTTGCCTGCAAATAGAGGATGTAAATAGTAGGGGCAGACAAATTAGTGAGGTTGGTTCTGGAACTAATGAAATAATATGCAGTAAAGTTGTTGTCTTTTTGCTTATTAAACTTTCCCTTAAGCTCTAATGCAATAGAGTATAATGGAAAGAAAAATGAGCAGGAAATTTCTGGATAATAGGATAAAAATGAAACAAAAGTAATAATCCAAGCTCTGGCGAAAATATCAGATTTTAATATAGTTTTTCCAGATCTGAATAATTAAAAAATGTGAGAATGGAGACTAAAGGAGTTACAGGGCTCTTAGCCTCACCCCAGGGCCTGATGAAGTCATGGAACAAGTCACTGTGGGTGTGATGCTGTGTCCAGGCACATAAAGGACAAGAAAGCCAGGGAGCAGCCAGCACTGGTTTGCAAAGGGCAAGTCACGCCTGGCTGATGTGCTGCTGTCCCAATGGGAGTACATGTTCTTTGAGCTGTGTGACAGCTACAAGTGCTGTGAGGCTTAGTGTTAGCATAGCCGTGGAGGCAAACCCCACCAAATCCCGGTAGCCACTCTAAGGTAGTGGAATCTAGGTGGGTCCCTTTGGAGGAGGGTGGGTCTCAGGAGGATCAGTGGAATTGTCTAAGTTGGAAAAGGTCTCTAAGATCACTCTGAGGGTGCTGAGGCACTGGAACAGGTTGCCCAGGAAGGTTGTGGCTGCTCCATCCCTGGAAGTGTTCAAGGCCAGGTTGGTTGTGTCCCTGGGCAACCGGCTCTAGTAAAAGAGGTCACTGCCCATGGCAGGGACGACTACCTGATCTCTGAGGTCCAACCTAAACAATTTTCTAACTCTGTGATCATCAAGTCCAACAAGTAACCCAGCACTACCAAGTCCTTGACCTCACTGGGAAGCCAGCCCTGCTTCTAGCAGTAGCCTGGACTGGGTGGCCTCCAGCCTGTGCTTTTCTGTGATTTGCTGTAAGGACCTTCAGTATCTGACTAGAGCTGACCCTCAGCTGCTCCAGGAGTGTGTTCAGAGAGACAGGGTGAGAAGGGAAGCAGGAAATGATCTGATGAACTAATTGCATCTAAGGAGGATTTCTGAGTGGTGTTGAGAAGGAGCCTGTGGCCAAAGATTGGACACACAGCAGTCAAATTCCATGCAGCCAGAGGTTTGGGGGTGCTCCATGGGAAGTTGCAGCTACTACGATGCCCCTAAAAGGAACTCTGGCCATGTGATATCTGTGTGATCCCCCCTTGCCTTGTGATGAGAAGCCATTGATGACAGCTTTTGTGTTGGTAATTGTTTTCTGTATTGTTTAAACCAGATTTAAAATGCAAGTCTATTGCAAGTGGGTTTTTTTGGATGTTTGTGGTTCTAATTTAGTTGACAAATTGATGCTACTATAAAGCCAATGTTCTGTTAAATCTAGTTTGCTTGAAACAATACTTTGCAGGTGAAACACTCGAATAATTGAAGTGTGTGTGCTGATTAAAGTGATTCACCTGCCTCTGCATGCATTCAGCAAGATTTACTTGAACACCCAGTGTCATACACAGAACATTTCAGAACAATTTGTGTATTCAAAATGCTGTAATTCCACTTGGCAACTCAACTAAGCAAAGCATGGGCTGACAGAATGACAGTGTGCGAACGTTCAAAGCCTGATGTCTGCAAAATATGGTTCTGGAGACCAGTTTGGTGGTGGGTATTGGGATGATAGCCTGTCCAGACCTGGAGATACTGGCAAGGTTCAGAACTGTAAGGTAAGCCCTGAAGTTTGATTTCTGAAAGCATTTAGTGAAGATACTTACTTAGAGGCATAATTAGAATGATACTTAAAGTCCTGATTTGGTTTTATTGACAGAATAGACTTCTGTCACCTCTAGAATATATTTTATTTTAAGATTATGCTATGTGCCCCAATCACTTCACTTGTGAAGATGTGAAAGTATCACAGGATGAAAACCAGATTTAAGCTTAGTTATGGATTGCATGTAGGTGATTTATATTGGTGTGGTGGTTTTTGCACTTAGAAGATCAAGAGTTCTTTTAAATCTGTATTTTACTGTAGCAATATTGGGTCAGAAAGCATCAACCTCATCTAAGACATATAAAAAACCCCACAACCTTTTTGCCTTTCTTACAAGAAAATAGTGTTACTGCAAACTTGAAGTATGGAAAAACCCCATTACTGCCTCCAAGGTGGTATGCCATCTTAATAAGACTTATCTTCAAGACAAGAAAAAATGTACTTTTCAAGTCCCACATGCATTATAAACCATCACTTACAAACCCTTTGTTCCAAAGTGCCGGCAATTTTACCTGGGGCAGACATTTTCCTGCCTTTAAAAGGTCTCCACAGGATACCAGTAAATCTAAGGTGAACCATAAAGACCTATGGATACAATGAAATTTAAAGTTTTTGTTTTTCCAAGTTTGTAGTAGTTTTATACTTTAAAAAACCCCACAACATAACTTCCATCCTGCTAACAGAATCCTTGTTTATTCTCAGTATTTTAAGAGAGAAATGGCTAGTGGAAAGAATAAATTAATGGAGGTTTTTTGAGGAAATATCGTCAGGGAACACAGCACTGTGACAATTAAAGCAAATAGACATTTGAAGTAAACTAACAACATAACCAGCAATCTATTAGGGTTGTGAGCCAGAAAAGGCCATCTGGCATTCCCAGTGATTGCCTGGCCGAGAGCTGCCACCTTTTATTGCATATTGATAAGGTCTGGTGATGACTGGGTGGCTTCACCTGAATGCACAACCGCAGAGGTAGTGAGCGATGCTGAATCACAAGTGATAGCTAGTGCAACAGAACAACAACAGTGCTGGGCAGCCGGCCTTTACGCTCAGAATCAGTCTCCTTGGCTCTGAAGACCTGGAGATTGGCATTCTGCAACCAAAAGTGCCTGTTTGAGATAAAACAAAAAATTAAGGGACTGTTTCTGCAAAAATGGATCCAGTTCCTGCGCTGTGTGACTGACTAACTGACTGACTGACCGACCGACCTGTGGTCAGGCCCACAGACTAGACCTACAGAACGTGGCAATGGTGGATCAACTGAACATCTCCATAGGTTTAGAGGAAGTGAAATCCTGCGGAAAACAGGTGTGAGGTAGGAGGCTGACCATGAGCAATCTCATTGCACCCATAACAAATGCAGCCTGGGAGGAGTTTGCTGGTTATACCCTGCACCTCCTGCAGTCTGGATTTTAAATAGTACAAAGCTGGAGTAAGAGGGTTTAAGATGAGAGGGTAGGGCCTGAAGCTGTGTCAGGAAAAGTTTAGGTTGGATCTTTGGAAGCAATTCCTCATGGCAAGGGTGATCAGACCCTGGAATGGACTGCCCAAGGCAATGGTGGTGTCCCCATCCCTGGAGGTGTTTAAGGACAGACTGGATGTGGCCCTTAGTGCCATGGTCTAGGTGATTGTGATGATGTTAGGTCATAGGCTGGACTTGATGATCTCTGAGGTCTTTTCCTGCCTTAATAATTCAGTGGTTTTCTGTGAACATGTGGACAGTGGAAGACAATGCCTGGAAAATTAGTTTTATGCCTGGGTTCTTCTTTAATAGAGTTTACAAATTCAGATTAGGATGACAATATTTTTGCCTTTACTAGAATTTTACTTCTAATTGGCAAAATGCTTCTGCTTGTAAGAGGAAGGTCTGGCTTCTAAATTACAGACCCACAATTAACATTGCACCAGTCACTCTTAAAAACATTAGAAATGCCTGTGTAGTTTTTGGTATGTTATCTGGGAGAGGCAGAGTTAAGAAAAAAAAAACCAGTTAAAAGGTGGTTAGAAAGGTTTCCTTTTCTTCCACCAGTCATTTTCCTGGCATGTGTTTGAATGCCTCTCAGCCTTTTCTACCTGGGAGTAGAGGTTATAATAATGGCTTTAACTGTGTAATCTTGTGCAATAAACCCCCTGCCATTAATGCAAGGTTAAGTATCTGATTTTTAAAACTGTGAAGGTCAGGAAAGTGAGGAGATAATATTACAAATGCAATTTAGCTTGAAAATTTAGTGTATTAGACAGAGTTTACAACTACACTGTTGTAGTGCAGGGGCATCTGTCCCAACAGTATGAAAAACATGTTTATGTGGCTTAAAGTGGTTCTGTGACTGATCAGGAAGCAGAGAAATCAATAGCAAGCTGAGGTAGGACTTCAGAGAGTGGAGTCTGCAGTTCCTTGGGGCCAGGTAATCATCAATCCTGTTCCCTTGCCATTTGCCTTCCCAGGAGCATGAGTTTATAAGACTCCACTGAAAAATGGAATATATATGGCTGGGTGCTGGCTCCGTTATCTAGACAGAGACGAAAAACGTCTCTTTGATCAATTAATCAGTTTTTACCTTCAGGCTTTAGGCTTTTTGGGATTCTTTGTATGATCCTGGGCAAAAGTCTGACCTACAGCTGGAGAATGCTTGCACAATGTGGACTAGGTATGTTTGGAAGGTAGCAGCCTGTGTCATCAAATGTTTTTACAGAGTCTATTAAAAAAGCATGAAAAACATTGTTTCCTTGTTACGCTCATCCCCATTTCTTTGGGCCTTTATGAAGTCCAGTTAAATTCTTCAATCTCAGAATTCCCCTCCCTGACAAATTAGCCATTTCGAATGTACTGAGTTTTGAACTTGGTCTTGGTAAGCTGCACAGCTCCTGCCCTGTGCTCGCTCTCTTGTGTGATGCGTGTTGTCCGCAGTAGTCTGTGACACGCTCTGCTGTAATTCTGTGTAAACACGTCACAAAAAGTTTATAGCTCCTTTTCTTACAGCAAGTCCTGCTGCAGCGGTATTTTAGCAACAGAGCTAGGTGAGAGACTCTCAAAGGAATTAAATGCAATGATTTTAGTTTGCTTTTAATTAAGCTTTCTTCTTCCTCTCATGAAGCTTAGTCTCCTCTGAGACTTGGCACATGCTGTGTAAATGATCCCCAAAATTCACAGCAGCTCACTTGATCTAGGTGGAGGTGTCTCTGCCCATAGCAGGGGGGGTTAGGAACTAGATAATCTTTAAGGTCACTTCCAACCTAAGCCATTCTGTGGTAAAACTGCAGCAAGGCCTAAATCGTGGCTGGTCTTCCAGGAACGACTTGGTCTGGGTGATCCTGCTGTTGCAGGGGGATCGGACTAGATGATCTTTAGAGGTCCCTTCCAATCCATAATGATTCTATGATTCTATGATGGATGCTTTTTTGAAATGAGTCAATATTCCCCTCTCTTCCATTCCTTTATGCCTTCCTTTTCCCCTTTCCCTCCTTTCCCTCATTTCCCCCCTTTCCCCCTTTTCCCCTTTTCCTTCCCGTCCCTGATGAGCTGAAGCAGTAAGGCAGGACCTTTCCTTTCCTGGGATCTAGCACACAATATCCTCAAGCCAGAGCTTTTGCTAGCTGGTTACCTCAAGGCAGCTCGCTTGTTGGTAAACAATAATTTGGACAATCTCAAAAATTCAATTCCAGGCTGCAGATGTTAGTTGTTTTGCTGGAAGAATATAGAAACTATCGGAGAAGAGAACTGCTGCCAGGCTGGATCATCATGTGCCAAGAGTGAATTTGTGCTTGTAGCAAAACTCAAATCCAGATCAGAATCAAGGTTCTGCACCATACATGGTCTCTCAGCAAAGGGGTTCAGAGGTGCTTCATTCACAAGGGGTGATGTAGCAGTGAGATGTGGGCAATTCAAACATCATTATGGTGAGGAATGAGTGGGAGAGCAGAGGAATACAGGAAGGAGCTGAACCTCCACGTGTGTGATGCATCTAGAGGTGCTATTGCAGTAGATAACAGTGAGGCATGCCTAGAAGACTGGCTGACCATGGATTTAGTTCCCATGAATCCCTTTCATGTGCTTATTCTTTTAAAGGAAAGATTTTAAAACAAGGAAAGCTCTTGATTACTTTTAATGATGAAGGTTGTTGAACTCTAGAACTTTTTAATGCCTTTGCTGAAGGTCTATGGTATTTTTTTGTGAGAAATTTAGGACTAAAATTGATGTTATTCTCCTCTAGTTCTCAACTTAGTCTTGCACAGTCCCAACACAGTCTTTCACAGTATCACAGAAATGATAAGGTTGGAAAAGACTTTAAAGATCATCCAGTCCAACCTAAATCCAAATAAAGTAAACCTAACATCTAACATCTAGATCATTTCTGAGACAAGCTTGTGCAAAGAGGAGACTGGCAGGTTCTTCCAGTGTGGTAGGTACTGTTAACTTAGTAAGTGCCCCGGGAGGAGATTGAGTCACCATCCCTGGATGTGTTTAAAGGTTGTTTAGATGGGATTCATAGCGATACAGTTTAGTGGTGAACTTGGTAGAAGAGGGTTAGAACAAGGCAGAACTTGATTATTTCAATCATCTTTTCCAAGTGGAGTGATTCTGTGATTCTGTGTGCTCTGCTCTATCCTATGGCTAGCAAGAGTTAACCATGGGTATTGGGAAATTCCAGAAACCAGGATAGGCGCTAACCTTAAAAGCAAAAAAGCTGGCAATAACTTATATGTTAATAGAATGATCATTTTTCTTCTGTCCTTGGCACAAGCAAAATGTCAGAAGACTGCTGCATAAAAACATGTCACACCTAAAAGAGTATTTCCCAGGAGGTACCTTCCCTCAGCTGAGCCTTGAGCCTGAGCTCTCAAAAAGAACAGGATATTCAGTGACAGGGAACATTAGTGTGTTGTATGATAGGGTTGGGAAAGATGTTATTGGTAAAGTTAGTTGAGGCAGTAAGAGGGAAAGTAATATAATAGCTGGAAAGATATGATTTATGGAAAATCTATTTATAACCTTAAGGGGCTTTTCATAATTGTTGCTGCTTTCCCCAGAAGGGTTGGAGAATGTGTCATAACCTACATTTTCTTAAAGTGCCGTAGCTATGGTGTGTTTTCATAGTCTGTCTTTAAAAACCTTTACATTTCATAATAAAGAAAACAACCACAGTAAGTTTAGTTGTATTTGTTTATTTATTTGAGGTCAGAACATTTATACTAAAATCACATCCTATAGCTGTGCTGTGTGGTCGTGATGGAGATACCAGCAGGTTTGCAATGCTTTCAGCACAGTCCTGCCCCGACTGATTGTCAGAGGCGTGTCACTGCGCTTAATGTGTTCCTGTTCTCTCTGTTAAACACCCTGTTTCAGAACTGAGTGTGTTTGTGTGTGTCAGTCCTATATGGTAGTGGACGGAGAGCTTCACAAAGGGAGAAATGGAACGTTGTGCATTTCATTGGAGCTTTGTGAAACTGCAGACTTCAATTTGCTTCAAGCCAGCAGAGCTAAACCAATATTCACAAAGACGAGAAATTTTAGAGAACTACACTTATATCTTTTTTCCTCTTGCCTCTTTGAGTCTTAAAGCTCTGTAACACCTAGTGCTAACAATATATCACACAACTTGGCAATATTTCAGACTATTGTACTGCTGTATTTTAACACCAAGTCTACATTCCAATTTTTAGGTGAAGTTCTGAAGGAGTGGTGAATTCTACAGCCCAGTAGTGTCTTCTCTTGTTGTTATATTAGGCATAAAACTACACTTAGTGAAAATGAACTCAGGGTTTACTGATAACTTTCCTTTGGCTCAGGTAGAAAGTGAGAGTGTTAACCACTTTAATACCTCAAAAGATGTATAATCTCATTATATGTGTAAGTGCCACACAAAGAATAATTTAAAATGGCATAACTGTCTTTCATTCATTTGAAACTAAATAAAATAATGAGAAAAAATACCCCACAATAATTGTTTTCGTTAGGCCACCGCCTCAAATGCCAGGTATTAGGACCACTCACCTCAGCATTAATTTCTTGCTTGTAGTCTCAAAAGTGGTGGTTTGTCACAGATCAGTTTTGCATTTATTATTTATAAAACATGTACCACAGGTTGTACAACCTCAAGTAAATTATTCAGAAACAAGAGGAAATATTTCAGTGTGAGCACAATCAGTAAATTGAGCAATCCTGCATCATTGTGACACACATGTCATGCGAGGTGGATACTGTATGCTCTTCTGTCATGTTAGCAGTGACAATTGTTATTTACCTTCAACACAGTCTTTTACTTATAAAATAATAACATCATCCAACTGCTAGAAAAGAATCAGATTCTAAGAAGCATAGCTCCAGAAATGCAATTCAATCATTTCACTATGTTTTCTTTCACATAATAGATGAAATTCAGTTAATGAAAATGATGTACTAATCTGGTAAAAGATCACCTCACTTTTAAAGCTTTTCTTGCTTGTAAAATTGGCTTTTTTGAGTCAAGACAAAATATTTTATCATGTATCCCAGCTAACTGGAAAATTGTGCTTGTGATGTAACGTGATAAGAAGTAGTCGAGCCAGCGGATGGTCCCTAAGGGACACTAAAAGGCAACAAGCACTGCACATGAGGAGCTGACAGCTGCACTTAAAATTCAAAAGATTAGCAGATAGGACTTCATTACTCTGTTCTGATTATCATAATTCTACATTTTATTTATATATGTTGAAATGAAGCCTGCAAGCATTGAAATTTGTAAAGTTCCCCACCTCTTTCTTATTTACATCTTTATCTCCGTCTCTCATCCCCATCTCCAGCAGAGATTCTTTCTACAATGTTTTCTCATCTTGTGGGCAAACTCAGAACAGGGTTTTTTTTGAAGCAATGAGAATTGAAGCAGGGAAGGTGCCTGAGTGAGGAAGAACAAATCTGCTCAGTGCTCAGAGGTGAGAAATGCCAGTTTTATGGCAGGCTGTGTGCAGTCTGACTCTGGCCCATTCCTGTGGCCATATAGCTGAGGCAGGGATCCTATGGGAAAGTGCATTCTTGTAATTATAGTCCAGACCACTCCACATGTGAGGGTTTTGTTGAGGTTTAAAGGATAAGTGCCAGTTGGGCGTTGGCTGACACTGACAGCTTGGCACAGAAACTTTTAAAAGATAAATGGCCTCCTTTTAGAAGAAAACCAAACTGAAAGCATCATCTCAGTAGGTGGCTGGGGGAGGCAAACCTACAGACATTTCAGCTCCCAGCAGCTGCAGGCCCATGGGACACAGCAAGGTGCTCCTCTGTCTGCTCCTCCTAAGAGCATCAGCCATTTCTGAGTAGACCTCCTGTAGAGTCACGTTAGCACAAACCAGAGTTTCCATGGAAAATAATGTCCTAGAGCCCAATTAAGTTGTGCTGCAATGACTTAATGAACTCACATTACTGAGTGCTCCCTGCCTGCTTCTGTTCTCTCGGTGTGTCTTCTGCTGTTGCTGTATGGAAACACTAACAAAACGGGCTGCTTTGCTCAAAATAAGGCTTGACAGTTTTAAGAATGTTGATGTTGAGTAAGGCAGCAAAAAATTCCCACTGCAGCTCATCAACAGCTGTGTGAACATTTCTGTCCACCGCTATTGCTACCCACGAAAATGAGTCTTCATAAATATCCAATGAGCTATAATGTCATCCGTCTTCCTAAAAATAAAATATTCAGCACTGTAAGTGGTATTTGACCTCTATTATGGTGTCTGGAGGATTAAAAATGCTCTGTTTTTGAGCGGCTTGCTGTCCTACATGCCCCGAGCCTGTATGTTTGTGATGGGAGCTGGTGGCAGAGGCTGATTGGAAGGATGGGAGTCGGAGCCAGTGATGTTTCTCCTCCAGCTCCTGTCACCAATGCTGTGAGCACTGCACTTCTCCGTGCTTTCATCTGTGTTTTAGAAGCTGTGTTGGAAGCACAGAAGATGTGCTAGTGTGACATCTCCAGCCATTCTCAACAGGGAGGTCTCAAACTGCATCCGGTAGCTTGGCATTCAGATTTTCAGAGAGAATGTTTTTGCAAGATTATTTTTAAAATGTATATTTCTAGTTCCCTCTGAGCACTGATAACATATGTTTCAAAACAAGGATGAGTTTGTCATGGAGAACTGCCACAGTTTTCTGTATCGGCCAATAAATAGTGTTTTGTGCTGCTGAATGAGGGAAGCTGAACCAATGCAGTAAGTTACTTGAGAACTCAGGTTTATTATGGATTAATATGTGTATTCTCATTTCTGTCAGGATACCCACCATACTTCTACTCTGAAACAAAAGATAAGGAGCAAATAATATCATCTGGCTCAGGTTTTGATTTGCAATGGGATCTGCTTGAAGAAAGGAAGGGAATAAGGTGACAGTCTGTTTTAGCTGGTGACTGGGATGGTAGAACGGAGATCCTGCCTACAAAATGTGCAGGTATTATACCAGCTGGAAGTAAACTGGAGGATTCAAAATGAGTTTAATAACTTGGAGCAGCTGTCTGAAACAACAGGATGCTGCTCCACCATGGAAAGGACAATAGTGAGTCAATATGGCAAGGGGACGATGGTGACATTATGAGTCAATAATGTCCTGCTACAGAGAAGTAGTCAAAAAGCAGCAGCTGGGAATAACTAAATAGAAGTATTGTGTCAGTACTTAGGTTGCCTGGCACGAAAAGGATTTGGCTTCTTCCCTACATTCAGACTGGGACACTGAATTTCAGGGAAGTCTTGCCTGTTACAGAAGTACAAAGGAGAGCAGAGACAATGAGGTTGGTAAATCTCAGTTTTCACCGAAAATCTCTTCTTCAGCTCAGAACCAGATTCTGATGTATTCTCTGCTGATACAAACAGGGTATAATAGGAAGGAGATAGAAATCAAGGTGTGTTTAGTGATAATACAGATACTACAAAAATGGGAAGTGGGTAATTTTACCCACATACCACATAAGATTTACACTTATTTGGAAATGTCATAGTGGTTGGGAAATTTGTTTACTCAGTTTGAAGATGGATTCTGTAATCAATTTTTTTTTTCCTTTTCTTTATAAATTTTGATCCAATTCCATTCCAAGTTTTGGTGACCTGAGCGGGCAGATTTCTTTCGCTCAAAATAGTTTCCACAATTAGAAATATTAAGTGTAAATATTTCAATTGTCTTGGAGGTGTTTTTATAAAAGAGAGATAAAGCAGTACTATCCTACTAAGTTTCAGAAAATCCAAAAGCTAAGCTGGATCAGCTTGTGTCTCTTTGAGTTATACATTATTTTACCTGTAAAGTTCTGATTCAAAAGTGTGTTGTGTCCAATAAATGTCCAAGTGGATTTGTGTTGTCCAGTAGTTACTTCTATCAAAGTGAAGTAAACAGTTCTTTTATAATTATTAATGGTAGCCTATTGCTTAATATGCTGTAGGTTTTGTCTTTGATAACTCTTGTTGTGATTTTGTTCATGTTCTCTCTGCTTGTTTCCTATGGCACAGTCAATAATGATGCTGTGCTTTTTGATAAAATACCCAGGCTCCTGGCTTCAGTTCCTAATAGCTGCTAGATGCCTTTCTAATTAGCAAACAGTTTCAGGGTTTTTTTATTTCATAGAATCATAGACTCATTAGGGATTGGAAGGGACCTCGGAAGATCATCTAGTCCAGTTCCCCTGCCACAGCAGCATCACCTAGACCATGTCACACAGGAACAACATCCAGGTGGGTCTTAAACATCTCCAGTGAAGGAGACTCCACAACTTCCCTGGGTAGCCTGTTCCAGTGCTCTGTCACCCTCACTGTGAAGAAGTTCCATTTGCTGCCATGGACACTGAAAACATCATCTGAGGTGGCCAAGAAGGCCAACAGGATCCTGGCTTGTATCAGCAGGATGGTCAGCAGGAGAAGGGAAGTTATCACACGCTTGTCCTTGGCCCTTGTGAGGCCTCACCTCAAGTATTATGTTGGATTCTGGACCTCTCACTACAGGAAAGACATTGAGATGCTGGAATGTGTCCAGAGGAGAGCTACCAAGCTCATGAGGGGTTTAGAGAACAAGCTGTTTGAGGGGAAGCTGAGGGAGCTGGGCAGGTTTAGTTTGGAGAAGAGGAGGCTGAGGGGGGATCTCATTGCCCTTTGCCTGAAAGGAGATTGTAGAGAGGTGGGCTTTGGCTTCTTCTCCTATGTAACTAACAACAAAAGCAGGGGAAATGGTTTGAAGTTGAGGCAGGGGAGCTTTGGATTGGATATTACGATGGAATTCTTTCCAGAAAGAGTGGTGAGACACTGGAACAGCCTTCCCAGGGAGGTGGTTGAGTCATCGTCCCCACAAGTATTTCAGAAACATGTAGACATGGTGCTTTCACAACCTGCTACCGTGGCAGGCATGTAGTGGGTTATTTTGTGTTTGTTGTATTTAGGTGTTTAGGATTTTTGCTGTTTTGCTGTGCTGAGTATCACAGAATCACAGAACATTAGGGCTTTTTAAACACCTTGAAAGATCATCTAGTCCAAACATAGTTGGACTCAGTGATCTAGGAAGTCCTTTCCAAAAATGGTTATCCTGTGATTCTATGACTAGTAAATCCACAGCCTAAAACTGAATTACTGGCTCTTCTTTTCTCCAAACATGAGTTCCATGGCTTATAAAAAAAGAGAACCTTTTGAAATCAAAGGGATTCTCTCTTTTGTGAGGGACCACTGCTGGCTAGTTCATGTCAGAGGTGAGTAGTTCATGTCAGCTGTGCGTTCACTCTCTGGGGAGCCCAAGGAGGGAATGCAGATGGTTTTTAGACAGGTCACCTCGTGCACACTGAATGCTTGCTTGGCTTGATACACCTTGGCCACAGGATGTAGGGAAAAGAGCATCTGTAACAGAAACTGCAGCCCAGGTAAGGTGGTGTGGCAAAGCATGTGGAGGGGCTGTGGGGAGCTGCAGGCAAGCAGGGAGCTGGAAGTCGTTGGGTAGGAAGAAAGCACACACTTCTCCGTACAGCTGCGGAGTCAGAGGGGATTCTGCTTTCCTTCAGGCATCTCCCTTTGCATGTAGAAGGGCTGTGAGACTGTTTGATCTTGAGAAAGCTTGAGCTCATAATTAGCCAGAAAACTTCCTGAACTTTTGCTGTTGTTTTAAGTTTCCCCCTCCCCATTTCCTTGCACAGATAGGAACTACTTCAGCAGAGTACTACAAATCTACAAGCTCACCTAACTTGCATAAAATCGAGTGGATTGCAGGTGTCCTTTCTTAGGTGGAAAAATTTAAAGCTACTGACTACAAATCCAAGCATGAAATGATCTGAAGTGAAACTCTGTATCTCATGTGGCCTTTTCTCCTTCATCTAAATTTAGCCCTCCAGTATACAGATGCGTCTTGCTGTGCCCTTGCACCCAAGGACAGGACTTAGCCCACAGCATCCCGGCAAACTGCTCTCCGGCAGTAACAGATTGCAGTACTGTAGTTGTCAGTACAGTATTAAAACTGCAGATTGAGATTTCTCTTCATGGCCACAAAACACCACACAAACATTAGAGGCAGTTTGTAGTGCCAGGCTGCTGGCACGAAACTTTCCTCTGTAAGCACAGGGACAATTTCTCACATGTTTGTGGAATATTTATTAGTCCTCAGATTGCTCGTTAACTAGGATGAGTGGACAAGTGTGTTTAGATTCTTACTATAACTAAGTTACATCTGTTCCAGTGATCCACCACCCTCAGGTTAAAGAACTTTTTCCTCATGTCCAGCCTAAATCTACCCTTTTGTAGCTTAAAACTGTGACGCTTTGTCCTATCATTCCTTGCTCTTGTGAACCCCTGGAAATCGTTATAAGTTCTCCCTGGAGTCTTCAGGATGAACTACCTCAACTCTCTCAGCCTGTCCAACATGTCCTCGTCCTTCTTGTTTTGGGGGCTCCAGAACTGGATGCAGTGGTCCAGGTGAAGTCTCAGGATGTAGGTGCCCATTCATGGATCATGTCCAGCTTTTAATCCATTAGTACCCCCATTTAATTTAATCCATTAAAACGCCCTTTTCCACAAGAATGGATGCTGTTATTGTAAGACCACTGGATTGGTACTCCAGAGGTTTGTGTTCAGCTCTCAGCTCTGAGGTTGTGCTTGGCTTGGTAGAACCAGGTGCTAGGTAAACCACAGCCTCCAGAAAGCTATGTGAGCACAGCCACTGCTGTTTCTGCTCTCCTCTTGGTCTCATTGGAAATTACTTTTCTTCCTCCTTCCCATACAGGCCATGGAGGCCTCTCCATCTCCTGCTCCTCAGACTCTTGGAGGAACTCAATGACCTCACCACATTTGGCAGTAGAGAATTTGTTGCATCTGGCAGAAGCATAGAATCACAGAATCATCATGGCTAGAAAAAACCTCTAAGATCATCAAGTCCTCATCCCAAAATCTCCCTAACCCCTAAACCATGGCCTCAAGTGGTAGATCTACTAATTTTTTAAATACCTCCAGGGACAGTGACTCCACTGTCTCCCTGGGCAGCCTGTTCCAGTGCCCAGCCGCTCTCTCAGGAAAGAACTTCTTCCTAAGATCCAATCTAAACCTCCCGTGGTGCAACTTGAGGCTATTTGCCCTCATCTAATCATTAGTAATTTGGGAGAAGAGACCAGCACCAGCCTCGCTACAACCTCCTTTGAGGTAGTTGTAGAAAGCAATAAGGTCTCTTCTCAGCCTCCTCTTCTCTAGACTAAATAACCCCAGTTCCCTCAGCCGTAACTCATAGGGTCTCCTTGCCCTTCTCTGGACCCACTCCAGCCCCTCAATGTCCTTCTTATGCTCTGGCGCCCAAAACTGGACCCAGTACTCACAGTGTGGTCTCACATGTGCAGAGTACAGGGGCAACATCACCTCCCTACTCCTGCTGGCTACACCATTCCTGATCCAGGCCAGGATGCTGTTAGTCTTCTTGGCCACCTGGGCACACTGCTGGCTCCTGTTCAGCCAGCTGTCAACCAACACCCCCAGGTCTTTTTCCACCAGGTGTCTCTCCAGCCACTCTTCCCTAGGCCTGTAGCGCTGCTAGGGGTTGTTGTGACCGAAAGTGCATGACCCAGCACTTGACTTTGTTAAACCTCACCCCCTTGGCCTCAGCCCATCACTCCAATCTGTCCAAACCCCTCTGCAGCACCTTGCTACCCTCAAGCAGATGGACAATCCCTGTTGCAGTTTGAAAATTACCAGAATTTTCAGATGTATAGATCAGTGTTTTCATGAAGGGAAAAAGGTGCATTTCACTTTCAGAGAATTGTCCAAGGTACCTGCCCTGGAGGTGTGTGGACTAGGTGACAAGATAAAAGAGGCATGGGGTTTGGCTCTGGCACCCCACCCCGACCCCTTTCCAGGGTTGTGGAAGAAGGAAGATGGGATGGAGGGGATGCGGTGGCTGGCTGTGGCCCTGTAGCCCTCCCGTAGATGGCGGTGGGGTGCCAGTCCCACTTCCTCAGGCCCCCGTTTTCCTTGGGTAGGCAGTGGGGAAGACAGCAGCTCCGCTGCCTCCAGCCCTGCTTCCCCTGTCGGAGATGGGACAGAGAGGGTTCGGTGGGCCTGCTGCGCTCCCGCAGATGGCGGAGTGGAGACCGGCGGCCCTGTCGCCCTTCGCACGTCCCCATGGTTCTGACCCTAGCAGCGGTGGCACCCACTCTGACCCGATTTTGTGTCATCTGCAAATTCACTGAGGGTGCATTTGATCCCCTCATCCAGGTCATTAATAAAGATGTCCCAAAGCCAGTGCCAAAGCATCATGTCAGACCTGTGGAATGTCCTTTGCCTTATTATATCTGCTTTCATTGTTTCACGAGTGTGTTTCCTTTGTCCACTTCTTGTACCCAGATTGTAAGAAACTGTTGATACAACGCACAGGACTTTGAAAACTTGGGTTCACGTCTGTGTTCAGAGCCCATCACTTTCTGTTGTCGTGACTGTGACAGCTCAGTAGAAAATCCATTTTCTTATTCCAATACTTTCTACTTTGTGAATAGTTCCAGGAAGTTTGAGGTGGAAGAACAATTTAACATCCCCTGGAGGCCCTTTTCAGTTCCAGTTTAGTTTCTGTTGAAACCTTGTTTTACACAAGTGCAGTTCTCTTCTGCCTATCCAGTAACACTGCCAGCAATAAAGGCATGAACAGTAGATCTGTGTTCTTCCTGCAAAACTATGTGTGTAGCATCTGCAGTTAAATTATGTCCTATTAACTCATTGGGCTTGAGTCTGATTCTCTCAATTGTTTAAAACCACAGCAGGAATCTTTATTATACAGGATTTCTAAGCATTTCTACTGATACTCTCAGCTTAAGATCAGCTTTTTTGTGATCAATGTTTTAGCTTTTTAAAAATTTCACTGTTATAAGACAACAGGTTGGAAGGGACCTCAAGGATCCACTAGTTCAACCACAGTCTGGTCTAGACAAACTGGCTCCACACCCTGCCCAGGTGAATACTAAAAGTATCCTGTATTGAGGACTCCACCACTGCTCTGGGGAGATTATTCCAGTGGCCGATTGTCCTTGCTTAGAAAAATGTCCCTCTTGTGTTCAGTCAGAATCTATCTAGGAGTGTCTTGTCCCCATTACCCTTCATCTTTCTATGGGATTTCCTATAAAAATGCAGTTGCTAGCTTCTTTGCAGCCACCCTTTAAATGCTCTTCACATGTAAACATTTTCCTGATAGAACCATAATCCACCATATAGGTCTGTAATAATTTCCTATTATTTTATGTAAATGTTCTTTATCTTCCTCTTCTCATCCAGGCAGCCTCTAGTGTAATAGCCAGTAATTTAGATGCTATCCACCCTTCTCCCCCAGCTCCTATCCGCTGCTGTAACCTTGCTCAGGTTCATTTCTGTTTGGGTTTATTTAGCAGACCTTGTAGCTCAAGAATTCACTGTCAGCTTTTGCTTTTTGAGACCAAGCCTGACTTTCTTTTGTTTATTTTGGATTCATTCCTCCTATTCTGTTTTTTTAGGGGAAGGGAAATCAATGTTCTGGGCTTTCTTTGTAATATCTATACATCCTTATGTCAGTATTAATCTCTGGGCTTTTGCCTTGTACAGGTACCACCTTATTTATTAAATTGTTTTATCTTACAGCAGTCTGAACCTTGCATAATTTCAATAATCAATAGTTTTCCATCTTCTTCTAGCTACAGTCTTTGAAAGAATTCTGTTTAGCTCTTTGCTTAGGTCTTGACTTGTGTATTTGTTCTTGGCTGTTTCCAGGTAGAAGTTGCAAAAACAGGTCTTGTTCTGAATGAAGAAACAGAGAAAAAAAACAGGTTTGAATTTCATTTTGTGTATAAACAGTGCTTTGGTAATTTTTATCTCCTGCAGGAAATCTCTGCTGCTTGCCTTCATGAACCTCTAGTCTTCTTCAATAATTTGGTCCTGTAAAGTGATGGCAGGTCATAGCTGTCGAGGGGAAAATGATTGCTTGGTTTATAAGGGCATAAGCTTCTAGAGTGTTTTAATAGCAGAAGAAAGATTTTGAATTGTGTCTGTATTGAAGGAAAAATGAACATGTTAGGTTGATAGTGACTTGTGGTATTAAATAGGCAGGCTGCTTCGTTTTGTGCCCATTGAAATTCTTTTTCAGTACCCTAGCCTTCATTAAAATGTGAAATAAACAAAGGTTGGGATCTTCTTTCTCTGGGACATCAACATTAGTAAAGAACTCCTCGTTGACTATCAGGTGCTCGGCACAGGGCATAGGGAAGGCAAACAGCTTCTGAACAGAGTAATCTAGTGTTGCTACACCATTATGACAAACGTGTCTTGTACCTGACACAGCCTCTGACAGCACTAACAATCTAATAAATCAGTCATGGGTAATGCATGCCGAAAGCTGCTTCGGGGAAGAAAAGGGAAATAGGAGGAAAGAACAGACCCGGAGTGTGTTTCTTTCTTCCCATGGCTCTAGGCCTCTGTATTTTCTCAGTAACCTTATCTCAAGTTATTCTCATCTTCCTGTTACAGATGCCAGAAAGTTATATGTCTGGATCAAAATGACTTCTGAACAGGGAGGAAAAGCAAATCTTAACCAGGAGTCAAAGAAATCAGCTGGAAAATTGGCTGAACCCAGGAGGGGTTCAAGAATAAAGTTAGTACGAAAATTTTAGTTAAAATTATGATCATTAGGACAGAAGTTCTTTCTGGTTCAGACTGAGAATACGTGTAGTTAGGGTTTTTCCTTGGAAACGCCTTCCATTTTTTGATCAGCTGTAATAGCAGAGCTCCTGTGAGCCAGGTTAGCTGCAGAGTTTGGGGAAGTGTTGAGTTCTCTCACAAATGGGAAGATAATAACAGAACTGGCTCTGGCACAGAAAGCAGAGAGAAGGACTCTGAAGAACTTAGCTAACATGTCTAATTTGGAACTGAGTTGCCTGTGAGTCAGGGGTAGGGAAAAAAAAAGCACCTCTGTATACCTGTGTCTCAGTGTAGGAGCACAGAAGCAGAACATATCCTCTTGGATAAGGAGGGCAGGCACCGAATTAGTTTGCTGAAGTATAAAGAGTAATCTTTGAGATACATATGGTTATGCATAGCATGTGTATTCTGGCATGTCCTGCTCCTTCTCCAATTGATATAAACGGTAAGAAACTGAGCATATGGATGTTCTATTAGGCCCAGAGAACTTGTCATGCTCTACAGCTTTGGTAGCTAAATAATTTAAAGTGAACATAATTTAATGCACAATTCTATGTGTGTTTATTTATATAGAGGGAGTATTACAAAGTCTTTTCCATTTGGGATATATGAGTTGGCAGTCCCTCTCAGTGTGTCATCAGCTTGAATCCAGCCCCCAAATGTACTCAGTTCAATCCATCAACTGCTGGCTTTCCAGTGACTTGTGTAGAACAGAGTTTTCTGGCAGGAAGGCTGAACATTAAATACACATCGAGACCAGATCACGCTTCTCTTCCCCATGGGTGGCCTAAGATAGGATTTAGTGGCTTCTGCTGTTGAGCTGCTGCTGTGATTATTTATGGATAAACCAAGGAATGACATCTGCAAGGGCCTGAATGCAGCGCATTTATGGAGCTAAACTCTGCTCATTCTAAGGGAGTTGAGATGTTGTGTCTTAACTACCTATTCTACAGGGAGCACGTGCACTTCTTTTAACTTGGGTAGCACTTCTCAATGTGAGAGAAAAAGCCCCATTTAATGAAAAGAAAATGGTATTTTTCCATCTTGAATAACGTGGCTGTTCTTCCATTAAAAGTATGTTCTTTGCTTCGTAACAATTTCTAAAAGATTTTAAGTGGGTGTACTACAGAGGCACACTTATTTGTGCATCCGTACGTGGATTCAACAAAGCATTGAACCTGACTCATCCCTTTGGCAAAAGTTAGTAATTGTGGAGACTGGGCACAAAAATTAGCTCCTTCCTACTTATTGCAGCCTCCTGCTTCTAGGTAGAAAAAGTGTTAGTGTCATCTTTTCTCTTGAAAAAAACACAGATTCTATGAAAATTCATAAAGAATAGAACAGGGACTAAATGCTTAAACATCCACGTGAATAAATATTATAACCCACAGATGAGTTAAATCTGGCCATGACTGTGTTTCTAAACAAGTTGACATTAAACAAAACCCCCAAACACTCTCCCATCAGCCTAATGGTTCTGTTTGCTATTCCCATAACAAGAGATCATGATTTATTGTACCCTACTTGTTTTGTGTTTTAATAGGATTTTGAAATAAGTCTTCATTAAACAAAGATATTGGAAGTCATGATAGCAATTAGAAGTTACAAGTGAGTAACTTATATCTTTAAGTAACTACACTGAGTTGGGACATTCCTTTTGTAGTGTGCAATCAGTAAGGCTGACTCATACCTTATGCTTCTCACAGTGGCTTTGGACAAATAGCAAGGGGAATAAGTAGCTTTAAGGACAAGGCAAGATTTAGAAAAATAAAAATATGTATTTTCAGAAGTCCCAGCTGGGTATTTCCAGTATGGTAGAAAACACCTTTGAAACCATTGAAAAAACCTTTTTCGTACATTATTCTATTTTTTGTTTAAAATCACAAGCTGCAAGTATAGTCATCTTCCTCTCTAGTTAACTTTTCAGCAAAGTATATTGAACAGTCATGACAAGAAAAAAGGAACTGGGAAGAAATAGGAAGAAAACCAGTTAAGTGCTGAAGCATCTGGGGGAAAGGAACAAATTCCTCCTCAAGAAGAGAAGCATTACGCTAGCATAACCTCTGAAACTACAGTAACTATAGGTACCTACAGCTGGAAATGAGTACAGGAACCTGAGCACTGTTACTTATCAGGAATCATTTCTATTTTGTGACCACACATGAAGTACCCTCAGTGATGCAAAAAACCCTTTCTGATTGCCTAAAAACAGATGGGGTTGTGTAGACCCTCACGTAGTCACTTCTAGAAATACCGCAAGAAACTGCAAGGTGTTGAAAGCTGTTTTAGGTTTTCACATCCAATCTTGGCAAGAGGTTTTGCTCATTAGCACCGGCTCTTGTAGCCATTATGGAGGCAAAGTAATAGAAATCTTTTTTATTGATTGGGGCTGTACTTTAAGAAAGGCATAATTGCCACCCTAAATTTAATCTTGTAGATATTCATCTGGTGCCAATGTTCTGTTTTAGTATTAATGTCTTCCTGGAACTGTTAAAGTGAATGTTAAAAACCCAACTTCATATTAACATTGCTAACTGTGATCTAGGGCAGTAGGTATCGGTAAAATACAGCGAGCAGTTCTGGCATCTGCTCCTTTGCCTAAGTGTTTGTTTAGTAAGGATCTTTGAAGAAGTGCCTCATGTAATTTACTTTTTAAATCTGTTGCATTTGGGATGCTCTTTATAGTGGAGCAGTTCACAAAATGGAAGATAAAACTTCAAAAATAAAGAATAGCCATGTATTGGAAAGCAGGCGGGGTGCATTTAATGGCATTTTGCTTTATTAGTTGGATGTAGGAGAAACAATGCTGCTACTAGGAGCTCGAGGAGAGAGAAGAATGTTTCTGTGAGTTCTAGTGCCAACTGTTTTTCCAGGCTGTTTTAAACACTTAATTTGAAGTATAAAAAGGTCTCAGAGTCAGTGTTTTCTACTCTTATGAATTGAGAGTAAGAGTCAGATCAGATCTTACATCTAGTTACTGTTGCAGACCTGAATGGTCAATCAGAAACCCCTTACTTGTATCTTTGTCCCCTAAGTTACCTCAGGAGGAGTGAAGGAATGTCAAAACTTTTGTATTCCTCCATCAGGACACTGGAAATCTGGTCTGCCATTGCTCTGAATCTTCCAGTGAGACAAATAAAAGGAGATCATGAATGCCCAGAGCCTGGTTTGGGATTCACTGTACTGAACCTGAGAGTTGTCCAAAGTGACAGCTTACAATTCTTTTTTCCAAGTGGACTTATAACTTATGTACTTATTCCTTTCCCCACACTCCTTCATCCAAGTTTTCTGCCACTCTTTCATCCCATCCAATCCCAGTACCCCATGTTGTGCCTGTGATGAAACACACAAATTCTCTTTTGGCCACTGCTAAGTGAGCCAATGGTAGAGCCAATGGTAGACTTCTGTAAATCTGAATTTTCAGATTAAGATGCACATTTTCGAGAGCACCTGGGTATCCCAGTATTTCATGGAGACCTTGTTGGTATTACAAAGCAAACCTGTTGCATATTAGAAAGCTAAAATGCTTCAAGGAATTAAGGCATTTTGTGTCCTTTGTATGTCAACAATTAACTCAGGAGGAAACTTTTCTTTATTTTCTGTTACTAAATCTCTCACTTATAATAATAATAATGCATCTGGTTTTCTGTGTTTTCCAACATACACAAATTTAATTATCACAAAATAATCTAAACAAGGTACAAGCAATTTATAGCCATAAGAGAGGGCAAAGAAGAGCTCAGGTGTAGAGCAAGTACAGCCAGGACATCATCACATACTGCATCGACACCTCCACAAATAACTGCTGATGCTCTAGCAACTTAGAAAAGGGTTTGGCTTTAGCATCCACAGTTGGAGCTAGCATGAGTAAAACATTATTGTGCTCTTTCCTGTGGTAGTCACCGAAATTTCTCAATAGAAACAAGATCATATTGATTCACGTTTCTCTAGACTGTGGGTAAAAACCTGTTTAGAAAAAAGAAAGGAACGGGAAAGTTTATCTGTGTCTTCAAATTTTCATGAAAGCAGACAAACAGCACTAAAAATCTTTATGAAATGGTTTGCACTGTTTTAACATTGTGCTGTTGTCAGCAAAAGTCATTGTGATGGTGTCAGTACAGCCACAGATCACGAATTTGAGACTTGCCAGAGAGGTGTTTGAAAATAAATGTAAGTTTATTGACACATGAGGAAGTTTTTGCTTCTTAATCCTTCTGTGTGGCTCTGTGGGGGGTAGGAGGGACAGAACTAGTGAATTCTTCACACTGTATCTTCCCAAATGAAAACCGTGCTCTGGTCGTCCTGCTTGTGCTGCTGTTATATTCTCTTCATCCTATTGGGAGCTGCAACAAAAGCAGTGAGGATTCAGTGGCTGAAGTGACTACAGAAGTGACGGCACCATGCGTGTGATGCCGGGTCAGCAGTACCGTGTGCGAGTGTTCAAACGATTCAGCGCAGTGACTGTGTTCTCTTTGCAATTTTTATGCGGTTATGGCAAAACCACAACCCACAGTTTTTTCCCCTGTTTGACTTTGGTAAGCGAAGTTTTTGTTAACCAGGTTATGAAAATGCTGTTTTGGAAAGGGATTAAGCAGGCAAGTGATGAACGGGATTGTTTCCAAAGCATGCACATAAAGTGATACCAGCTAGGTAGGGCTGATTTCTGCTCCATCGCTTCAACAGGAAAAGGGCTCTGTTGCTGAAATGGTTCGGCTTAGGCTCTATTATTTGCGGTGGTGCTTGACAGTTATGGAGTTGGAATTCAATTTCTTCCACCTAAAGCAGGTATGCCTTAAAAAAAAATCACTCTGCTACTTCCGTGTAACACGTGGAGATTGTTGGCTTCTTGCCTGAAAGCGTTTCAGTGCACTTATCCCATTTTCATACAGCAGAAGCTGTCCATGAACATCATCTGGGTTTAAATACATGAGTGAATTTTCTTTATCCCAAAACAAGATAATAGATGATATGAAAAGCATTATTTTATGCTGGCACATACATTTAAGAACCCATTTTGAAGGGCAGTTCTATAGAAGTCTATATTACAAAGCACATGAAGACATTGATATTAATTTATTATTCGGGACAAGAAGGAAGGTGCTCTTTAATCTTGATGTATCTGTATTTGATCTGACAGGTTAACCTTGATATTAGCATCATGTATCCAAAATTTACATCCCTGCTTAACTCTAAAGTACCCTACCTTATTTTCTGAGAGTGATGCATTCAGGTAGCACTTGTTTCTTTGCGAATAGCACATGGAAGATTTCTTTTATATGAAAAGAGAGCATACTTCTGCAAGTGCTTACAAGTTCAGTCAGAGTAAGGATGTGAGTGTGTATAGTATCTGGAAAAGTGGTCCATGTTTGTTGAGGTCAAATAAAAATATATGTGTAGGTGTGTGGCGTATTACATATTTCTATATGTATACACATTTATACTGAACTATGTACCAGGCTTCTAGATCTGTATATATTTGCATATGTAAATATAGATAGGTTGGAGAAGATTTTTAAGATCATCAAGTCCTACTGTTAACCCAGCACTGCCATGTCACCATTAATCCATGTCCTTCAGTGCCACAGCTACATGGCTTTTAAATGCCTCTACGGATGGGGAATCTGCTACTGCCCTGGGCAGCCTCTTCCAGGCCTTGACAACACTTTCAGGGAAGAAATTTTTCCTAACATCCAGCCTAAATCTCCCTTGGCACAACTCGAGGCCATTTCCATTTCTTCTGGGAAGAAAAGACTGACTCCCACCTTGCTGCCATCTCCTCTCAGGTAGTTGTAGAGAGCAAAAAGGTCTTCCCTGAGCCTTCTTTTCTCCAGGTGAAACACCCCCAGTTCCCTCAGCTGTTCCTCAGAGGACTTGTGCTCTTGACCCTTCGTCAGCTTTGTTACCCTTTTTTGGCTGCAGATAGGTGCTTGTATATAAAGTAGGTTGTATTATGAAATTTAAAATGCTGCGAGGGCCCTGTCCTGCTTTTTTTTGTTAGAAACATGTGAAGAAATTTGGACCATGTATTTAGTACCAACCAGGGCAGAAACTACTAAGTATTGATGTTACACAGACCTTTCTGCAGTCACCCTAAAACTCTGTCCCAAAGGCATTAGTCAAGTGAAGTCAGAACATATGAGGGAAGACTTCCAATAGACAGATTTCTCCTGAGTTCGTAAAACTCTAATGGGAGTTAAAGGAAAACATTGTGGTTTCCAAATCAGTAATGCACTTCTGCCCCATCTAGACTTCAATAGAAGATACAAGATTCATCTTTTTATTGCAGGGAAGCAGCAGAAGGCCAGAAGGGACACTTTTTATTAGTTTTCTTTATAACCTTCTCTAAGACTAAAGGTGTGTTCAGGTATTCATGCTGTGCACTACACTAGTCCTCCAAACCTTTAAGGACAAGTAGCAAGCCTTTGTCTTCAATAGGATCACAGAATCATTAAGGTTGGAAAGGACCTCTCAGATCATCAAGTCTGATCTTGTGAATGGAGGATCTCCAGACTAGAAAGGACCAGAGGTAGTGAGTTCACCTGGTAGGACACATCTCTGTATTTATCTAGGCATGCCTGGAAGCCCAAGCAGGTGGATGCTTCCAGGTCAAGACCATGTGCAGTGTGCACCTCTGAGTACAGCCTGAATTCAGGACCAAGTACTTATGCTGAAGGCGTTCAATGATATGATGAGGAAGTCAGAGTCATTTTCCTTGCTTAAGTAGCATTAATGACTCTTAATATTCCTTTGTAGTAAGTCTGACTGACACATTGACTGCCTGACCTATGGCTTGATAAGTTACTTTCTCTAGTCTGTCCTCTATTGCTTCCATTCATTTGTTCTGTAGTTTATGAGAAGGCTTGCTGGTTTTCCTTCCAACTGTACAGATGAGGAACCTGTGTGTTCACAGAGGCTGAATAGAGCCTGTGTCACTTGAGCACCGTCATCTGTGGTGTAGCTTTTCTTAGAGTAAAACTGAGCAAAGTAATAGTGATGTTAAGGTCACTAACTGCAGCAAAGGGCTGCCTAATATGACAAATCATTTATTAAAAGCATCTTATATTTTCAGGCTTTATTGATGTAAACGTCAATACTATGATTAATCTTGGGCAGGTAGTCACTGGATTAATTCATAGGGAATGAATGGATTGTTGCAGTTTGATTTACTGGTAAATTCCAATGTTAAAAGTCTCTGCTGTAAGGTTTGTCTTTTCTTGATTATTATTTTCTATAACAGTCTGCACTTCTCCGTACCTTTGTGCCTTACAATAAGTGTTCAGCAGGCAAGTTCAGCACGCTGGTAGTTAAACTGTTGTTGGGAAAAGACACCATCACGATAGCCTGTGGTGTAATATTATGTACCATTTATATCTAACTAGATAACGTTGTTTATCTGAAATTAATTCTGTTGGCTTAATTAATGCTATTACTTTAATCCGTGTAGAAAGGGAAAAAAACCCCAACAAGCAAAGTGTGATGGTATCAGAGGTACAGTATGAATTCCAACTTTCTGAAAAGCCCCCTGTTGTACGAATGATGCGGCAATTGTCTCGGTCTCTTTTGGGATTCCTGCCAAAGTTTTTAACTGCTTCCACTGGAGAGAAGGTCTGGTTAGTTTGTTTACTTTGGGTTGCCCCTTCCAGCACTGAACAAATGGGCTCTAATGGCTGTTTTGAATGTAAAAGTCAGCAGGAGCATTTGTCTTCATGTCTGCCACAGAACTTGCTAAATTATCTGGATCTCTCAAAGAGTCAATACAAATTAAAAATACGCAAAAGGTTTCTAAGAGAGTGATTGCTATTCTAGCAAGTTCATTAGCCTTCCGAGGAATGCTGTTGGCAGGCTTTGTTTAGCACAAGTCCAAACCAAAGTAAACAAAAAAAATGTCAGAAAATGAATTGCAAATCACTTGGCAGTATAAATGTGAGGACTAGGGTGTAGATGATGAATAGTTTGGGAAAATGTATATTGTTCCTTCAGGAATCTTAACTGTGCTAAGAGGTACTATAGCAATGATTACAGCAGAGAAAGGGGAGTAACTTGATTAAGTGAACATGGGCCATCCAGCTTTCCCAAATGCACTGGCAAAGCCAGGCTCCAGACACTATTTAGTTTGGAGAAAGAAAGCTGTTCTCCAGTGAGGGTCTTTTGTATTTTTTCCAGCTCCCTGTATCTCTCTCCTTAGTTTTTCCAGTCAATTCTCTGGAAAAAATGCTGCTAAAAATGACTTTTTCACTGTATTTTTGTGAGACTTAGTTGTAGATCAAAAATTACATTTAAAGGAGGAAATCAGCCTCCTAAACTGGATAAGTGACAATTACCTTGCTCCTGCCTCCCTAGGCATGGGAGGTTGGACATTTCCGTTACCTGCAGGTGCCGTCACCTAGGCCACCCCTTGTCAGCAGCTGCCAAGGAAGTGGAAGAAGCTGCTCCCCTCTGATTTATTCCAGGATTTTGGAGAAATTTCCCATGCCACTGCTACTGTGTTATTGCCATTAGCTGAAGATTCATAACAGAAATGATTAAAACCTGAGTTTTAGCTCCCACAGCGAAACGTGATGGTAAATCTAGCAGGAAGGAGAGAGGATGGCAGGTGTCACCGGCAAGGCTAATGTGTTCAATGCCTTTTCTTCAGTCCTCACAAGAAGGTTAAATGTGTCAAAAGGTTTAACATGGTCAGAATTAACAAGGGAACAGGGATGCAAGGGAGGGTAGGGAAGGAACTGAGTGTTTAGAGTCAGAAAATTCAGATTTAAGGCTTGTTCACAAGGTTAAATGAGTAGGCAATAAAGTGGCATTTAAATTTATGGCTCACTATCTACTGTGGATCAATCTCCCATATGGGAAGTCTTAGTGTATAAGAGGGTCTTTACAGGAAGCAGATTTCCCAGGTCAACAAGGCCTCACAGACCTCACCCCAGCATATTTAAATGTGCCATTTCTAAACCGGCACAGCGGTCTGCTGTGAGAACACCCAAAGGATATAAATAGTCCCAATAAACACAGTACAGATCTTTTAATGAGAGAGAAAAAAACAAGGAAAAGCAAAGGAATGACAGCCAAAGATTCAGACTAAGTTGCTGTCTGGAAAGATACTAGCACAAACTATCAACCAAACAATTTATAAGCCACTCACTCTATCCACCAAGAGCAGATAATGGTTTTCACTTTAGGGAGCCTCTTTGAGAAAGCGTTTTCAAGGAATATGTTTGCCAATAGTCTGCAGACCCCGATTTTTCAAGTGTTTCCTACTTTTATTAATGGTTTAGACAATGAGATGCCACATTTTTGAACAATGTCACACTTGGAGGCAGTACAAGCAGGCTCAGAATTGAAAATCTTGTTGATAAATGGGTGAAACAACTTGAAATCCATAAGACAAAGCTAAGTAAAGACAATAAAGAAGGTGCTTACAGAGGAAAAGTTAACTGCCAAGTGGGAAATAAGTGATAAGGCATCAGCAGTGTGGAGAAGATTGAGGAGGCTGCGGTGCTATTGCCAAAAAATGTAAATCCTCTGTGGTAAATGTATTAATCAGAGACTATGGAGCCACACAAGGAGGCAGGTCCTGAGCACAAACCTGTGCTGAGGCTCGATTACAGCATGTCTGGAAGAACAGGGAGAAATGGGAGAAAAGGTAGACAAGCACAACAGAACAAGGCACTGAACTTGAGTGGTTTAGCTTGGGAGAAAAGGACGTCTCTAATTGTCTTCAAAAATGTAAATGTTTCTGAAAGAACTGTGATAACTGTCTGTGCCCACCAAGGTTACCCCAAGGAGTATCAGTTTTGCTTGCAACAGATTGGGTTTATGTTCAGTGTTAGGAAAAACACAACTGTGCTCTAATAATGTAGTTAAATACTTGAACACTTACTTAGATAACTTTTGAGATTTCCAAGACTGACGTGTTTGGAGAGCTTGATGAAAGCCTTCTTCAGATTGTTCACTTACACCTGATCCAGTCTGATTAATTAACTCTTGGGAGTTCTCATCCCAACCTTTCTACAGTAATATGGGTATGAATTGCTATGTTTACAGTTTGCTATAGTCCCTGCTACTAAATGAACTTTGTGTTTTAATGTCTCTCATAATTTTGACCTTTTAGAGGGGTAGCTCATTTGCTTCCGTATAATATCCATCATGTAATTTAAAATAGACATCATTGAATCCATAATTTCTATTACTATCTTTGATTCTAGCTTTCAGCAAGGCTCTTGGATTGAAGGAAACCAGATAACTCTTTTATTCAGAACGTTTCCTTCTTCACATCAAAGCAACGCACGCTGATATCTGTGCAGCCAATCAGTATTTCAGCAGAATAAGCCATGAAACTGAAGAGTGCTTCAAACAGCCTTAAAAACTGCGAGATGAATCATTGCTAGAGAGACCCGTGTGTTTGCATGTGTCACTGATGGCTCGGCATTTTGGACACACATCATATGCAAAGCCCTTTGCTACTTTCTCTTTCTTTCAGGACTGATTTACTGCGTAATAGTTTATTCGTGTGAAAACGGGAGGCTGGGGTTTTTTTTTTATTTAATATTTTCTGTTAAGTGCCTCCAAGTTCTGCTTCATTTGTGAAATGACAAATATCATACTTCACACTTTCGCAGTTAGAATAATGGTCTAAAGCAACCCTGATAGTCTCAGTGTGCTGTATCAGAAAGGGCAGCTCTTCACCTACCAAGAGAAAGTCTCCCAGATATAAACACCTGCAGACAATAACTCCTGTTTATCTTGGCATGTTCCTGCTTCCATTTGGACTTCTACTTTTAATTATTTGAGCAAATGTGCACCATATTTTCGTAGGCTGTGGCCAACCTGTTTAATGGATTTTTTTATGTATAGAAAATTACAACACTTACTCATCTTATCTACATCAGCTGCATTTCAGTATTGATGTAGGAGCTGTAATTTAGTATGAGAATGTTCTTGTTAAGAAAATCCATACAGAACTTTAATTCCGATATTAACATTTAATTATCATTCAGAGAATAAAGTGACTATCTGAATAGATTTTAATGCTTTCTCTTAATGTATTATGTAATTGAAATGAAAATATGTTGATTTTTGCCCCTGGCCTTTCAACAAGCACCTGCCTTGTTGAAAGCCGATGATTTCCAAATGTTGAAATAGGCATCCTTAGGTGGATCAGAAAAGGGGGTAGTTAGCAGATTGAGAGAGGTTCTCCTCCCCCTCTGCTCTGCCCTGGTGGGACCGCATCTGGAATATTGTGTCCAGTTCTGGGCCCCTACCTCTAAACTGGTTGTTTTGGTGTTTTGTGACATTTGCATAGGTCTATAGTGATGCTTAATGTATAACTTGAGGTCAGGCAGAGCACAGTGAAGTGGGCTGTCTGTGGACATTGGTAACGGGAATAGAGAAGGAATGAAAGGGAGTAACTACTGCTCACAGACCTCCTGGGTGCAAGGCTTGAGATTTCATGCTTCAAACGAGGTGAAGTTAGGAAGGCAGAGGGGTGAAAAGCAAGTGGAGAGGCATCTGGTGAGGAGGAGCAGGTTGCCCTTGCAATTCAGAAAAGCTTTCAGGCTTGGGCTGGATTGCAACCAGCTATTTTTCTCCAGGGTTTGCTGTGCAGATGATTAGTGGGTTTGGACAGAAGCACTGTATTAAGGATGACCCTAACTACCAGAATAGACACAGCTTGTGTGGGTTTTATATTAGAAGTATTAAACTGTTCCTTAAGGGAAAATTTTGTATAGAACTTGGAATCAAGGCTGTTTTTTTGACAGCTTAGGAGACATTAAACTTTCTTTAAATGGTTTTGTAACCCTATTTACATCTTTCATAAGATTAACAAGATTTTCATCCATTTTCCTGTAGGCTATTTCAGTTACATCTGGTTATATTTATCCCTATTACCATTACCACTGGTTTTTGGACCTTCTTCTCACAGGCTGAACCAGTGTAGCCCCTTCTGCAAGCACAGACATTAGGCCTTATGTATCTGCTTCCAAAAAGACATTTTTGCCCACAAAGTGCTACAAATGAAAGATAAAGTTGTTTGGAATATGCTTATTCTAAGTCTTGTTAGAGAGGGAATATTTAGTTGTTTGGAAAATGTTGTGACAAAATATATTATGACTTCTTCAGCTAGAGGAAAGGACAATAACTAAATAAATAAAACTGAGGCACTGAAGATGGTTTACCACAAGCTTTTCACGTCTTCATGTCTATTTTGCCAATTTTTTTCTCCTCTTCCCTAAGATGGGTAAAGAGAAGTCTGTGCTGAGGTAATCACCTTGGCTCAACTGGAAATGGATCAGTGCAATTTGGAGAGCCAGGATACAATCTGGGCATGGATAGCTGGGTCAGATTCATGCCAAAATTGATTTTCTTTTGTTCCAATTGAAATAAAACAACAGCTGTTAAAAGACCCGTTCTTGACTTGAGATGAAAAGACATGTTACCAAAAAAAAAGTTAAAAAAAGTATGTGCTCCCAAGTGTGATGCTATCAAAATAATTAAAAGGGAGAGTTTGGCAGATTGTGTTCTTTACACTTCTAGAAACCAGGACATAAGAAACAATAATTTCATGGTCCCGAAGAATGAGTAACAAGCTACTTTATCCAAGTACAAAAGTAATCAGAAACCTTTTTAGTCTTATCTTGAGTACCAGTGTACCAGATATTCTGTGAGTAAAAGTATGTGTCCTTTGATTTTTGTTAGAGAAAATAGGATAATCAATCGAATTAGTCAAACTTCAGTCTGCTTTTCGTCCTCATTAGGAGTTTATGTTGCTCTGACATTGTTTTGGCATAGAGGGAAGAGAACAGCCGATTCACAGGGCACCAATTCAAGACCAACACACATATCATAGTGTTTTAATTAGACCTCATGAGCTAAACTGTCCATAAATATTGCCAGAATATTGCATCCTAGTTAGAGGCAGTCACTAAATGCCTTCAGAACTGGTCAGATGTGCATTGAGAAGTGGTTTCTTATATTTTCTAGTGTGGCAGAAGCATATAAGAGGCTTCAAACCATGCACCATTAAGTCAAATCTGAAAACAAAGTATAGATACATGTCTGTGATCCAATACCATCACCTTCAGAGCAAGGTGTTCCCTCAGGTTTAATGTAACCCTATAACAGTTGGGGTTTTTTCACAGAAAAGCAACTGCAACAAATTGAGGGGCTGAAGGAACAAATTCTAGAATTTCAGTTCATTATATTGATGCTCTTTCTGCTTGTGACAGAGGTTTAAGCTCATGCAAGTTCGTGATGGATTATAAAGGGGGGTGATTAGTAGATTGAGGGAGGTTCTCCTCCTCACTCTGCTCTGCCCTGGTGAGACCTCATCTGGAATATTGTGTTCAGTACTGGGCCCCTCAGTTCAAGAGTGATGTGGAGGTGCTGGAGGGAGTCCAGCATAGAGCAACGGGGATGATGAAGGGAGTGGAGCACCTCCCTTATGAGGAGAGGCTGTGAGATCTGGGTTTCTTTAGCTTGGAGGAGACTGAGGGGTGACCTCATTAATGTCTATAAATATTTGAAGGGTGGGTGTCAGGAGGATGGAGCCAGGCTCTTCTCAGTGGCATCCAGTGTTAGGACAAGGGGCAACATGTGTAAGCTGAAACATAGGAGGTTCCATATGAATATGAAAAAGAACTTTGTCACGGTGAAGTTGATGGAGCACTGGAATGGGCTGCCCAAGGGATTTGTAGTATCTCCTGCAGAGATGTTTAAACCCAGCTGGCCATGTTCCTGTGTGAGTTGATCTAGGTGATCCTGCTGTGGTAGTGGGATTGGACTAGATTGTCTTTTGAGGTCCCTTCCAGTCCTTAATGTTCTGTGATTCTGTGATCTGGTCTGAAAGATAGACCAGGGCAGTGAAATGTCTTTAGGAAATACACAATGAGACCCTAAGCCATCCAGATATTGTTCTCATGATTATACAAATTCTTAGTGTGACCTCAGAAGGCCAGAAACAAAGTGTTTAACAACTTCTGGAATTTGTATTGTGTTTGTTCTATTGGATTATCTTGGCTGCTAACACTCAATATAGGGGTTGAGAGTTTGCCAGAGCAGGGAATATTAAAATCTAAATCTATGTGCTGAACTTCTGACAGCTGCAGAACAGCGAAGTGAAGAACTAGACTTATTACCACTTTATACATCTTAAAAAAGAGAGGATGTAAACAGCCTGGCGTGAGTAGAAACAGTAGTGAGAGTCCATGCTGTGTCAGAAGTACTGAACCGTACCGTGTCCAGCACAAAAATGTGCAGAGACGTGGACACGCTGGTGACCTCCAGGTGCTCCTTTGCAAAACACCAGCTGTGCCAGGTTGTTATCTGCTGTGACCTGGAGCTAGCAACTTGCTTTCCTACTATATGAGCTAGTTGATGTATTTCTGCTATTTTCAAAAGGTAAAAAGTGCTGCTTTGTTGACACAAGGGCTTGTTGGGTGTCTGTTGCAAAACACTCCTTAAGATTCAGACTGTGCAGCTGCAAAGTTCTGAATTTCTCCTTCTTCTGAGAGGAGGAGACCCAAGCCCGAAATGGAGCGGATGGAGCAAAGGAGGAACGAAATCACACTCAGGCTAGAATGATGTGCTGAATGTGGCTTCAGCTCCTCCATGAATTGAAAGAATTCAGATTTATGACTGGAAAATCTTTAGAGTCTCATTCTCTGGAACAAAGCTGTTTCCCAATAGGGAGCATGCTGTCAGCAGAAGGGGCTCCTTGTGCCCACTCCAAGTTGTGTGTGATAAGCTAGAAGAGAAAACTGTGTGTGATATTAGAGTTATTCATTTGGTATGAAATTGGGCTGGGGAAAATTGGAAGTGGATTCTCTTCAGCTTGCTGCTGGGTAAAGTAAGAACAGGTAAAGCAAAGAGGGACCCGTGCTGCTGGAGGTCCTTGTAGCATTAAGACTCTGCTGATAAGCCTGGGCAGAAGAATGGGCATTTTTCTGCCTGTGGTTTCTTTGATTCTCAGTTGATGCAAACAAAGAATAAAAAGGGAAGAGACTTCCTCCTTTTATATCCTTTGCTACCTGCCTGTCTCTCCCTCTCCACCCATTGCTTCCTGCTGTAGTGCTCAGAAAAACAAGAGCTCGGTTAGGAGAAAAGTTAAAAACATTTTGGAAGAAAATTGGTGTTGAAATCAGGGAGGATAATAACATAGCTGAAGTTCAAATGAATATTTCATAAATGTATTTACAAGGGATGCTAAGCCACCAAACACAGAAAATAACACGGGCTATGTATGCATTATCCTGTACAGACTCAGCAAAGAAAGTCATTTAATAAGCTAAGCTTATGGTAAAATTATAATCAATAAATGTCCATTACAGAAAGAGATTTATCCCCGGGTGTTAGAAGAACAGAGCTATAATTTGCATGCAAACTACATTCTTTGTAAAGATTTCCTTTTTTCCTTTTTTTTTTTTTTTGAAAAGGTTTTAAAGGGTTACATAGGAGAGCTAGAAGAAAGCCTGCCTGCGATGTTGTTAAAGGCAGAGGGAGAAGACGAGGAAGAATGTAGAGGAAATTATAAAGCTATAGGCTTGACACTTATAACATGCAAATAAAGAGGAGATATTCTGAAGGGCAATGAGGAGCCAGTATGGGTTCAATAATATTAGAACAGAAGAGAGTAGCATGAATTTTAATGATGAAGATCCTTCACATCTATAACCTTTTTATATTTTATAATTAATTATTAGAATTATACCTCCATCCTGCATTCAGGGCCTTGAACAACAGGCTTATATCCCTGCCCAGAAGCCTTCTGACTTTACTGGGTTGTGTTTTGGCTCCGACTGTCAGGATAATCAGATTGCGCTGTCAGGTCCTCACTGCTTTGCTCTAATATTTCCTTTGTAGCTCAATAAAAGGGGAGATGTGAGTTAACACTACCGGAGGCAGGGGAAGCCAGAAGCATGGAGCTTTAGAGTGGGTATCTAATATGGGATGGGAAGGAAATCACTGGTGAAAACATGGTGATACTGGGGTACTTGTTGTTTGTTTTCAGAGGTGGAGCTTTTGGAATATTTAGCTCTTCTGAAAGCTAAAAGCAGAGTCAGACAGAAATTGTGTTGCAATAGAGGAAGCCTAACTTGTGAAGCTGTTTGTTTCTACAGCTGAGAAATGCCAAATATTCCAAATGACATTTTTTAACCTGCCCTCCCAGAAGGTAATTTCCCTGCATTTGCAGTACAGCCTGAAACTTGACCATTATTCCTTAAACTACAACCATCAAAGTCGTAGGTATTTATCAAGGATAATGTGTGTATTCCACCGTACACCTTATTTGTTGGCACAAATGACCTGCTTTATTGATTCTCTTTCAGAAGCCATTCTGTTCTGTTACAGATGAGTGGGGAACAAAACTGTTCTCTTGACTGACCTCTTTATTTACAGTCTGACTGTGTTTTATCCATTACCAATGTCTCCTAAAAAAAATCACTTCTTTTTCTCTTGCAAAGTTCTGCAGTGTAGTGGTGGCCACAGACTGGTCTTATTCTCTGAAGCATTTTCTAAATACTTTAGAAATAAAGTTTTTCTGACTTAGTGTCTGAAGATCTGCTCTAGGTTACTGTCAATGGTGTTGTCTATGCAAAGGTTAAAGGACGTGAGGCTATCACTGGTGATAAAGATTTATGCCCTTCTTTCCAGGTAAAAGTTGGCAGGTAAATCCAAGACATCAGTAATTGTACTTGTAAGCATTTAAATTAATTATCAGGGTCCTAAAAATCATAGTGGTTTTTTGTTTGTGTTTTTTTTTTTTTTATATAAGACAGAACAGAAAATTTAGAAATTATTTTATTACGGCAGCTGTGACTAATGTTGCCTCCAAACGTCTTCCTGACCTGTCCATGTAGGCTTTTGTGATGTAGGCACTGATGAAGGTGATCTGTGACTTCTTGCTAAAGATAAATCGATAGTACCTGTCCAAGATGAACTGTCAGTACTTGCCCTTTGTCTTTTTTGTTGGCTTAATGGCCTGCTCTGGCTAGGCATCTCAGCATAGAGGGCTGAAACCACTTTTTCCTTCTGAGAAATGTCCAGAAGGGGAAGTCTGTGCAGATCCTTTGCATCCTACTGGATGAGTATTAGGAAGATAAAAAAGGATGTTCATCATGCAGGTGGAAACTGTATTGCTGTTTCCATCTCTGCCATCTTGATTAGGGCAGTTGTGTGAATTCACAGGTTGAAAAGAATGCAGCTAGGGTTTCCTGACCTCCTCCTATCCTTGAAAAGGGCAAGGAGAAGCCCTAACTTGTTCTGGATGGTGGACAAGGTCCAGTGATTCCTGAGAAAAGATGTAGTCTGGTTTGTTACTTGTAAAGTCGGATGGAATTAGGAAATGGAGGCCATTCAGATGAATTATATGAAAAATGTAACAACTAATACAAAATACACAATCATAAATTCACATGCAGTAGATGTTAAGTGTTTTAACAGAATATGTAATAAAATAGATATGAAATATTTGAATATCATGAATAGTATGCTGCTACTACTTTCCTGTCTTAAAGAGTGTTTTGCTCTGCTGTTAATAGCCAAAGTTTGTACCTAAGTGGTGCAAATCAGACCTGTGTTCAGCCTTGTTGTTGGTACTACAGAGAAGCACAGAATTTGGACATATGCAGCCAAGCAGGAAAGGGGGTGCTGAGCAGAAGGAAACCTCGTGAGCTTAAATTTGATAAAGCACTTTTGCACAGGGGAATAGCATGATGAACCAAAGACCTCTTTGTCAAAAATGCACTGATTCTGGCCCATTATTCCTGTGCTGCTGGGGGGTGGGAAACAAACCAAAGTAATAAGGGGGCAACAAAAGGATGTAGAGAAGGGGATGGTTACAGTTCTCTTTGCTGCTGCTAGCAGCCTGCTCGTCAGTGGCAGAGCTGAGATGAAGGTAAGCACTTCTTTGAACAGAAAAGGCACTCAGAAGACTTTTTATATGTATTGTGTAATCACAGACTGGTTTAGGTTGGAAGGCACCTCAGAGATCATCTAAGGTCCAACCTCCTGCCAGAGGCAGTGACACCTCTCACCAGACCAGGTTGCCCAGAACCCCATCTAACTTGGCCTTGAACACTTTCAGGGATGGAGCAGCCACAACCTCCATGGGCAACCTGTTCCAGTGCCTCAGCACCCTCAGAGTGAGGAATTTCTTCCTATGATGTAATATATTTGGGCAGATATACACTGATTTTTTTTTTTTTATTGAGTTCTGGATCTGGGCAGACTGACATTAAAGCACAAAACCAGAGCTGCTTGCAGGGCTTACACTTCTGTGTGAAACTTTGTACCTAACATCTGGAAAGACAGAGGCTTTCTTGTTTCCCTGCTTCTTCCTTGCCGCCCTGAGAATGCTCTGGAGCAACATTACAAGACCTCACCATCTGCTCCCTGACAATAGTTTTCTCTCTTTCTGTTGAAAACCCCAGGAATTCCAACCACTTGGTGGTTATTTGGGCTTGCTCTCGGACACAGGAGTTTCAGGTGGCTCCTTTTGGACAACTGATTTAACATCCCACTACAACGATACATGGGAGGAAATAGTGTGGACAGGCTTGGAGCAAAGTTAAATAGGTATTGGACCTGGTTAAATAGGTGAAAAGTAGTGCCTGCATAGGACAGCAGAAATGGTTAATGACAGTAAGCCTCACTTGTCTTTCACAGGAACAAGTATGATTTGTTTATTTATTTCATAAACTGAGTCAAGAATATGTCATCAACTAATAAATAACTTTAAACATTACCGTGTTTGAACTAGAAGACAGCTGGCACAAAGAAACAATTACACAGCCACAGGGAATTAACTGACAGAAGATTTTTATAAGTAATTACACTCTGAGAGTGAGAGGAAAGAACGATTGCCCTTTAAAGGGGATAATGCCTTGATATTTTCTTCATGCCCTTTTACTGTAAAGCTAGTAACATACACAAACTGAAGTGACCCTGTATGTAACAGGCAATAACAGATCCCTTCCTATTCCAGGTCTTCCAGTCCCTCACATGCAAACAGATTCAGCTATCTTGGTGGTCAGTCTGAACATGTAGTATTTAGGGCATCGGGCTATTAGGCTAGCAGATACATAGCATTTCTTTCCATGCTTTATGCTGTTTGAGAACGCAGGCTGCTCATTTCCTTTTGTCCCTGATGCCTCTTTTTATACCTTGTATTTCAAATTTTTTAATATAAAGGCTATTAATTTTGTTGAACAGATTGAGCTCAGCATCCACATCAGTGAAAGATGACAGGTCTCATTCTCACACTGATGTGGAGTCCAGAAATGTCTTTGAAAGTAGCAGTTTTGTTGGCAGCATAAAACAGTTCTGACAAATAAGAGAATTTGGGTGCTAGTCATGTTATGGGTGACTTTTACGTGCAATCATAGAACCAGTTGGGTTGGAAAAGGCCTTTAAAATTGTTGAGTCCAACAGTAAACCTAACACAATATACAAGTAGTAGTAGAAAACTGGTGCAATGTGTGTGGCTACAAAGGGGTAGTAATAAAGCGGCACTTACGGGTCTGGCACAGTGTTCCCACCCATCCTCCGGAGCACTCGCAGATGTTTGGACCTATACATTCTCCACCATTCAAACATTTCTGCAGACAAACAGCTGAACAAATTGGCATGAAACAAGTGAGAAGATGTGCATGATAAATCTGGATGTTCAAGAGCTGTCTGAAAGGTGACCTGCTGGGTTTTATCCCATATGGCTAATTTCTAAAGACGTGAATGTGGTCTGTTCATCAGCTAATCAGTGTTCAGGATTCTTTGACATTTACTTCTTACAAACTTTATATTTGATGGCTTCCTACTGGAAACGTGGCTGTTCTAATGCTCAGCTCACCATCATCTCTCCATGTGATATCTTTGTGTGTTATATTCATATTATTATATTATTGTTATTATATTATTATAATATTATGATTATTTATGTTATAAACACATTCTCATAGTACAGTTTGCTACATGTGTTGCATATATTATTTCTTCAGAGATCCTGACAGAGCAATGGCATGTTTTGTTTTGTGTGTGTGAGAGACACTGGCTTCCTTTAGAATTTATGAATAAATTATTAATATCATGATTTCAAAGTGCTGGTTCTGAAATCAGATTTACTATCAGGACCCAAAGGGCAAAATGCCAGCATTTTAGTCTGGTTTACATCGAGTATGTCATCTTGATTATCAATTTATTCATGTCAACATCATGTTAATGAACAGCCATGTAAGGAAATATATTCCTTGAAAATATTTTAGAGTGAGAAGGGTTTTTTTTAAATTACATTTTTATGTAATTGTAGTCAGATATGAATGTAGTCAGAATGACAGAGCATGTCATTCTCCAAGTTAGGCACCGGAAAGTATCTGGTGACCTTGAGAGTATATCAGTTTGGAAGGCTTCACAGCAGGCTTCAAATAGTTCTGTATTTTGAAATACATGGCATTTCTCTGTAAAATACAACAAAATATGTGAAGCTGCTAAAACATAAACCCAATGCTTCACATTTAATAGTACAAAAATGAATTTCTATAGCAAGCTGTACACTGGACAGCTGTGTGAAGCAGAACCAGGGTTCCCCTACACTGCTCATTTCCTTTGCCAGCATCAAATGTTTATGGCATTTTGCATTACCTGTAGGTAAACGAGCTTTCCTGCAAACTGCTGAAACAGCAAAACTTTCTGTTCACTATATTGTTCTTTAGTATTAAAAGAAGATTACAGCTAAAGTCATCTGGCCTAAGTAATAACAAGCTGCTGCTGGGCAGCAGAGATGCTTACGTTTGTTGCAGTGCTTCCCCCTCCAACCAGACGGGCAGTCGCAGACGTTGGGGCGCACACATTTCCCTCCGTTCATGCACGTGGGGTCACAGACACCTGTAGACACAAATCCAAAGGAAGAACGTGGTAGCTTGGGAAATGTGGGATGGCTCTACTACAGACTTATTCACTGCCTTTCGGGAGGTTTAATTCTTGTAATTAAAAACTTGAAAAGGAATTTGGGTTTGAGAAGCTGAAACACAGAGGCTTGATAGCTCCCAGAAATCCTCCTGGAAAATGCTGGCCTAATGTGGAAGATTTTTCAGGGAGGCTCCACTCCGAGCTGCCTCACCAGAAACATGAGAGAGGTATAGTTACAGGGAATCTCAGAAAAACAAGTAAGAATTTTTCTGTGGCAGCTGTGGACAGAGCAACTTCCTGTTAGAGCTTTCTGTTCCCAGCTCAGATATCCATTCAGACGAGACTGGAAGTGTCTTGATTGGTTTCACACAATCTTGGGAATGTTTTTTGTATTCAACCAAGTGTAAAGACTGAACAGCTTTATCCCTCAAGCGCCTTCTTGCACCATTATATGTTAAAGCACCTACCTTTTTACTTGGTTCTTTTGTGCAAATAATATGTGCAAGTGAAGTTGTTCTTTCAAACCACAGGAAAACAGGGAATTGGTTTGGTTAGATTTCATCAGAAATCTCATAGTTATTTTCTGTCTCTCAGATTAAGCCCCATATTTATCAATATGACTGTTTTACATCATCCAACAGTTAAGGGAGGCTGTGGATGTCCTCTCTCTGGAAGAGCTCAAGGCCAGGTTGGATGGGGCTCTGGACAACTCCGTCTGGTAAGAGGTGTTGCTGCCCATGGTAGGAGATTGGAACTAGACGATCTCTGTGGTACCTTCCAGCCTAAACCACTGTGTTTTGTTAAGTCAAGCGTCTGCAATCCCAGCCTGCTTTGATATGGGTAGATGCCGCGGGCAGATACGAAAAGTCCTCTTCTTGTCTCTTTGCCTGTTACAAGTGTAGGAAGGACTTGCAGGAGGCAGTGTACATCAGAAACATGGTAGTGCTGGTATGATGGGAGTGGATTTGCCTTTTACATGGAAGAAGGCATTTGATAACTGATGGAAGACAATAAAACCATGTTACATAGCAAGTGGTTGGACTGGAAGTATGAGAGTCAAGTCAGAAATGATTCAGCAATGAAGGTTTGAGAAGATATTTGTGTTGAATGACTCCTGCCGTGTTTAAAGCTTTATAGGCACAATGGGATTTCCTAGTGACTCGTTCCCAACAATGGCAATTGGCATCAGTCCTCCCTGCTTGCAGAGCTGGGTGGCTGCGAGACACCCAGGATTCCCCCACAGGGAGCAGCCCCTTGCTTCTGCAGGCACCGAGGGGGCTGACAGCTGAACCCGTACCATGACACTGCCTTTGTTATTAGCCTTCCCATTCTGCTGTCTTTTGGCACATCAGCAGTAAGAACAGAACTGGAATACTAATGCTGTAGTAATTCCGCTTTTCAAGTCATCACTATCTAGAGGACTGTGAAACTACCACAACCCTACATCAGACCTTTACTAGGGAAGGTGGAATCCTGTAAAGACCCTGAATAATAGGAACATATAGTTAAAAATAGCATGCAACAGTACAGCAGCTGTTAGTTGATGGGAAAATAACCTTTTGTTCCTCTCTTAGGTATGATCAGGCACTTTTAGATAGATGGAGTTAGATACCCTAATTATTCCTCTGAATCACTGAAATACTGCTTTTATGGCTTTTTGTGTCCCGGTTTCTTCCTTCAGCGTGGATGCTGCTGTGTTGGCAGCTTTTAGCCCTACATTACTGCTCTTGGTTGGCTGCTACGTTTGCATTTTGCTCTGTGCCAGGTCTTCTGGATTCCTCCCAACAGTGACCTGCCCTTAGGCAGGTCAGACTTACCCAGGCTTGTAAGGGCTGCTCGGATCCAAGCTCTTAAACTATCGTCCTCCTTCCTTTTTTCTCTGCCTCTCCTGATCCATGCTGTAATCTTGGCCTCTGCTTACTAAGGCTAACAGGGATCTACTGTTCCTGCTGAACTATGAAAAAATGCTGTGGCCACTAGTTAAAGCTGAGATCAGTTCAAAGTGTCATGGCAACTATAACTGAAATAATTCCATCTTTTTGTTTCCCCCTTCCTTTTTCTCTCCCTTTTGATCTCATATCTCCAACCGTGTACTTCTGACCTACAGTCTTATGTTGCGTTGTATTTGATTTCTTGTTTCAATTATAAAACAGCTCAGACAGTCGTAATTTTTAAAAGATGACCCCAAACTGTTAAATTTGGTTTTAGATTTAAAATGACCTTATGCTTTGTGATATTCACAGACCAGAGTGTCTCTATTGCTAAGCTGCTCCCACTGTCAGCTGAAACTCTGGAGATTTGAATAGGTGAAACTTGGACAATGTCCTTCGTCCCCCGCTTAAGAAGTAAAGCCAAGAAAAAGTAGCTAGAAGCACAGTAGTACTTGTTCAGATGCCTGTTTCTCCATGTTTTTGTTTTTGTTCATCAAATATTCTGTGTGTTAACATATCTGAGGCAAAGAGTTACACTTCTAGATATTCCGGGTTGTTTCGTATGGACATCAGATGGTTTTTAATTGTAGAATGAGAGACTCTTTCTTTGATTACAGAAAGTCAAACTGTTGTGCTTTTCCATTAACTTTGAGTTTGTGTTTAACTGAACTTGGTCCAGCTCAGTTTTCATTGTAAAATTTTAAGCGACAGGTGAGGATCTGCCTTGGTCTGAGTAAAACATTTTGACATTCAACTTGGGATCTATTTCTCTGCCTTACGTGAGCACATAACTGTGAAAACATGGCACAAACTTCCTTTGTGTTTGTTTATTGCTTAGGGCGTCTTTCTCTTTGGTGATAAATCCAAAGGAGTTCAATTCAAAGTGAACTAAGGGAAGTACCAAGCCTGTTCTGAAGTGGAGGAGCACTTCTGCCTGCCCTCCAGGGCAGATACTTTCTCTCCGTGCTGGGGAATTTATGAGCACCTTTATGTAAATGAATGCAGTGTTATCTCTCCCCTTTTCCTGTCTGGCTTCTCCACCTTGTTCTCCCTTTCTCTAGCTTTCTTAAACACAATTCCATCTCAGTACCCATCAGGCAGTCTTCAACGTTTGTTGATGATAACTACTTTGGATCCTTTGTAGTCCCATTTCTTGGCCTCTGTGGAGAAGCTCCAATTTCAAAATAGCAAACAAAAATGTTACAGCCTCTCTCAGGAAAACTAAATAAATTATCAGACACTAGGAGAGCAAATCAAATTATCGTAATTCTCTCAGGCACTGGCATGACTTTGAAAAGACTCACGTTCCTTTTTCCCCCTCCCGTTACAAAAGACCTGGCATCTTGACCCAAAGACAACAGTGGTTTTATAGGTTTTCCACCTGCTTTGGGACTAGCCCTAATGACACAGATATAAACACAATCTTTGTCTTCTCTTTGTTGTACTTTGGTAGGATTTATCACTGTGGGTAGCGAGAGTCCTGCACCACCAATGTATCCTGGGTGCAAACGTGCAGGCAATCAGGAAGGATCACTAAACCTCTATTCCCCCTGCTGTCACCATCAGCATTTCCATGCACTTCAGTAAGACCAGCATAGAATTTCCTATGTGTAGAATTACTTAATGGTTCTATAATGGACCACAAGTCTCCGGGGCCACCATTTAAAAACTGTTAAGCTAGATAAGGCAGGTCTGTGTTCAAGGTGATAATGTAGAATGAAGCAAAAGCAGGATTACCTGCTGTGTTCCAGGTGAGGAGTGATTTTGATAAGGTAACAAGCAGCTGCAGGTGTTAAGATAAAACATAGGTGTTGCACAGAACATCCTGCAAAATGCACAGTTCTTCCCCACACTGCCAGGCACTCACAAGTTGTGAAGGGTTTCGTTTATGCAGCAGCTATTTATTTTGGATGGCTTTAATGCATGTTGACCTTACAAACACTTAAAATTTCCAGTAACACTTTTCATAGCTTATCCATTCTAGGCTGAATTGACCCAGTGAGATGCTTCTTACAGTTCTTTTTATCAACCTCTGTGGATCTCTGTAGTTCGACTGTTCAGCCCTAAAATATTTAAGGTAGTCAGGTCTCCTGCTCGCTCTGCCAAACGGAAGGATTTTCCTGCAGAGTAAATATTTCCAGACATTACTAAAATTCAGAATAAAACCCCTCAACCAACATCTTAAATGTAAAGTGAAGAAGGTCCTCCTGGTGTAAGTAGCATCAGCAATGGACACCTACAAGTTCAGTGTCTTCCTTTGCCTGCTCTTCTTGCCATTAAATTAACAGCTCCCCTAAAACACACATAGTATTAAGCAAAATATCTGTGCTTTGCAATGCTGAAAGAGACTGGGGGCAAAGTTAAGCATGAGGCTGCATGTGCTAGAAGCCACTGAGAGTAATCTCTTGTTCTAACAGTCACTGTTTCACCCAGCAGTAGTTGCTGATTAGTTTACAGTGATTAAAAGAAGCCAGATATTTCCTTAAGCCTCTCACTCCTGTGGATTAGCTCACAAAAACTTTTCAGTCCAACCCAAGCCACCTTTTGATACGAAGCACCCCACTGCATCTTTTCTCACTAGAAGTCGATAATGGTGAAAATCTGTAAAGCTTGTAATGTTGTTGAAATAAGACAGCCTTCATCACCACCCTCATAAAGTCAAAACGGAGGGAATATTAAATCAGGCTCCTTAAATCTTCTCAGAAAGGGATCCTCAGCAATGTTCCAGGAAAATGCCTCACTGCAGCTGGACATCCATGTCCTTTCCTGACAATGAGACTGCACAGACCGTTTCTGAATCAAAAATTGCCTGTCATCACGTATCCCGAGCCATGCTGCTGATGAGGAGACAGTGTGTCCTGCTGCAGACCTGATTAGAAGATGCAGTTTTCAAGACTTCTTTTTCTTTCCTTTTTTTTTAACGTGCCCTACAGAAACTGAGAAAAATTGACCTGCCTCTGGATTCATTCTGCCTTTGCATTGAAGAGAGAAAATAGCCTGAAGCAGTGACATCTGTGTGGGCCATCTAAGGTAATGCATCAGGCTACAAAGAGCACAGAAATGCATCCAGAAGAAACCTACTGGTAGATAGATACTTGAACATATCCTTTAGGTCACCATCCCTGTGCTGTGATTTGTATGTGATCCACAGGCACCGCTTTTATTCCTGGCTGCTGTTGGGTTTGGACTGACTTTTGTGTGGGTCAAATGCCTCTTTCGACTTGCTCTCTCTATTGCTTTAGAGGAGCAGGAAGGTTGGTCTGTCACACTTTGGGTTTTTCTATGTGTGCATGTAGTTTTAATGTTGTTTTCTTCTTTCTGCTTGGTGGTTCACTTGATTTGGTGTGACACGCTCAGAAACAATGAGCTGTAGCTGGGGCAATACAGCACGGCGTGGACACAGAGCATGGGACAGATTTAAAAATAACACTGACTGGTCTTGTCAGGAAAATACAGATCACAGAGCTCAAGCTGAGAACAAAAATGAAGCCAATACGTGTGAAAGCAGTGGGCTTTGAGTTAACACCAGCACTTCTAGTCCTGTGCCTGTGTTGATAGGGAACAGATATCACTTATTGAGAAACCCCACAAAATGGAGGAAAGTTGTGAGAGTGGCTCAATCAATCACAGAACTGCAGTCTTAAAACGTGGGGATGTTGCTGATCTTTTGCAAAGGACAAGAACTGGAAGGTCAGGTCAGCAGTTTCACAAATAGCACAGTTCAATTGATCGACTGGAAAGAAGGTTCCCCATGTCTCTGGATGCATTATGCATCCCAGCTGCAGTGCTCGAATGAAGCATTACCCTGGCTGCAGCAAGGAAACAATTGGGTGGATGCTTCTGGTCTCCAAATAAAGATTTGATCTCGCTGAATGATCTTTAATCCTTGCAAAAAATGAATCGCAAAATGGGTCTGTTCTGGCCAAGAAGGGTGTTTCTAACAAAGGGCACCATGGTTTGGATTCTACTGTCCTGATCCTAGCAAAAACTAGTCGAGGTAAAAAAAAGTCATTCTCCCCTTTAGAGGGTATAACTGATGCGCAACAGATCATTAGCGAGATGGATGTACCAATATATCTGCTGCTGTGAAGGTCCCAGATGCACATAGCTCTGAAAAACATGTTATGGATTCGGGACGCTAGCAATTGCTAGTCCCCTTTTTTCTCCTTCCAAGGGCAGTAGTTTTGCTCGTGCTGAGTTTTAGGTGCCTGTGTTGTTCCAGAGCTTGATTTTCTCTGAAAATCCTCATCTGTGTTGATATGGATTTGTAAATAAAGAAATAGCTTTCTCCCTCAGTTCTGTCAGAGTACCCTCAGATGTGTGATCCGGTGAATGCTGGTAATTATAGACACAGATTACATTTTAAGAAGAAGAAATACTTATCATGTAATAAAATTGTTTGCTCCTTTTGTGCAAGGTGCTTCTAAAATTTGGATCCTTATCTGTATCAAACTACCGATCATTCTGAGGTTTGCACATCCCTGTTTCTTGCTTCGCGTATCTCTGACAGAGATGCAAAGCACTTCTTCAATAAATTACCTTTCTGAATAGTAAAAATAATCTGGTAGAAACCTCTGAGGGACGCAGTGCAGGAAAACAAATTACTACAAGACACAGAGGGAGCTGTAAATGTAATTGTGATGGGTCTGGTGACAGTTTGCATTTATAATACATTCACTTTACCGCACGGCTCTAGCAATATGAGTTAGTTTGCCTGACCTAGCACACAATTCGGAAGAAAAAATGGTCCGAAAAATTGTAGACCACGTAGATAGCAGTGCAATGCGTAATTACATCTGCTCTTCCTTCTGATGTCTACTCTGATACACCTGCGAGGTGTTTTAGAGACATTAAAGCAGGGAATACATGTAATTTAGGTATTAATTCAGCAAAATATGGGGAAAATAATTAACACTGTATGGCAAATGTACGGCAACGCTGGACTAAGCTGTGAGCGTCTGTGTGTAATGTGCTGCGTTCCTGCTTGCTGTCATGTCGTTCATCACTTGATAACATCTTCTGTCGGGTAAAGAACAGCCTGATCTCTCCATCTCCAAAAGATTCCCTGGTAGCGAGCGGTAGGCAAGAATCTCAAACCTTGGGAAGTGGTGGTAACTAATGAGGGATTGTCACTCCAGTACAGGCAGGGGACTCTCCAGTCTCCTTGGACTGAAATGTTTCTCCCTCTAGGTCTCCTGATCCTCATTTTTGCCTATTGTCTCTTGTCAAGTGAAATTCTTTCTAGAGACACAACTGATGTTTTGGTAGCTGCAAAGTATTTCAGCATCTTTCAGAGTGAAAGTCACTGTAACCAAGCTAAGCAAGTGCGGGTGCACCTGTGTGTATTTGGGAATATTCTGCTAGGAACCGTCAGATTTTGACATCATTAACAAAACCTTTTTCTTATTTACTGATCGGTTGTAGTTTGACTGCAACATTATTAATCTGACAGAGACTGTGGCTGTATTTTATTCTCAGCTTTGCAACTGTTAGGATATAATTCATGTGGGGAATTGCAAAGTGTTCTCTCAGTGCAGCTTATATTCCCGTCTTGTTAAGGTCTTGGGTTTGGTAACATTTTCTCTTCATTGAGGAATGCTCTCTGTTTTATTAGATCGGTGAACCATTGCAGCACGCGTATAGATTGTTCTGTTGAGCTGCTTTCTTGTCATGCCTGAATAAGAAGTGAAAGAGGATTCTCATACACTTTGTTTTCCTCTGTTGATTATTTTTGCAGCTTCTGTGCTGGCAGCATGACCTGCTGTTTGGGCCCATTTTCGCTGCTCTGAGTGGGCTAAGCCACTGCCTATGCTTGATGCAATTTGGATTGTTTTCACCTGTACAAAGCAAAAAAGGGAGGTCAGACAGAGTAACTGGAGAGAATAGCAGTGGCATGGGAGATGTAGTCTACAACTAGCCCACTGCCTGAAAGGAGGTTGTAGAGAGGGGGGACTGGTCTTTTCTCACAAGGAACATGTGGAAATGGCCTCAAGTTGAGCCAGAGGAAGTTTAGGTTGGACATGAGGAAAAACTTCTTCATTGAAAGGGTCATCAGGCCTTGGAACAGGCTGTCCTGGGAAGGGTTAAATCTCCGTCCCTGGGTGTGTTTACAAGTTGTGTAGGTCTGGAGCTTAGGAACATGGTTTAGCAGTGGTCTTCTGACAGCTGGGTTAATGGTTGTTCTTGATGATTTCGAAGGGCTTTTCTAATCTAAGTGGTTCTATGGTTCTAAGCCAAGGCCAGCCACAGGCCACTGTGATGCAGCTGGTATCCCAGCTGAAGAGTAGGGAGGATCTCAGGTGGGAGTCCAGTCAGGGGGTTCAGGAGAAAACTGATATCTGCTTGGCATTGCACTGATCTGGTAGTTACCTGTTACTATCTGTCTCAGGAAGTAAGCTAAGGCTTACTTGGGAATCAAAGCTGGAGAGGATTGCCTTGCCAATATATTTTGTGGGTAAATAGACAACACTAACCTCCAGTACTCTCCATCCACTGAGCTTTTCAAGCAGTAGATTCCATGCTTGTTTTATAAGAGACATTTAAAAAATATTTAAATTAAAAAGGGACCCCCAGAAGTATTAATTTATAAATCAATTGGTTTAAAAAGCATTTATCCTCACACAGAAGCCCACTGCAAAGAGAAATGCAGTAATTCAGGAATCCCTGACCCTTAAGTGTGTGTTTACACACAGCAGCAGGTCTGACACGCTTCTCTAGTGCTTTCAACACACAGGTAAAGAAATACTGTTTCAAAAGATAGATTTTCTACTCCAGTACAATTCTTAGTGTAGTCTGTGAGTGCCTTGCTTATGGAAAGGTTAACAATTTAATAAGGGTTTGGGGCTTCTTTAGGATATACAACCAATTCTTACTCAAAGACATTCTTGTTCTCTTCCTGAAAAATAAATTCAGAGACAACTGTGTGTGCTCAAAGCCTCTATGAGAATAAATGCTCCAGTTACTAATATATGAACAAACTGCAGCTTCTAAGAACAGCCAGCGAATGCATTTGTCACAAATCCTAAGTGTGAGCAGAGAGGAGTGCTGCTCTGTGAGCAGAGCACAAACCAGGTTGGACCCTGAGTCACTGTCTCCTGCTTGGCTCTCTCCTTTTCTCTGGGAAACCAGAGCTCTCCCTGTCTCCCCTTAACAAGAGGCAGGATCCTGTTGTGTTTAGCTGAATGGCAAAGACAGCAGTAGCCCTGATTTTCTTTTCTTCGTCTTCTATTTTCTGCCCAAGGAAGAAGGATGACATCTAATATGAACCTATTCTGTTACATGGGCTGGAAAAACAAGTTGGAATTAGGACTAGTGTTTCTTTTCCCTGTGCCTCCAGACTGTCAACAGGTCAACCTGCCAGTCTTTCTACTTTCTGTCACACAACTAATGCTTTTAGCAGTGAGTTACAGTTCTCTGCTGTGAGCAGCTGGTTTTGTATTTCCAAACACCCACTATCTGAGGATACCAGCCATCTAGAAACCTTGGACAAATAATCGCTGCCTTTGAGCACATCCCTGACATGCAAAAACCAAGCCGAACACAAATGATTTCTGCATCCGTTTAGATGAGGTACACGGCTTGTTCCCTGCTCTGTTGTGTGGGAGGTATGCTGGACCTCTGGTTTGCTGATTTTAGATAGCTGGAATCAATCTGCCTACTCAGGAGAGATATTCCAGACGATACATCACCTGTTGTCAGGGTGATAATTCACATTCTAATTTGTTGAGCACTAAAACTTCAGCTTAATGCAGCTGGCAAGACAGCAATGTATAGAAACATGACAAGGGGAGGCTGGGATATGGGAAATCAGTGACTTTCATAATGTGACATTGCTTAGCAAAAAACTGCCTTTGAAACCCAGTTTTCATATTTCCAATTAGTTTGCCTCTAGCTCTCATGCATGTAAAGTCCTCATGGTACCAGGAAGGAAAAAGGGAGAGAGAGGGAAGAGGAGCAAGCAGAGCTGGAAGAATGAGCTTGAGTTATATAGTGCACAGGGTATTGGCTATAAATCCTGCCTGTAGGAATTACCGGAATGGAGAAACAGTTATCTGCAAACTTTGAGCTCCATCTGCAAAGTCCCTATGTCAGAGTGGTGATTTCTGTGGTACAAAGTCGGCAGGATTTGGCCTGGCACGATGCAGTAGATGCGCACAGAAGTGCAGCCCCTGTTTTAAAAGACAGGTAAACTCCTGCGAGCTGGCTGTGTGGTGAGAGGGTTCCCTGCTGAAAAGGAGGCTAAGGTCAGGATGCAGGTGGGCTTGGTGTTGTGGGAAGGGAGGAGGATGATGCTCAGTGCGGTTCTCCTGTGACCTTTGCTTGCTGATAAGCTCCAGAGGGAGCTGTGGCTTGTCTTTTGCTCAGAGACGAACTCGCTAGAGCAGCGGAGAGGGGGATAAATGTGTGGTCCCATGAATTTCTTTTTCCCCTTCTCCTCCTTTCAGCCCCTCACGAGAACAGTCAGCTTTCCTTAAGAGCTGTTTGTAAAGCAGCCCAATGGAAATACGTGTAGCAAATAAATGAAATTTGTAATATTTGTGAGGATGTAGTAGAAATCACTGCAAACACTGCTTTAAAGCCTCATGAACAGGAGTGATATTCCAGGATTGCTATGGCTGTGCTTTTTTCCTGAAGGCACTTTAAAACCACGTGCAAATAACTGTTCTTTAGGTGTAAGGTGCAGCGTGTTTGATGCAAAGTCGATCCAGGAATATATTTTATTTTGAGGTACTGCCACCATTTGCCTCTTTCTGCTCAACAAGACTGATTATGCTGAAAACAATGTGTAGCAAGTGAGGATACAAGGCTGTACAATTGCTGAGGCATAACCATACATTTCACTGTCAGTGCTGACACCCGCTTGTCCTGGGTGTGGGTGTCTGGTTTGCATAATCACCAGGCAGCTATTTGGGAGTAAACACACTAGCAAAACCTTGTATTTCAGCTGTCAGCCAATCAGACCTCACTGACTGATGCCATTCCTTGAGATGATCTTTGCTTCCATGCAAAACAAATGAAAGATTTCACAGGGAATGCTTTTCTCCATCACATAATGAAGCAAAGAAAGGAAAGCCCAAAGGAGAAAAGCCTTGGGGCTGCCACTCTGTCCTGAACACTTTTGTCTGTCAGGCAGAGAACGTTAGAAATGCCAAAGTGAAGGTGAAAAACCTAAGGCATGTGGCTGTGTATTTAAACTAAACCAATAGCATATTTAGGTTCACTTTAGGAATCATCTGTTTGTAATTAGCTGCCATGGATTTTTGTTTGCTCCTTCAATTGAGAATCTGAAGCTGTCAAAAGCAAAGACACACTCCTATTTCTCTGTCTATACATGTGAGATATTAAGGGAAAATTTGCCAAAAGCAGTGGAAAAAAATGCTAAAATATTCAAGGGTTAAGTGACCAGAAGTTTATCTTTGCCTCTAAACACAATTTCTTCCGGGAAAACCTTCATAAAGCTGGTATCATGATGAATATGCATTTAGAGTATGAGAATTCTCTATTCTGTTATTTCAGTTATAGACATTCGGGTGCCTCGGTATGGCATTTGTTAAGATGAAATAAGTACTTCTGAGTCTTAATGACTGGAGAAGCAAACATCTACAACTGCTATGATGTTGAATTAAGATAAATGTATATCCCACTTGACCGGCTGCTGCTCACATCTGGGTCGCAGGACACTTGGGTTCACACATTAAGAAGAACTCTCATGTGCAAATTGTCTCCAGGATAAGTGTGCAAGCTTCTGGCTTCTGTGACTTCATGCAGCTCTGCCAAAGGGGTCACCCAGTGGTGTGTTATGGTGCCATGAGCCTGGAAACTGCAGCATCATAGAATCATTAGGGATTGGAAGGGACCTTGAAAGATCACCTAGTCCAATCCCCCTGCAACAGCAGGATCACCTAGACCAAGTCACACAGGAACACATCCGGGCGGGTCTTTAATGTCTCCAGTGAAGGAGACTCCACAGCCTCCCTATCCCCACTCTAATCAGAGCCAGGCATGGCAGAGAATGTCCCCCTTGCTCTAACTCTGTCAGACATATTAGAGCTGAATTCAAAGGGTTTACTGATGCAATTGTTATAAGTAGGTTTCAGAGGTAAGTGTGAAAAAACTGTACTGCTGTGTGTAAACAAAGACAGATTTGAAAAGGCTGCCAGTTGCAAACGTTCACTGCACATTCAGAAAGCTGATTTTTTTGCTCCGATCACTGTTTCTGAAAAGAATATTTAGTGTGGTTCCTGGGCAATTTCCCAAACGCCTTTCCCAAACTAAAGATCAAAACTGTGAGGCTGCTTTGTGTATAGTACATGGGTGGGAAACATCTTCAGACTTGTCTTTCTTAGTCTTGAGTTTACTCATACCATTTCAAGAAGTTTTATGAAAACAATCCACCTGAGATTTGTAAGTCTAGAGACTGGGTGTAAGTGTAGAGTAAAGCTGATATGCTGCCAGAGGTTTTTGAAACTACTAGAAGTGCAAACATGTGTAAGGATACTGCAAATTTGTATTTAGAGAGCAAAGAACATCTAAAATAAAACCTCTCACAAGGAATTGTTTTGATCAGAATAGTCACATTCCTCCTGCTGTCTGAGCCAACAGTATGTTTCTCGGTGTGAGAAACAGGAAGCAACAGGCTGAACACCCCCAAGCTCTGATTTTGGGCCACCTCTGGCAGCTCTTCTGAAAACACGGTACATAGCCTTGGTGATTTGCAAATGGGAGCTGCTGCTGCAGTGTTAAACCACCAGTAAACTTCATGTTTAGTTATAGTTTTGCTATTATCATGTATGTTATGTCCTTACTCTGTGCAAGCTGTGATATCCTTGCAAGTCAGGACACAGGCGGATTACACTGGGCCCCTCAAGGGAAACAGAAATGATGCTCAAATGCAAAAAAATCCCTTCTCCACAAAGGAAACATCTACCTTTTAGTTTTAATGTGTTATTCCTTCCCAGGAATGTGAGCAGAAGCTCTGCGTGGATCGTCTTCAGTCATGGATCGTCTGACCACCCATGGGCCTGGTCTTACCTTTATAAAGTCAGTGGCCCAAGTGACCACAGGTTTATAAAAACACATTGATAAATGTGTAAATGCCTATATACATACTGCTAGTGACACTGCAAATGAAACAGAACAAACTACATGACATATTGGCTCTTTTAAGAACATAAAATAGATATCATGGCATGCTTAATACATTTATTTAGGAAAAAGAGGCTGGATAGTGGAACTTCATGCAGGGAATTTATTTTTGACTTTTTCGTGTGCCTATGTGCCAGATGTCAGTGGCCAGTAAGAGTGAGCACAGATTAGTATTTGCCTTCTACTGAGCCATGCTTCTCTTCATTTATCACAGACAGAGTTCCTTTATTTAAGTTTTTATAATAGTGGGGCAAATGGACAATACAGTGGTTATTGAAGTAGAACAGAGGCTGTGATTGGACATAAAAATATTTTCATCACATCAGAAAGCTTTTTTGCAAAGCATTATAGCAAGATGGGCAGCAAGACCTCATTAACTTTCTAGAAGTGGAATAAAACATGCTGTGAGTTGGTAGCGGTTGGAGGATTTAGAGGAGTGCTTTGCTAGACTGCAATCACGATCACCTCTTCTCCCTTTGATCTGTCTGGAGATGTGGTAGCATGTTTAAAGCTGGAAACAGCACTTTTCTAATGTTCTCTAACCTCAAAAACAAGATGCCAAACATAAGGTTTTTTTCCTCCTTTCCTCCCTCCAGCTTGTTCCTGCCAGAACAGACTATTCAATTGTGTACTTTCCAGCCAGCCAGAACTGTGCATCGTGATTCTCCCTGCTGAAGGAGGGGAGAGCTGTAGTGTGGGAATTGAGAGGGCTTTTGTTGCTGGAAGGAATTTTTTTACTAGCTTTTTTTTCCCCTCTGTGTGTGAGAGACATAAAGTGCTCTGGAAACGTACAGATTCTTCCTGCCAAGAATGGCTGTTTTCACAGCTCCCCTTTTGCCAATTTCGAACTGGTTAAGAAATAATAATAAAAAAATGAAAGTTTTCACATACATATCCTAAAGTCCCTGGGCGACAGATATTGTTGGGCAATAGAATCTGTAAAAGGGTCAGAATAACCTATTTCCCCAGAAGAATAGAAGAATTGAATACGAATACTGATGCTAAGGTGAAGAGGGAGTTTTCAGTGACAAGAGCAAAGGCTGGGCTGGAGCATTATTAACTGACTGCCTTAATTAAGCTAGAAGCATGATGTTCTAATATTTTTGAGCGTCTCCCCATGTGCGTCACTCATTCTGAATGCAGGAAATATTTAGAGAGGATTCTAGCAAAATGTTCTAATCCAAACACTGACTTCACTAAATGCTGTTTTAATTAATGAGTTGGTTTTACACATGAAGTAGAGCTGTGTGTGCTCTGATACAAAGACAGGAGGGACCACAGCATAAACCTACACTAGGTATTCTGTAGAACCTGCGTAAAAGGGAGAAAACCTGTTCATGAGTCAGAAAACACTGCAAAGCAAAGGGGAGTTTGTAACTTACTTTTCTGACACCTTCTTCCAGTGTAGCCCTCGGTACAGGAGCACACGTTGATGCGGGCGCAGTGACCACCGTTCTTACAAGGGGGAATGCAAACAGCTAATGGAAGGAAAGCAGAAGTTTTGGGCTCTGGAATCACACAAGGGATCAATGTTGCCTAACTACTGGTTCCCTCTTTATGTATCTGTGTTGGGGGACCAGTCTGCACAGGCTTCTGTCTTTAGCTGGGGTTGAGGTGTCTCTCCCATAGAATTGAGGCAGGTACCCAGCTGGATACCCTGATTCTCTCTTGTTTGTGGAAGACTGGGACATGACTCCTAGCAGCCAAGGGGCTGTTTTAGGTACCTGTAGTTAAGTGGTCAGAATATTTCTGAGAATCTCAGGTTTGCACCTCTCCATCTGAAGAGCTTCTTCAAGGATTTCTGTCCTCGAAAGAGAGATCAGTGTTTGCTGTTTGCTAATGTGGTCTCGGTGCTGTTTCTTCACCATTTCTGAACGAAGCAGAGCCTATGCCCACTGTCTCCCTGTACCAATTCCATATCCCACAAACACAGATATTTCTTTTCAAGTTTTAATTCTGTCTAAGCTGTTAAAATCAAAGCATAACATTTCCAAACAAAGTAGATATTGAAAATCACCGTCTGTGTTGAACCTCAAGAGAAAGATTGTTGAATTACAGAATCTGTATAATTTTCGCTCTCTTCTTCACTCCCAACATCACAAAAACCAAGGAGCTTCCATCAAGCTCTGTTGGCAATTAGAATTTTGTGTGTGAATCAATCACTTGCAAAAATATGCATTGGGATTGCATTCATCTAGGATTTTCAGGAAAACTATTGAACTAGTTCAGGTTTACTAATATAAAGTATTTCTTTTCCCAGATTCAGGAGGGGTTTTTAGAGCCATGTACCTCTCCTGTCTGCTCTTCCTGAGCTAGTGGGTAGTTACAGTATTCATTAGCTTGACATCTGCAGCAAAAAGTGAGTAAGAAGCCCCAAGATACTGTTAGCTTGAGTTTGAAGCTCTTCCCTGTAGGACAGGCATTCAAAACGAGGTCCTGCTCTATGTTAGACAGAGCAATATTTGATCAAGTCTTTGAGAAGGGATATGAAGAAGTTCTAGACAAATTTCTCTAAATTCTGGGATGGTGAGGTGCATCTTTATAAGCCCTGTCTGAAGATAAATTATCACCTGGCTCTGAACCATGGTATACTGTAGCGTATGGAAGATGAACAAAATAGACCCATGCCTTAACATTTAAGCAAATAGTTGCTAATTATGGTATCACTTGACTTCATACAGGTCTAGATTAATTGTTTAGTTATCATTAACGCCATCCTACAGAAGTGCTCACTCCTTCACCATCCCATTAAGAACAACATAGTACAGATTTATGCCAAACTCTAACACCAAAGGAGCATGAGAACGAAAGTCTCTGGATATACTTCACGTGGGGGCACATAATGCTAGAGGCTGCTGTTTATGTTTTAAGCCTAAATCCTTTATCAAGGTGATAAGTAGAACTTTCTTACCTCTCTGGCACTGTGGCCCATAGAAACCATACGGACAGCTGCACGTATTTGGCCGTACACAGACGCCTCCATTCAGGCACACGGGGTCACACACAGCTGTACGTGAATGTAAGATATAGAAGATATTTGATGAATTTTTTAATCAGGGACTTTCGTGATAGCACAAGAGGGAATGGTTTCAAGATAAAAGCGGGCAGATTTACGTTGGATTTTTGAAGGAAATTCTACAATATGAGGGTGCTGAGGCACTGGAACAGGTTGCCAGGGACGTTGTGAACATCCCCTCTCTGGAAGTGTTCAAGGCCAGGTTAGATGGGGCTCTGGGCAACCTAGTCTGGTGAGAGGTGGCCCTGCCTCTGGCAGGGGTGTTGAAACTAGATGATCTCTGGGGTCCCTTCCAACTTAAGGCATTTGATGATTCTGTGATAACTCCATGAATATCTTAATAATTTTGAGCTGGCATTAGAATAAGCATCTCTAGTAACACTCATGGATTTCACACAATCCCTGCTGGTCAGTTGCTCTGCAGCATAGTGGGAGCACTTCAGTGATGTCTTAGCATAGCTTGGGGGATGAACTAAAATACCATTTAGCAGTTTATTTCTAATGTCTTCCTTTGATTTGCACAGTTCATTTGCTCCCATTCTAGTATCCTCACCAAACACCATCCCCAGGTAGTAAAATGCAGTTGCATGGCAAAAAGCCCGGATAACCTGGAGATGAGATATTAACTGTTGGCTGTTTTCTGTGAGTTCAGTAGAGCATCGTGGCCTTTCGGTGTAGTTGAATAGGTATGCACCGCTGCACCTCCCTTTGTTCTGCCTCATTTAAATGCCACTTCCCACAACATATTGGCTCATGCATCACCAACAAAGCCACTGGCTGAGCTCCCTTTGCCTCTTTATTTATCTCTTATTACTGTAGATGATAGAGCAGGCATTAGGAATTAAAAGCTTTCTTACATATTTCTATGTGCAAGTACCTGTCTCTTGAGAAAAAGTATTAGAATTGCAAATTAGTTTAGTTGGATGTCTGTGTGAAGCATTAGGAATCTGATAAAGTTTTCATTGTAAAGCAGAGTGACACTTTCAGTCAGTCTTTTTCCTGCTATTGCCTTTGTCTTTCAGCATGGTACAAAGCAGCCCATTAAATGATTAAAATACATTTAAGCTTAAATAAATTAATGGTCACTAAATGGTCTCAGATGAACTACAGGAGAAATAACATGTCAATTTGGAAAGAGAAAAACTGTAAAATTGTAGTCCAGATGAGAATTTCTTCTGACTAAGCAGCAATCACTTATGAAATCATAATAGACTTTATTCATTGCTAATGGGGAATTTGAATAAGTTGCCTCATTTTCCTGCCCGGTTCACAGATGCCCACCCTTTGTCAGTGTTTATATACCCATTGTTAAAGCCCCCCAAATGCTCACTTTTTTCTTTTAATTGTTTCTATATCTGTGTTCATCCACAGAATCCTTTCAAGTCACTTGAGGCAAAAAACTCCAATAGTATTCACAAAATTCTCTGCCTAATGCACACAACACAGTGCTGGGGAGGTAGCCTCACAGCCTAAACTATTGGCAGGCAAACAAACCCTGCTGCTGTCACGCTGCGTGTTGCTTGTCCTCCTTTTGGAATAGTCCTGTTTAAGGGCAACTCCAAACAGCTTTGTAGAACTCAAAGAGAGTGATCTCTGGCATGAGATGGAAGAGATATTGGGAACTGGAATAGCTAGTGGCAGCCCAAGTTTTTTTAGGGTTGATTAGGTAAATTAGGTTAATTTATGTGTCCTCAATAGGTCTGTCAGTTAAACACCTACAGGAAGAGCAGTCTCTGGGAGATGGAGGTTAAAATGACACCTCTTACCTTCCAGGGAAGGTAACGTAGGCTGAAGGTGTCTTAGTAATTTAATATTCACTGTGGCAGAGGCAGCTTGCCTCTGTAGCCTTGAGGTCTGGCACTGATTAAGGTGCTCCTTGTTCTTGCTCCTTTTAATATTTCCTTATTTTGCATGCCTTGTCCCAGGTGAGTGCTGCAGTTGCTGTGCCTTTGGAGGAAGAATATGTGCTCCAGCTTTTAACGCTTAGACCCTGAGAGGGAGGTCTGAGCTGTATCTGCTCAAAACAGGGTTCAAAGTTATGAGTCCTGACTAGAAATATTTCCAATCCTCACCCTGTCACTTTGCACTGATGGGTGGAGGTGACTTTTCCCTGAGCACACACACCTCTGTGGATGTCTTTTGTAGGTACTCTGCATACAGAGATGGGGGTGGGAGGATGCAGCAGCAGGATCTCTAACTTTAGGGGTAGATGGTAATTTTCTCCTTACAGACTGGCTTTTGGTCTGTCTCACAAGAACCACACCACAAAAATCTCAGTAGTCCGTCTGAGTTTCCAACAGCTTGACTTTCTGGGTTCAGTTTTCTTCCTCAGGCTAAGAGGTATTAGAATTGTGTATGTAGCTGCTCACCTAGCGTTAGAAATCTCATTTCCTTGCTTATGTTCTTGTCCTAACTTAAACTGGCCTCTTTCTATTCCTGTGCCATAAACTGCGTTGTTAAGTTTAGATTTGACTGCATACCCTAAAACCCCGCTAAAAATCAAACTCCTCTCTCTCTCTCCCTCACCATCATACCTTGATAAAAATGTGTAAGGTTAAAAGCAATGAGCACTGGCATTACCTGGGTCGTGAGCACTGCAGATGGCTGCATTGCCCTCATCTCCAGCACTGCGGGTGCGAGGCAGGACTCGTGCTTTCAGCTCTCCATGAACAAGACCAACAAGGAGTCAGGTTATGTCCATGGCAGCTGAGACTGCAAATCAACAGAACTCCAAGGTCTCAGGGAGAATTATTCTCATTTGCAGAATCTACCTACTTCTGAGTTGGTGAATAACAGTTTTGGGGGATTGTGCCTGCCGAGAATAAACACCAGAATTGCAGAAGTTTAAAAGAGAGGTTTTGGGTGTGCATTTCCTCCATGTGATGAGTTCCTGTGTGACTTGGTTTAGGTGATCCTGCTGTTGCAGGCAGACTGGACTAGATGATCTTTCAAGGTCCCTTCCAACCCGTAGTGATTCTATGATTCTATGATACTGAGATTTAGGTAAACATCTAAACTTATGAATACCTATATATGAATACTCAAAGCTTTCCAAGGTTTTGCCCTTTACTAGGTTTCCTTCTTTTTTAATTCTTTAAGCAATTACAAGTCTGACCCCTGAACTGAGGGGGTCACATGGATTTCAGGCAGCAAAAGACATTTCTGACCAATTACCTGTTTCACAAGAAGGGCTGCTCCATCCCTTTCTGCACTTGCACTCATCTGGTGACACACAGACCCCACCGTTGTGGCAGTGCCTGTTACAAACCACTGGAAAACACGTAAAGGGTCAAAATCTCTTCTTGGTAACACCAGTGCACACTCTAAAGTTGCTCTATTACAGCAAATAACTAATGCTCAGGAGGTTAAATGAGGATGAATCTGTCCCTTTCCTTGGTTTTCTTTCTCTGTTATCAGTCTTGCATCTGAAATTCTTTGCTTTTTAAGTATTCCAGCTACTCTGATTCAGAGATAAAATTATATTCCTGTCAAGGGGATCCTGGTATTTAAATAAGCAATGAGGATCATCATAATGAAACTGCCTGTGTTTCACCATTCAGCTCACACAGAGGAGTCTGAAGGCTGAATTTTTTTCCCAGATGAGCCTCTTTTGTAACTTTTAGTGCACAATAACGTGACTCCTATAGATAAGGCTGTCTTTTTGTCTTCTCAACATTAGTATTGCTGCATTCACTCACACAACCTTGAATTTCAGAAATGTTACTATAAATAACGTGGAAGGGTTTTGCTTGTTTGTTGTTTTGGGGTGGTTTTTTTTAGAAGCACTTTTGTGTAGAATTGTTTATGTAGCTGTGCACATTTTTGCATAATACAACTGTGCTGCTGCTGCTGGTGGTAAATAGAAGTTTTGAAATAGTTGAGATACTGTAATACTGTAATTACTGGTGATTCTTCCCTTGTACTCTGCCCTTCTGAGACCCCCCACCTTGAGTACTGCACCCAGATGTTCCCACCATAAGAGGGGCATAGATCTGCTGGAAAGAGTCCAGAGGAGGGCCATGAGGATGATCCAGGGGCTGGAGCACCTCTGCTACGAGAACAGGCTGAGGGAGCTGGCATTGTTCAGCCTAGAGAAGAGAAGGCTTCAAGGTGACATTGTAGTGGTCTTCCAATATTTGAAAAGAAACTACAAGAAGGCTGAAGAGGGACTTTTTACAAGAGTGTCCAGTGATAGGACAAGGGAAAATGGCTTTAAACTGAAGGAGAATAGGTTTAGATTGGAACTTAGAAAGAAATTCTTCAATATGAGGATGGTGAATTTCTGGAATAGGTTACCCAGAGAGGGTGAGGATGGAGATGCTCAAGGCCAGGTTGGCTGAGGCTTTGAACCACCTGGTCTAGTCAAGAGGCAGCCCTGCTCATGGCAGAGAGGTTGGATTAGATGATCTCTGAAGTCCCTTCCAATCTGAGCCATTCATGTTTCTATGATTATTTCAATATATTATACTTCAATTTCCTTGCTGTATTCAGTCATTCTTTTAAAGGGAAGGATAGGGGGGAAAAAAGCTTTCTTGCCTTCTAATTTTCTGTGAGTTTAATGAGGAGAAAAGCCTGAATGAATTCATACTTACTCGTTTCACATCGAGAACCAACAAATCCATAAGCACAAGAACAAGTATTTTGAGACAGACAAGTTCCTCCATGCTCACATGGTGGATCACACTGCACTGCAAGAAAAAAACATAAGAAAAACCCAAAACTGTTTAAATATTACATTTTGCATGGTTACAAGCACAGCACTTGGTACCATGTTCCCCATACCATTTTATTAATCCAACAAGTTAGTTGGCTACTGAGGAAGAGCACTGCAGGACAGAAGTAATAGTAATAGAGAACTAGCTAACGAGTAGCTAGTTCTGCAAGGGAGTTATCTCAAAATGATCATTTTTGTCTTCTGACATGCGTGTTTTTAAGTATGTGTTTTTGAAATCTAAAAATGGATCAAGTACAAATGTAGTTATTACCAAAGACCTTCACAGAATCACAGAATCATTCAGCTTGGAAAAGACCCTTGGGATCATCAAGTCCAACCATCAACTCGACTTTACATGTTCACCCCTAAACCAGATCCCCCAACACCACATCTAAGTGTCTTTTAAACTCATCCAAGGATAAATTTGAAGTCTCCCATGAGAGCAAGGGGTACAAATCAAGAGACCTCACTCAACTGACTATAAAGTATCCTATCCATCTCTTCATCCTGGTTGGGTGGTCTGTAGCAGACTCCCACAATGACATCTATCTTATTAGCCTTTCCTTTGATTTTAATCCATAAGCTCTCAAATGCATCATCGCCATCATTAAGTTTTAAGCATTCGTGAATCTACCTTGCCTCTTTCTTTTGAAAAGTTAGTAACCATCAGTTGCAGTAGTCCAATTGTGTGACTCATCCCACCATGTTTCTGTGACGGCAACTATATCATACCTTGCCCATCCCTCTCTACCAATTGCCTTGTGTATGTTCAGGAAACCCTAACAAGTCTCTGAAGTTACTTTAAAGCAGAGATGAAAAGTTTCTTCTGTATGAAAGAGTTGTATGGGAATTTGTCAGCAAAATGACTGTTTAAGAAACAGTTTTAATGTTTAATGAATAGTGTGAGGTCTGCAGGCAAAGCAGCAAGTTAGATAATGATTTCTTGACAAGTTGCAATAAGCAATGTCATTCTGAGCTAGAAACAGGATGAGCAGGTGTATTCTGTAAAGCTGCAAAGAACTGCAGCTCCCAAAACAGGCTTTTTGCTGAAAATACTTATTTATTTTTTTAGATGTTGATCATTATGAACATAATGGCTTCATTGTGCAGGAAACCTGAAAGGTTTATTCTCTGAAACCTAGTGTCTAAGGCAGACACCTGATATCTGTTGTCATGAATGCTTCTATTTGTAGCTCTCAAGTAAGTGGTAGCTTTGTATGCCAAATGCAGGATAGGAGAAGACCATTGAAAGCAGAAGGTGACCATTGAAGGTAGAAGGTGACCATTGAAGGTAGAAGGTGACCATTGGCAGTCCCAGGGGAATGGTTGAATTTTCATCCTTGGCCATGTTTAATGGTTGTGTAGAACTGGGGCTTAAGAACATGGTTTAGTGGTGGGCTTGGTATAGCTGGGTTGGTGGTTGGACTCAATGATCTTGAAGGTCTTTTCCAACCTAAATGATTCTATGATTTACTTGAAGAAGTTTTCTGTGCCTGATCAGATCAAGGCATGTTTTTAAGCTATCTGTCACACCTTTGAAAGAAAATCTACCTCACGTAACAGAATGAAAAATATCCTTGTGCTTGGGAAGTGAGTACAGAGGAAAATGTTGTACTTTGGCACACTTTACTGGCAGAACTTTCTCTTTTGTAACGGATGTGAAGCTAAGCAAAGTTATTCCAAAGAAAAGGCAAAAATGAAGCTAAAGACATCTGAAATGAAGCATCTTTCATTTTAAGTATTGTTATAAGGGGGGAAAAAACCCCCTCATGTACCACATTTTATTCTTAAACCTGGAAAATGGACTGTGTAACTGGAAAGCTGAATGAAGGGAAAAGACTTGTGTCATGACATAATTGAGACAGAGTTTATGTATTGAAGGTTTCCTCAGCTCTTGCCATCATCACCAATGCTGCAGATAAAGTCATTGCACAGGAACTTTGCCATCCAAAAATGTCATGAAAGCAATCACACATTTTCCACTTGCAGTCAAAAAGACAAGCTCCAAGAAGGTACCTTTAACTAACTCATTCTGATGTCAATAACATTAAAGAAATACTTTTGGGATTAGATGTGCTCTTCACATCCTTCACTATTTACATTTCCTATCACCATCCAGTTTGCACTGTGAAATTTTCAGTGCTGCATTAAAATACCTTCAGGATTTGACATTCCTACGAACAGAAACCTCACCAGATGTAGTTTAGATCCATACTAGACATGCTGAGAATCTAATTAAGCTAAACTATGTTTTCATTTACTAGGCCATAAGATTTAGACATTTACTATTCAGCTTGGTTTAGCTGAAGTCTGAAGTGTACAACTGTGAAAAAAAATTATATATTAAAAATAATGGTCAGGACAAATAAATAGATTTGATTTAAACCCATCTAAGTGGTTAGTGTTGAACTTTCCCAAAGTAGCAGCTGCTGGAGCAGGCTAGAGGCTCAGGCAGCTCAGGTTCTCATGCTATTAGGATGAACAGCAGGTAGCAGTCCTTGATGAAATGGAAAGTGGAAGAAAGGGAAAGACCTTGAAGCTGTTTTCAAAGGCATTTTGTTATTCCTATAAAATTGCTGTTCTGTGTTTATAAGCCACCAAGCATGTTTGAGGCCTTGCATTAGATCTCTCTGGCAGGCATAAGGCTTTGAAAGGAGGGTGAGCACGTGTCCTTCTGAGCCATCTCCCTATTTCTGGCCTTGTTTATAAAGGGATTTCTTCACACTTAAAAATTAACAGTAGGTAGAATTGCTTAATATTTTCTGCACGGAGATCAGGGAAACACAAAACCTCTTTTTGAAGTATGTGAAACGTGTTTGCCTTTCCTGTAGGATGGTGGTTACATAAAGCCTCTAGATGCCTAAGTGCTCAGCCAAAGCACTGTGACATTCAAACATATTATACTTTATTTCAGCGGGGCTTGTACGTAGCACTTAGAGCGAATGTGTCCGTTTCAGTACTTTCCATCTGGCCTTTACACATTTCAAGATGCATATGAACTGTCAGAAAAGAACATGGTATTTTGGATATTAAAACATTTAGCTCTTAGGGTGACATTTAATAGTAAAATGTTCAAAACTGTTCTATTACTGGCGAATGGCAGAAAGATAAAAACTGAACACTGGCTGTGAGGTGAGAGCGAAAGTAATATTCCCTTAAAAGAAATTTCCTTCCGTAATGGAAATATACTGTTTGTGTCAAATTCTTTTCCAAAACTTCTATTTTTCATCTTCTTTTTTTCCATAAACATTTGTGAGTTGTACAAAGGTATTGCAGTGTTTTTATACTAAATGGTTTTGGGTGGTATAAAATAACATCGTAGAGGAAAATCTTGCGGCAAATGGTCAATTTTGCTGTCAGCTGTACGCATGTTTATGTTTATAATTTAAATTCCCAAGGTGAAAGTAGGGGAGTCCACTATTGTTTTATCTGAAAAAGGCTTTTTGGGAAATATCCCCAAACTTGTTTTTTTCCACTAAAATTTTATCATACTGTTTTTATAAGTTTCTCTATGATGACTTTGGGGGTACTTAGGAATCACAGAAACACAGAATCATAGAATGTTAGGGATTGGAAAGGGCCTTGAAAGATCATCTAGTCCAATCCCCTCACCAGACCCTAGACCAAGTCACACAGGAATATATCCAGGTGGGTTTTAAACATCTCCAGAGAAGGAGACTCAACAACCCCCCTGAGCTAACTACTGGAAGACAGCCAGCTCATAAGTATATAGACCTATTCCGGAGGTCCTAGCACTGTCGCATAAATCAAGGAGGTATTCAAGTCATATGACAAGAGGGTCCTAGTTATGGGAGACTCACTCCTGAAGGGAGCTAAGGGCCCAATATGCAGAGTTAATCCTCATTGTAGGAAAGCCTGCAGTCTACCTGGAGCCTGAATCAGCGATATCACTAGGATGCTCTCTAACATGGTGAGATCAGCTGACTATAACCTACTGCTGATCTTCCAAACAGGTGGGGAGGAAGCTGTATTGTGTAGCCTGAGGGGGATGAAGAAAGACTTCAAGGCTTTGGGACATTTGTTAAAAGAGTCTGGGGCACTAGTTATATTCTCTTCATTACTTCCATTTTGGGGTGAGGATATGGACTGGAATAGAAGGATTCAGTACATAAATGCCTGGCTACGAGACTGGTGCTACAGGCAGGGCTTTGGGTTCTTTGATAATTGCTGTTTTATAAGACACCAGACCTTACAGGTACACATGGGAGAGATTTATCTCAGAACGGAAAAGGGGTTGTGGGGCAGGAGTTGGCAGGGCTCATTCAGAGGACTTTAAACTAGATTTGGAGGGGTGTGGGATTGTTGATGGGGTGCACCAGTGGGACAGAACTCTGGTCTTGATGAAAATTAGACAGCTTCTTGCTGTCCTATGGTGAAGTCAGAGGGCTCAGCTCGCTCCCTGAAATGCCTGTATACCAGTGTATGCAGCACTGGGAACAAGCAGAAGGAGTTCAGTGAGGTGATTATGATCTGGTGGCAATTACAGAGACCTGGTGAGACAGCTCGCATGACATGAATGTGATCATGGACAGCTATGTCCTTTTGAGGAGGGACAGGTCAGCAAGGCAGGGTGGAGGAGTTGCTCTCTACGTGAGAGAGCAGCTGGAATGTATTGAGTTCCATCCAGGGGCAGATGAAGAGAGAGTTGAGAGTTTGTGGGTGCGGATTAAGGGGCAGACTGGCATGGGAACACTGCCATGGGTGTCTATTACAGGCCACCAGATCAGGACGAGGAAGTTGATGAGGTCTTCTACAGGCAGCAGACAGCAGCCTCACAGCTACAGGCCCTGGTTCTCATGGGGAATTTTAACTACCCAGATATCTACTAGAAGACCTACTCAGCCAGCCAGTCCAGGAGGTTCCTCCAGTGCATTGGTGACAATTTCCTGATGCAGATGGGGGAAAAGCCCACTAAGATAGGAGCACTGCTGGATCTTGTACTCACCAACAAGGAGGGTCTGGTTGAAGCAGTGAAGGTTGAGGGCAGCCTTGGTTGCAGTGACCACAAGATGATGGAGTTGAGGGTCTCGTGTGGTAGAAACAGAATAACTAGAAGAATCACAACGCTAGACTTCAGGAGGGCCAACTTTGGCCTTTTCAAGTAATTGCTAGGGGAAATCCCATGGGACAGGGTACTGGCAGGTAAAGGAGCTCCAGGTAGCTGGTTAACATGCAAAGACCACTTTTTTGAAGCCCAAGATAAGACAACAGGTAGGAAGTCAAGGAAGGGAGCCAGAAGACCTGTGTGGTTAAACAAGGAGCTGCTGGGCAACCTGAAGAGGAACAGGAGTCTATAGGTCATGGAAGGAGGGGATGGCCACTTGGGATGATTATAAGGCTCTACTGAAAGAATGTAGGGACACAACTAGAAAAGCCAAGGCCTCCTTGGGATTTTCTCAGCTGGACTGAGAAAAATTTAATGAGGTATAACAAGGGTAAGTGTAGAGTCTTGCATCTGGGCAAGAACAACCCCAGGTACCAGTGTAGGCTGGGGACTGACCTGTTGGAGAGTAGTGAAGGAGAAAGGGACCCGGGGGCCCTGGTGGACAGCAGAAGGAACATGAGCCAGCAATGTGCTCTTGTGGCCAAGAGGGCCAACAGCATCCTGGGGTGGATCAGAAGGGGGATGGTTAGCAGATCAAGAGAGGTCCTTCTCCCCCTCTACTCTGCACTGGTGAGACCACATCTGGAGTATTGTGTCCAGTTCTGAGCTCCTCAGTTCAAAAGGGATGTGGAGCTGCTGAAGAGAGTCCAGTACAGAGTAATGAAGATGATGAAGGAAGTGGAGCACCACCCTTATGAGGAAAGGCTGAGGGAGTTGGGTCTCTTGAGCTTGGAGGAGACTGAGGGGTGACCTCATTAATGTCTACAAATGTTTGAGGGGTGGGTGTCAGGAGGATGGAACTGGGCTGTTCTCGGTGTCATGTAGTGACAGGACGAGGGGCAATGGTTGTAAGCTGGAACATAGGAGGTTCCACATCAACCTGAGAAGGAACTTCTTCACGGTGAGAGTGACGGAGCACTGGAACAGGCTGCCCAGGGGGGTTGTGGAGTCCCCCTCACTGGAGATATTCAAGACCCGACTGGATGTGTTCCTGTGTGACTTGGTTTAGGTGATCCTGCTGTTGCAGGCGGATTGGACTAGATGATCTTTCGAGGTCCTTTCCAATCCCTTATGTTCTCTGTTTCTGTGTGAATACTCTTCTAGATTCCACTCTCCCTTAGGAAATCCTGTGCAGAGCCTATAAAATATCACTACATGTTATTGACTTGGCATTTTAAAGAAAATGACGTTATCCTCCACAGGAATACCAAGGAAGTTTCATGACTACTGAAAAAAATAGAGATGTACTAGTCATTTACCATCACTTTATCTAAAATGATTTTATATAGTTTTCTGTATTTTACAGAACTGAGTCTGACTTTTTAGTTGCACAATTGTGGTGACCAGACACTCCACATCAAACAAACTTAGGTTAAAGAAGTTAAAACAAGGATGACCAGAAACTTTGCTGGAATTGTTATCTTTCTTCTGTCTTCAAGTCTAGGTCTCTCAGACAGAAGCACAGCAGTGATGCCCAGAGCAGAAGTTTATGTTGACTTCAACCCTGTTATCAAATGGAAAGGACATATTCCACCTTAGGGCACCCTAAGGAGCTCCAGAAGTACAACAGCTGCTCTCAAACAGTGCCATATGCACAGACTGTGGTAACTAAACCAAGCCCAAGGGAAAGGCAGCATTTTTCCCTTGTCCAACATTTGAAACTGCAGGCCTGTGTCCCTGGTGCAGAGTGGGGAACAGAGGCAGGACAACAAGTAATTGCTCTGTGGGGACTAACAACACCAAGGAGTATTTTGGAGCACTAGCCTCAAATGTTAGCCTGTGCTAATGTCATACACCAGACACAGTCCTGCTTGCCCTGGTTATGCGTTATTAAAGTCAGGGGTTCTATGACTGGCATGCTGAGCTGAAACAGTTAAAGCTGTGTAAGCTCTTACAAAGTCCTTATGGCACTTCTGCAAACCTTGAACTGCAGGTGATAGGTGTTGTCGTGTAAAACTGGTGGGAGTGTACCAGCAATGTGTTGGGTTCATGGTATATATCATAGAATGTATTGGGTTGGAAGGGACCTCAAGGGTCATCAAGCCCAACCCCTCTGCAGCAAACAGGGACATTTCTAGCTAGACCAGATCACTCAGAGCCCCATCAAGCCTGACCTTTAATGTCTCCAGGGATGGGACCTCCACCACCTTTCTAGGCAACATGTTCCAAGGATCCACCATCCTCAGATTAAAGAACTTCTTCCTGATGTCCAGCCTAAATCTACCCTTTTCCATCTTAAAACCGTGGCCCCTCATCCTATCATTCCCTGCCCTTGTGAACAATCTTCTCAGCCTTCTGACAGGCCCCTTTCAGATATCAGAAGGTCACTATAAGATCTCCTCACAGTCTTCTCCTCCTCAGATTGAACAACGCCAAATCTCTCAGCCTGTCTTTGTAAGAGAGGTGCTGTGGCCCTCTGATCATTTCCTTGAATAAGGATATGCCGAGTAAAAATTACGTATTTAGTAACTTGCTTCATCACCAGAGGAAGCCTTCACTGTTTACTCCAGAAACGCCAGTGAGCATCTTCTCAAAAGACTCTGCAGGAGCATGCATAGGAATACAGCCGGTCTTATCTCCACTGCTTGTGTTTTGCTGTTGTGTAGCTGATGCTGGCTATCTCCAAAACACTACTCTGAAAGAAAGTTTACATTCTGTCACAAGATAAATGTAGCTCAGTATTAATTATCTTAGAGTATTTTCAGATACTTATTAAACAAAAGGTCACATTCCCTCGGGGTCCAGGGGTATTAAAAACTGCTAAAGACGGGCTGGTTTTTTAATCTCTGAATTTTGATGTCAAACAGGCTGGTGATAACTATCCATAATGGCTGAGTCTGTCAGCATTTTTGCTCAGTTGCCATGGACATTGCATCAAAGCCTGAAGATTTCATAAATGTTGGTCTCATCTAAGCTTTGATCACTTGCTCAATTTAGCTACCTCCTGTTCTTAGAGCGTTCTGCTGTTCTGAGGGAAGTCGGTACAACCATGGCAGCACAGAAAGGTGCTGAGAGCTGAGCTTGTGACAGGCCTTTATCCAAGGAATTATCTTTGTCTTTCAACTTGATCTGTCAGGATGAATCATCTGCATCTGACATGAGAAGAAACACCAAAGGCTGGAGGTACAATGGATGGTCTTCATGCTTCTGGCCATGCACCAAAGTGCTGCTTGCAGGTGCTCGTAGGAGCTCTGGATGAAGCAGAATCAGAGAGCAGACAGACTCAATACTGAGTCAGGTGACACCATCAGTGACAAGAGACAAATTAAGGATGGTTGTGTATCGTGTCATGAAGAGAAGAGCCAGAGAATGATGTTGGTAATAAAGTATTTCATCCTAAGGACTCTCCAGAGAGGTTTTCAGTAATACCAGTAATTGGAGAAAACATCTTCTCTTGCGAGACAGTAAAAGGCAGAAGTAGATTTATGGTTTGAGGACTGTACTGATGGCCGTACTAAATATACACACGCCCGTACTCATGAATATGCATGTGTGCGTGAGCCTGCTCTTTGAGGGGCACCTTCCTGTGGTCAAACTTAGTTTGCCTTCTCACTGCTAGTTGCTTTTCCTGCTCCAGGAATAAAACAGAGGTCAAAGACGCGGTCTTTTGTGACAAGTAACCTTAGGTCTTTTGAAAGGGGCATTTCAGAAATGCACAAACTGGCAAAAATTGCAGCACCCAAGACTGCAGTAACCTTTTCTTACTCGTTTTGTAATGTGTATTCAGCTCTGCTTTGAGCACAAAGGGCTGCACTATTGCTGAGGGATTTACACCCCACAAAACCTCCCTCACAGCAAGGAATCCCTGCAGTGTCCTCTGTCACAGCTGAGACCACCCCACAAAAGTCTGCTCTGTGCTGCAGGGCTGGAGAAACTGTGTGTAAAAGAGAACGAAACAGATGATGCAAATACTTTTGCTTTGTGTAGCGAGAGGCCAATTAAGACATCAACTAATCAGAGGGTTTTCAATGAAAGGTGTAATTAGTGATAGTGAATTTGGAATTCATTGTCTCAACCAAGTGCATAATACTACTGTTTTACAGAGGTATCCTAAGCTGTCTAGTAAAGGACTCGATATATTGTGAAAACCCTTCTAGTGCTCTACATTTCAGATGACAAGCTTCAGTTTCCTCTAAGAAACAAAGATTTTTTTAAAGACGTTAGATTGATATTTAAAAGTAATTTTCAAGGTAGAACAATTAGTTTTCCCCAGATTGTGTGTTGGCTAGAGAAATGAGTCAATTTTGCTCTTTCGCACAGAAGTTTTATACGTTTTCAAATGTAATGACTTCAGTAGAATGAATCTGGCCTTAAGCAAGGGTAAACAAGATGACAATCTGTCCCTGGTTTCAACAGATTAGATATTATCAAATAAATATGTCATTTTTGTAAGCAGAAAGAGCTTTTTCAAAGTTATAGAATGTTTGTCAGCTATTTTGAAATATAATTTGCTCTGAAAACCAGAATGATTCCAGCTAGAAATATCCCCAAATTTATAATAAAAAATAATTTTTATTTTGGAGAGTAATTAGGTTTGCAGTTATAAAAGAGTTTAAAAAAGGATTTCCCCCCTTACCTTCACATGTAATACCATCACCGCTGTATCCAGCGGGGCACGGCCCACATTTAAATCCTTCGTCTTCGTCTGGCTCACACTGCACACCAGTAAAACAAGGTGCATTAGCACAAATGTCTCTCTGATGTATCTCACTGCTGGTTTTTGGCAGCTCCACATGAGCCCTTGCTGTGTTGTCTGTCTTTCTGGCTGCTATACTCAGTGCTCGAAGCCCTGCTTTGGGAGCAGACCCTGTTGGGACAACAGTACTCCAGGGAGCTGTAGCAAGGGAAGAACCCGTGCGATGGAAAGGAGGGGTGAGGCGTGGTGCCAAAGGAGATGTTCCCTGCTGCTCTGCTGGGAAATCTTGAGATGGTTTCACCTTCAGGACTGTGGCTCTACCTGGCCATTTCCTGGGAGAATAGCTGTTCTTGGAATGAGTTTGCAGAAGAGCAGGTGGTCTTACAAAGACTGAGCTTGTGTTGGTGTTGTGATGGGAAGGACCCAGTTTGGATTGTTTCACATGGAGAGGGGTGTGGGTTGGCATGCTGACAGTTGTAACACTGTGGTCTGGCACCTCGTGCAGAAGGAAGGACTGCGTGTCTCTTCTTTTTTCAAGAAAAGATTGCTTCTCAGCTGCTGTGGACCCCCTAGCAGGTTTTTTTTCTGGTGATGACTGAGCTTCAGAAGGCTCACTTTTCACTGTGAAGGAAGGAGCGTTAATGACCGTGGGATTTTGTTCCAAAAATAATTGTCTTGGAGTTTGAGAAAGAAGGGAATATGTGTTTCTTGATGTCTTTAAAATGTCTTCCTGGTAAGAGCCTCCAGTGTCTTCAGTATTTCTTCCAGCAAAATCTGCATGGCTTTGGGAAGATCTTGAAACTAAAGCGGAAGGAAGACACACGTTAAGTAAATTTGCTGGTCTAGAGTTTAAAGGAACTACAGTGAGCAAACAGAGCATCAGTTCTAGAATGAGAAGTTATTCTGTCCTGTGTGTTGAGTGCACATTCGTGCTGGCTGGTGTAGAAATGGGATGGTGCTGTCTGCCATGGCTAACACCAATGCTGGATGCACAGGGAGCCGCAACCTCAGAGGTTATGAAGTACATTTATGCTGGGTTAAACTGAGCCCAGGGTAATGTCAGTGGAGGTCAGGCATTATTCTTTTGAGTGACAGCACTCAGCTTACAGGGGTGACACTGCAGACAGGAAAAACACTGGCCGTGCTGGTTTACTAATTTTGCTTATGCTAGTCCATGAGATTTTGGCACTGTGCACATTTCCATGGTGTACCCTACGGTTCCTGATCACCTGAGATAATATTTGCTTCCTATTACCTGACTATATTGCAATAGTGTGCTGGGATATGTTCTACTGGACAGTACATAACCCAGAGACTTTGCATTCAAGCTCTTTGGGTTGGAACTAGATGATATCTGAGGTCCCTTCCAAGCTAAAGCACTCCATGTTTATGAGGTTCTCACAGCCTAGAACTAGGATGAGACATTGCAGTTTGGGACAGATAGATATTGGAGATGGAGTCGTAACTGGTGTTAAGATGGTCCTTGGCAAGACTGTGTCCTTGGGAGACTCCCATCCCATCATACCAGTGTATAACCATGTAATGCTTATAGCATCAGTGGTCCTTATGGCAAAGGAAAGTTTTAACAAAGCATTTAGAGGAGATGATGGAAAAGCTTTATTAATGCTGTGTATGGCTCCTTCCAGACGTGAGGGGCAGCATGTAAGAGAGACTGCTGGTTTGTAACTGTCACCCACTTGTTACAACGCCAGGCACCGTCTCAGTTGTATAAGGAGCGATGATAGATGGGGAGAGGGTATTCTGTGAAGGGCCTTGAAAGTGGAGACGAGTAGTTTGAATCAATACTTTCAGGAAGATTAATGGCCATCTGCTGACTCTAATGAATGGAAGAAGCTATTTTTAACAGGTTCTGGCATAGTCACTCCATAGGAAACGGAATATATTGGATCCTGAACAAAAAACTCACTTAGTTTTAGGGTTAACCCCATGCAGGATGTTCTTATTCCTTTTAAATATAAATATTATTAACTTCCTTAAAATTCCTATTGATGTAAAATTAGCCACAGTTAGCAAGGAAAGAGATGAAGACCCTTGGCAAAGGTCAAACTGAAAGTTGGAACATTGACTAGATCAGAGGAAATCCTGGCTGTCAAAGTTGTGTTTGTTTGGCTGATAAACAGTGTCATTCTACTGATGGCTGATGAGTTTTTATTGCCCTGAAGCATAATGTTTTTGAGTTTTACAATGGTTCTGCATTGAGTTATGGACATCAGCAGCTAAATACATGGTATTTAGTAGAGCGGTAGGTAAATACATGGATTTTACTGTCCAAAATAAGGTTGATGAATGATGAGGCACACAGAATGGAAGAAAAGAGATGTTGAAGCAGGAAGCAAAAAGATCATGAGAGGAGAAGTCAAAGGATTTTTAAAAATGAATGAGAGAAAGATGAAAGAAATATCCCCATAGAAAATTATCAGTAATAGATGATCATTACTGCCTTTAGAAAATTCACTTCACAGACCAGAAATCAACAGGAATGACAGTGAAGGGCTCAGTGACCTCTATGACAAATTTCCAAAATGAGCCCTGATTATAGCTTTGAGCTCCTTCCACTCTGTCATAATTAAATGGGTTTTACTCCTAAATTTTAGTAAGGGGATCAGACCTGAGAAAGAGAAATCTTTTATTTCTTTATCAGGTGCTGTAGGTGATACAGCTTTCCTGCAAATACGCTTCAGCCTTTCCTGTAAGGGGAAGCACTCTGTTGGAGTGTATCTATGCTGAGGCAATTTTTACATCTCAAATAATACTGCCAACCATGAGCAGTGATATATTTTGGCTGGTTGCTCATTATGGTATGTACTGATCAAGGTCTTCATCCACTCTGCAGAGGTCACTAAATTTCATAGGATAGTGATGTTATTCAAATGTGGTGACTAGTGTCCTCTCAGCATTCATTATTTCAGATTTTTGCTTATAGTTATACTGTGCAACTTATTTAGGATTAGAACACAATGGATTTTTTTCTGGAATACCTGACAATTTCTTTCTGCGGTCTTCCAGATGTCTAAATAAGCTAAAACAAAGAAGTATACCAAACGACTGCAGACTCAGTCGTCTGGAGTCAGCAGCTTTCTCAAATCCTGTATTACTCCAATTTATTTTCCTTGCAGTTGATCAATATCTTCAAATGTATAAGCCATTATCAATGCAGAACCGTGATTGCAGGAATCTGGTTTCTGTGTGATGCTGTGGTCTGATTATGATTGGACTGGATGGAAATAACAAAAAAATGACAAGGCAAAGTGCTCAAGGTTATGTGACGGTACGAAAATACATTCTCACCACCTGTCAGTATTTCTTCCTGTCCTAACGGGGAAATGTGCAGTGGCACAACGATTGAGTTTATTTTTCACGGAGGTAGATAGGAGACCGAGAACCTGCTGCCTTGCTCCAGCTGTGTATGGCAGGAGCTCCATTCATATCGATGGAGTTACACCACTGTAAAGCAGCCTAGTGCTGGGATGGATCAGGCCTGGAGAAGACAGATTCCTCCATTGTCTCCCTATCTGGGGAAGATTAGAACAAGGATGACAGAGGGCAAATTTCTGAGAGAAAAGTTTAACACGTCTCATCTAACTCAACATGAGGGTGCTTTCCATCTGTGTGGTGCAGGTGTTTGCCAACATGAGAACCCCGCCAGCCTTTGGTTCACCCAGTGTTTCAGATATTTTGTGTTGTTTGCACTAAGCTCATAAATCAGAATCATCATAATCAGTCTTTGGTTCATGGCTGCCCTTGCCACCATGGTGCTTTACAATGCACTGCAAATTCTGATTTCTTCTCTCACTTGAATTGCATTTTATAGTGAACTACCAGACGTCTGCAGTTGAAGAGGATCATGTCCATTCTGAAGGTAATGAAATGACTATATAAGCTAGTGACAACAGCAGTTCACAAAGAGGACAATTGACGGTCTCTAAGGGCAGGGTGAGTTAACTACTCTCTGAAAAAGAAAAAAAACAAATCTAATATGTTTTCTCTCTTATGAGTTTCTGGCAGTCTCTTGCATTTACAAGCTATCAGAAAAGGCCAAATTGCAGACTTGAACTAGAAGAAATCACAGTCACTTCTGAAGCCAACCATTTCTGTTCCCAGAGAAGCAGCACATATTTCATACTCTGCCTGGGATAAGGTGGACCATGCTGGTTATCATATTCCTCTGTTGCTGTTCACCCAAATCTTTGCTGATCTTAGACTTACACACCTCCACGTCTTTCTTCCCAAGCCATGTACCTTGAAGACAGCCCCATCCTGACCTACAACTAGTAGCTGACATCTCTAACACTTATCTTTTGAAGACACATTTTTATTGCCATGTTTTTCGTTGCAGCTATTAGAGTTAGAAGCTTACATTTTATATTTTAAATCTGAAGTGTTGCTCTGTGTAATGGCATGAGGGAGACATTATCAGCATCATCATGTAATCTCAAATATTGATCACTCCTTTAATCTAATCCAGGTGCCTCAAACCAGTCTTCCCTTCAGGTAGAAACTATCTGCTTCTCCTTAGTAAGATCACCTGGCTGTGGTGTCTTCTGCTTGTCAGTTCAGAGGATTGTGGGCACCTTTAATTCTGATCAGGTCACAACTATTTCAGTATTCCGCGAATAGTTTAAGAATTCATTATTAACACAATTCAATAAATTTACAATTTGTGTAGTTTTAGAGCTATTAACATTTAGTAGTACATGCTGTCTAGCACATTTCTCATTCAGAAGAATGTCGACCGAGAAATGCTCTTCTGACATATTACACCGTGTGGGTCATCGTTTAAAATTTGAAACACCTACCGGCACATAAATCTTATTTAAAATGTCAAGGCAGAATAGAAAAATTGCACTGGTCTGAGAAGTCCTGCTACCAGAGTACTAAGGACCATCCCTTTTCTCTCTCTGCTTTTCCATATAGATTTTTTTTTGCCTGTATTTACTTGGAGAAAAAGGGGAAATGGAACAGCTGATAATAGGAAGCTCTAGGGAAATTCTGTTTTCCCATCAATTCTTAATCTGCTGCTTTATTTGATTAAGTTCTGGCATAACTTCCTTCTCTAGTCAGAACGTGTTTAATTCCTAAATCTCTGCCTAGCCATCCAAGCATAGCCTAATGTCTTCCCTTTCCCAAATATTTAGAAACAAAGGCTTAATTCTCCCTTCCTAGCTTGTAAGTATGCAGAACCTCCCCACATTTCAGATGCTGGTTGCCCTTTCCAGTCACCAGTGCCTCTCCTTGTACAATTGCAAGCAGTGATTCCCAGAAGAAATCCCTCAGCTCCTTTCAGCGAGGTGCAGGTTCCTCTTCCCTTTTTATTTGGTATCCTTCCAGAATTATTTTAGTAGTAAAAATCCTGCATTTTAAAAACTCATTGAGATTTGGATATTATTATAAATTTAGGTAGGAGCTTAAGTTTAGAGCTCATGATCTAAGTTTTATGGCAAAAATTAAAAAGTCTGACGTGTCGTGAAAAAACTGAGGAACACACAACACTCTGAACATAGACACAGACAGAAGGTCATCTTGATTTTGAAACATATGCAAACAATGGATAAAAGTAGTAACTTTTGTATAAATGGTGCCCAGATGTGGAATCTGCATATCAGAAAATGATGTGGAGCTACTCTCTACAGGGAGACAGGTCATAGAATCATAGGGTTGGAAGGGACCTCCAAAGGTCATCTAGTCAAACCCCTGTGCAGCAGGCAGAGACAACTCTCACTAGATCTGATTGCCCAGAGTCCCTTCAAGCCTGACCTTGAATGTCTCCAGATATGGGGCCTCCACTAGCTCTATAGGCAACCTGTTCCAGGGATCCACCACCCTCAGATTACAGAACATTTTCCTCTTGCCTGTATCTACTCTTTTCCAGCTTAAAACCATGACCCCCCCTGTCTTATCATTCCCTGCCTTTGGCAAGCAGTTCTACCAGCTTGTGTTAGGCTAGCAGTTAAGACAGCTTGTGGACCTGGTGTGCCTCACATGCAACACATCAGCATGTGATTAATGTCATCACACGAGTCTGGATCCACCTGCACAAGCCCATTCAGTCAGGAAAACCTGTCCTCTCAAACTACCAGTTCTGTGATGGGTGAGTGTACTCACTCATTGCTTTATTGATGAAATTAAAAGATGAACATCTAGTTCACTGTCCTTGAGCTGTTTCAGCCTGATAGAAAATGACATCTGTGCTGATGTTACTATCTGGTGAACAATTTGCTTCCTCTTCACCTACCAAAATAATAAACAGTAGGGGATGTTGTATGGAGTCTGCATCACTCAGCCACAGCGATTATAACTGTTCCTGTGCTTCAGACCACTTTGTTTGTCAAATGTGTCTGCAGCTGCACACACACACTTGGTAACACCATTCATAATTTGCAACGCAAATTAGTTTTGTGTGAACGAAATACAAAATCATTCTGCTCTAACACAGTGCTTTTGCAGAGGAGCAAACCTGGGATCTTCAGCCTGCTCAGCCACTAAACCTTGCTTATGACTCAGAACTGCTCGAGAGAATCCAATGCAGAGCCACAAAGATGATGAAGGAAGTGGAACATCTCCCTGGGGAGGAAAGGCTGAGGGAGCTGGGTCTCTTTAGCTTGGAAAAAAGGAGACTGAGAAGTGATCCCATTAATTTTTATAAATATGGAAAGGATGGATGTCAGAAGAATGGAGCCAGGCTCTTCTCAGTGTCATCCAACGACAGGACAAGGGGCAACGGGTGTAAGCTGGAACATAAGAGGTTCCACATCAATATGAGAAGGAACTTCTTCACAGTGAGGGTGGCAGAGCATTGGAAGGGGCTGCCCAGGGGCGTCATGGTGTGTCCTTCTCTGAAGATGTTTAAAACCCTATAGGATATGTTCCTGTGTGACTTGATCTAGGAGGATTGGACTAGATGATCTTTCAAGGTCCCTTCCAATCCCTAACATTCTGTGATTCTGTGACTCTCCCTCAGAGTAACTGAATCCCATAAATGGAATGGGGTCTGGGCTCTGCCAGCAAGGCAGACCTTTTCCAGCTCTGGGATGTTGAAAACCTGTGTGAATATATGAACAAATATTGCTTCAAAAAGAGACAGTGTGTTTGCTTATGTCAAATTAAAGGTCTTTTCTATTTGCTTGTACCGCAATGCGCTTGCCTCCAGGTTTTCAAAACAGTATCAAACTGACATCTCGGTTCTGGAGCTGATGTTTCTAAAGTAAATGGGTGTTCTGAGATACTCAGGAAGTAAACAGTTTATGAACACAGGGATGATATTATCAACAGCATGTCAGTCTTATCTAAAAAGTGTCAAGGAATACTTAATTCTTTTTGTACTCAGCAAATTCCAAACCAACACCTGGAAGATTTTAATTAGGTATAGTCCTTATGGGAAATATGATTATTCATAAAATTTTTTAATAGAAAACATTGTAATTTAGAGGTTAAGAGAAACAAAAAACTTAAAGAGTTGGGGCAAGAGTACTGCCTTAGTTTAAATCAATCTAAGTCTCCATAGGCATGAAATGATCAACTCCTTTTTAGGTGTCTTGAGCAGGTAAGCAGCAGTGCCAGGCTATAAGCTGAGTTTCTGGAATGACACTCAAGTCTGAAAGTAACAAACCGGTTCTACCTGTGAAACTCATCCTAATATGTGACACTCTCATGTAGTATCTGAAAGGAGGTATCCATGAGCTTTCGGGTAGGAAGGTTCTTAGGACAATGTGTCACAAGCAGGGGAAGTACAAGAAAAGTACAAAACAATTGGTCTTGGAGGTGACTTGTGCACTTTGCAGACTATTTTTTTTGGTTTTGTTGTTTGTTTTTTAAACTTTTTTGATGTTTCCAAATAGAAATTTGACTATCAGGGTCACCAGAGACAGTGTTTCAAAAATAGCAGATTAAAGAATTAGCAATTGCAAAGATATAAGCATGCTCCCCAAACAGGGATTGCTTTTCCCCTCTTTCAATAGTTTTCTTTATCAGAATCTCTTTTGAGTTGTGTAAGGAGATTTTTCAAACCCTGGTTTCTCAGATACCTCTGCTACCTTCCAGTTTAGTTCAAGATTTAATTGAAAAGTTCTCTCCTAGGGGTTGGAAAAACTCAACACGTTTGATGTGCCCTCACCCCTTATGCAGGAGTCTTGCTCCTTTGTTACTGGATTCCTTGCTCTTGACATTCCTTGGGTCTAACCCATGCTCAGTTTTCAGAAGAGCTCTTCCTGTGCTTTTCTCTGAATATCCAGCTAACAAAACAGGAATCAAATCAGTGTGGTTGTGTTTCAAAACACCATGGATCACCCCCTTAACCCCCTGCTAACTGTTTTATTGTCCTGCCTTTCATTGTCCCTTGTCCATCTTTCAGATTTGAACCTTCACCTCTCCGCTTTGTGTTCTACCTTCTCCGATTGTGTGTGTCTGCGACTGTATTATTTCAGCAGACACAAAGACAATGTGAAGATAAAGTTCATAAAACTAAATTATACTTTCTATTCAGGAACTGGCCCTGTATTTTACTTCTCAGCAATGTGAGAGACAGAAAAATTAATAGAAGCTGTGTGCTTATCTGGTGATGCCTCATGGGCTTTCAGCCTCTCTCATGACTTGAACAGGTTGATAGATATATACAAAATAAGCTAAATCAAGACAGTTCATCTCTGAAGCATCCTCGTCTAATTCTCTGAACCATCTATGCAGAATCCTTTAGAAGTGTAATAAAAGGTTATAAAGAGGGTTCATAACATTTCTTCAAAATAAAATCCATAATATTTCTTCAAAGAAAAAATAGCTTTAATCTGAATATTTTACTGAAATTCTTCTTTTATTCAATGCATGAAGTAAATGGTTGAAAACTATAATTATGTTGTTTTGCCTGTAAACACATAAAAATGAGTTACTTTACATATGAAAGCTGAGAAACAATCTGAACTCTGCCTTGCTGGAGACCAGTAATGAATCTATTTTAATGCCACAGAAGCACATATAAATGCCCCCGGCAAAATCATGCTTTCATGGAGTTCTCCACAATTTTAACTGATTAGGTGGAGAACAATCTATGATTTCTCTCTGATATAGAAAACAAACCCCAAGGAATTTCAGAAATACAGGGTTCAGATGGTGTATCACAGTCGGTGCTTGGCGGGGAGGTGCACTGGAAGGCGTTGGCCCCACTTTTCCAGTCCTTTCATACTAGGAAAAGTCTGACCATAGATAGAAACTGACCTGGATTGCTGTGGTCTGAACTCAGATCACGTACGATTGTTAATCATTGAACAAACGAGACCTTAATTGCAGCTGTAGCATTAGGGTGTCTTGGTGCAACATCGTGGTTGTAAACACCCTGTCAGTATGGGCTCTTGAAGGAGATTGTGCTTGGTCCCTTGATCAACTATACTGGGTCTTATTACTGTTAAATGTTGAGGGGTTGCTCTCGGTAAAGATGTGTGGTCTTGTTTTTGGGGAGTTTGTTCTACTCCAAGGTCACCTCAATCAAAAGTTGTGGGCCAGAGTTTGGTGGTTGGTGTGCCGAGTGGGTTTTAGTTAGCAGTGCTGATAACTAATTCTGTTTAACTAAGTGGGTTTTCACCGTTGCCAGCAGGTCGGTGATGGTAACCAGTGTGTCCGTTCAGCCGTGCATAAAGGCTGTGGATAATGTGCCTTGAGTTCTGGTTAAGGGTTAGTGGAGGGGATGGCATCCCCAAGTCCTAGCTGAGCAGCACTAGTGAAGCATATGCCATTAATGCAGCAGGCCTTGAAGTAGTGTTATTTCCCTATAGCTCACTGCCCATAGCTGCTCACTGCTAGAGCATCAGCTCTTCACAAAAGTTGCTTCTAAGGTGGCACGCTGGGGACAGTCATGTCATGAGACTTGCCTTTACAATGTTTGTAGTGTTCTGTTTGGAAGAGCATTACAAGTAGTAAATAGAGAAATCTGATAGCGGCACTTCAGCTACCAGCAGTGTTGTCTTTAATATCTTCCTCTCCTAGGCTCTGAGGTTGTGTTATGGAAATTATTGTTGGTAATGGACCAAGAATTTTGAAGCAAGCCAAGGTCACCTAGGGACTCAATATTGTGACATAGACAACGATGAAGAACTGGTCCTTTTTATTTGTGTTCACACAAACTTAAAAGGGAAGTTTTGATCTGAGTTGAGGCATATGGGAGAGAAGGAAGAAGGTTTGAGGGTTACATTTCCTATGGGATATTACATTACTTTAAGAAGAACTTAAAACTTCATAAACTGATAGCTTGATTCAAACCTGAGATTAGTAAGACTAAGAGTGCTGTAAGCAATGCCTGTTAGCATGGAGAAACTCTTATGGACAACTGCTGTTTTTTAGTAACATGAAATCTTTATCAGCTGTTCTTAAAGACCTGAGAGCTCTGGTGATGCTCTCCTGTGTGTGGTTCTACTGCATCCTACAGAAATCACAACAAAACAGAAGAAATCTATTGTATTTTCATTGTATTTTATGAGATAAATTGTCTTTGATAAATCAAAGGTTGGGCCAGATGATCTTTTGAGGTCTCAGTCTGGGCTATGATTCTATTAAATTCTTAATCCAGTAAATTATCAACATAAGAGATAACTTTGTCCTGCATCCTAGCTGCCTTGTGTTAGCTATAGGCTATTGCTGTGTCTCTTCAGAAATCATGGAATGATAGAATCATAGAACAGTTTAGATTGGAAGTGACCTCAGAGATCATCTAGTTCCAACCCTCTTGCCATAAGGAGGGACACTTCTTACTCGGCCAAGTTGCCCAGAGCCCCATCCAACCTGGCCTTGCACACTTCTAGGGATGGAGCAGCCACCAACTCTCAAGGCAACGTGTTCCAGTGATCTACCACTCCCATATTAAATAACATTTTTCTAATGTTCAGGAATTAGTTTAGGTTAATTTCCTAAATGAACTAGCTCTATACATGTGATGTGTAGTTTTGGGGGCAAAATTAACATAGTTTGACAGCAAATATGACCTGTTTTAGCAAACAAGTCTAGTGAAGTGAGTACTGCTACATCTGTATGTACCTTGTACAGCAAGAAGTTCCTGTTCTGTAGGGCATGTAATGACAGGACAAGGGCTCATGGTTTTAAGCTAGAAAATGGTAGATCTAGTCTGGACATCAGGGAAAAGTTATTTAATCTGAGGGTGCTGGATCACTGGAACAGGTTTCCTAGAGAGGTAGTGGAGGCCCCATCCCTGGTGACATTCAAGGTCAGGCTTGATGGGGCTCTGAGCAATCTATTGTAGTTAGAAGTGTCCCTGCTTATTGTAGAGGGGTTGGACTAGAATACCTTTAGCCATCCCTCCCAACCCCATGATTCTATGTTAAGGAACTAGTCCTAACTTTGTCCTGAACAATGATGATCCTCTCTCTTCTGCACTTACTTTCTCCTCACCCCATACTATACTGTGTGTTGCATTGCTTCCGAAACCTCATTTTGCAGTTAGCAGCAAAACTTTTGTGCTGCTTTAGTGTGGCCAGTATGAGTAATTTACAGTTTTAAAGGGCTTCTACGTGCCCTTAACAAAACAGCAATCTAAACAAATTTGTGGAAACAGGGTTGACTTCCTTTAAAAGCTGGATGCTATTATAGCTACAGGATTAAATGAGCTTGGAAATTTTAAGAGGAGATAATCTTGTCCTCTCTTCTGTCACTTAAAAACGACAGGGCCTGTATCCTCCATAGCTTATTTGTTGGAGACTGAGTGGTTATTATCACTTAAAAGTCATGATGGCACAGGGATTGCTTAAGCAAAAGGTGGTGCATTCTTGGTAGGAGAGAAATGTAATCTGTACTTGATGTTCTGATTCAATGTAAATATTATTCATGGCGTATAGCTGAGTCCTCTTCCCTGGTGGTTTTATGGCTTGGGCTTCATTGGTCTTCTATTGCTGAGCTACATCATTTCCTAAATATATCATCTGTATTGGAAGCACTTAGCAAATTCTGGATTGACAGAGTATATGGATCAGTGAAGCTGGAAACCATTTATCTTCTAAATTATCTAAATATATTCTTCCCACCGTGCCTACTTTAGTTGTTATGTTTGGGTCATGGCATATACCAGACAGGCCTCTGTTGGCTTCTTTCTGAAAATTCTTAATATTTTATTGGGTATACCTGAAGAGGAGAAAGCCATCAAAAGGCCTCTCACATTCACTTTCTATCTTGACAAGTACAGCAGCGGATTTTCAGTGGCAATTGCATCCTTGGAGGGCAGAAAAGGGTCACAGCTTATGTCCAAAATGCCAGGCTGATCCTGGCCTGGTGCACGGAATACTGGTATACCATTGGCAAAACTGTGTCTTTCATAAGCCCAAATTTAAATGGAATATCTTTGTGTGGCATTTCTAACCCCATTTCAGTTGCCATTTCATCACAGTCCCCTTGAAGGAGACTGCATTCCATCGTAACTGGTCAGTCTGAATAAAATTTACATTTTTTTTTTCCTGAAATACACAAATTAGGAACACTGAAGCATAGTTTACAAAAGGGATTACAACTTCTACCATAAATTAATTGTGGACAGTTTCAATAGCCTGAGTCAGACCCAGGAGCTGGAAGTCGCGTCACTGGGTTGCGATGCTTCCCAGTTTTGGAGCCCACAGGAATAGCTGAGAGCTATTACCAGGCAGAGGCAAATCAGAGTATTATTTACTGTTTATTTGACATTTCTGTTATGCCTTCTCTGCAAGGAGCTCAGACAACTTCACAGCTAACGAGTGCAGCATCAAAATATTCCTGCCTTCAAGTAAGCCTTGTAACTGATTGCATAAACCACGTCAAGGCTGGTTAGTTCCTCAGTGCAAAGCTCTCCCTGAATGCTGAGAAGTTGGTGCGTTCTCTCTACACCTATTGGTACATACAGATTTCATATTTAAAAATTCTCTGCTCAACGTGCCTTCCCTAACGGGTTTTAAGACGAACCTTCAAGGAACAGGGCTCCTGCTGCTCACTCCATTAGGGTAATGCTATTCATTTAATGGAATCACTCATGATTTACACTGGTATAAGTGGGACCCAGATCTGGGTCTTGACCTTTTTAATGCAAATTCATCAATTCTGTTAGATAAGATATGAAAGGAGCCCATTATGTTCTTCAGACATCTCTTGAAGCAAAACTATTTGATTGGCTCCAGGCAGTAAGAGGCTCCTAATATTTGCAGTTAGCTCTAAGATGAAGTCTTTTGTTGGTGACTGAAGGTTTTCCTGGAGTTATTTATTTTTCATGGTGAGTGATCAGTGACAAGTGCTAATAATGACAGCAGCGAATTCAAAGTTAGAGTTAAGAATGTAAGATTTAAGACTAATGCTTCCTCTGGTGGTGGACTGAGTGCTAAGTGTTTAAACACACACCGTCGTTTAATTCAAAACATTTTATTCTCCTTTAAAATCTATACTTTGATGTTGATCTGACAGTGGTGCAAATGAGAAGGTTACAGAGGTCTCTCTGATGTAAAATCAAAGTGGATTCGGAAGCCCAGTGCAGATACTGGGCTAGTGTAAAATACAGAGGATGTGAACATAACAAATAGGTGGCATGCACAAAAGTATATCATGTGCCAAATGTCTACAGTACTGCAAATTAACTGCTGTGGCAGGAGAGCTAGCAGTGGTGTTCAGAATGGAAAAGCAGAACCTGATTACAGAGATCATAAAATAATCCTCTCCCTTGATCTTTGGCTCCCTAAACCGGGAGAGGCAGAAGGAGCCGGCTCTGAACAATCTTTTATTGGTGATGGATGTGGCACTGCTTTGTCCACTAAAATCACTGATTTACTAACAGGAAAAAAATAAATCTTTTGTGATGACACCAACCCTTCTAACCTGCTAGAGAAAGTGCAAACGGATGGGTATCTCTGTGAGTGAGAGTGATGAAAACAGGCTAGAGAAATACCAGTAGTGTCTGATGAGAACTAATATTGCAACGTGCAGTAACACCACCGGCACCCCACATTAGGATATATTTATTTTCTTTGTGCCAAGAATATGACCAATGGTACAGCATGAGGTGATTTAACAGGTCTGCCTCCTCTAACAGAAAGGTAACAGATATTTTATACAAATGTGAAATGTGCCCAGAGTAGCCTGGACAGATTTAAATTCTTTCGCCTTTCCACTTTACTGCAATGCCAGAGAAATTAAGGGACTTTTGATCCTACTACTAAATTTTTTTTAAAATGTAGGACATCTGCTTTATGGATTTTGAAGGAAGAGAAATAGGGATTTTTTTTCATTCTGGTATGAGAATGTGTTTTTAAAAATAATTTCCCTTTATATATGAAATTTCATTCTGGCTTTGATACTGGTGATATTTTTTCCATAAGACTAATGTGCTTCAAGAACAATGGGAACTCATTCTGGTTGATTTAAACTGGTACCCACTACTGAAATAAGTCAGGTAAAACATGTAAGTGTGAGCAGAATGAGACCTGCTATTTTGGTGTGTATGGCTCAGAAACTGTGTTGGCAGAGCAAGTAAATATAGCTCAGGAGCTTATTTGTGCAGTTACATAGTTTGCAGCAGGTCAAGTACATCACAGAGTCACAGAACGTTAGGGACTGGAACTGACCTTGAAAGATCATCTAGTCCAATCCCCCTGACACAGCAGGATCACCTAGACCAAGTCGCACAGGAGCACATCAAGGCGGGTCTTAAGCATCTCCAGAGATTGAGACTTCACAACTTCCCTGGGCAGCCCCTTCCAGTGCTCTGTCACCCTCACCGGGAAGAAGTTCCTTCTGATATTTATATGGAACCTCACACCCATTGCCCCTCGTCCTATCACTAGATAACATTGAGAAGAGCCTGGCTCCATCCTCCTGACACCCATCCTTCACCTATTTAAAAACATAAATGAAATCACCCCTCAGTCTCCTCTTCTTTAAGCTAAACAGACCCACCTCTCTCAGCCTTTCCACATAAGGTAGGTGTTCCACTCCCTTCATCATCCTCATTGCTCTATGCTGGACTCCCTCCAGCAACTCTGTGTCCTTCTTGGACTGACTGGACACAATACTCCACATGTGGTCTGACTAGAAGAGAGTAGAGGGGGAGAAGAAACTCTCTCGATCTGTTAACCATCTCCCTTCTGATCCACCCCAGGATGCCATTGACCCTCTTGGCCACAAGGGGCACATTGCTGGCTCCTGGTCATCCTGCTGTCCACTAGAACAATTGTCCCTGTTATATTTCAGTAAATTTCTCTCTGCCCAACTCTCCAGCCTGTTCAGGTCTCGCTGAATGGCAGCACAGTCTCCTGGGGTGTCGGCGACACCACCAGCTTTGTGTCGTCAGCAAACTTGCTGACAGTGCACCCTAATCCCTCATCCAAGTCATTAATGAATAGATTGAACAGGACTGGTCCCAGTACTGACCCTTGGGGGACTCCACTAGATACAGGCCGCCAACTAGACTCTGTCCCATTGACCACTACTCTCTGGCTTCTATCCTGCAGCCAGTTCCTGATCCACCTCACTACCCAATCATCCAGTCCACTCTGCCTCAGCTTGGCTGCAAGGATGCTGTGGCAGACTGTGTCAAATGCCTTACTCAAGTCAAGATACACAAAAGATAAATACCCATCAGATACTGATGCTTGAGAAAATGGTACTCTGTTGATTATAAATCTAAATTGAAGGACTTTTGGGTGCAGCTCATCAAATACTGATTTAGGAAGCAATTTTCTTTTGGCATATTTTTTCTTCTGAGTAGTCTACAAAGGCAGTTGGATAAGTTTTCCAGTAAAAAACTCCCAAACTTATCCCTTAATCCTTAAATCACAATTGAGTAGAACTTCATGTCAAAAGCAGCCAATAGAAGTACAAAATAGGGATTAGCAAGAGTGCTTTTAGATTAAAATTACTAGAGCAGGAAAGAAGTGGCACGTAATCTCAGTTCCTTCACAAGCACGATGGTGAGCTGAAGAGTATTTGTTCTGTTTCATTTGAAGACAGATGGCCTAGGTTATGAGGGAGAGAAGCTATTGTTCTAGCGGGGAGGATTTCACAATCATCATAATCCATAACCACGTAAATTTAATTGAAAGTTCATTCTTTTTTGCCTGATATCTTTTAATCGCCACGCTTTACAATACGTCTGCTTCAACTACCAAAGCACATGGGAAAGAGAGTTAAACCAATCACTTTGGTTGTAAATTAGGCTGCTTGTACAGCTGCTGCAATTGCTTTCATTTCTAAATATTAAAACAAATGACTACTCTTGTTTAACCTTGAGGCACAAGATTCTCATCATTTATACTGTGATATAATTCACAGGAGTGAATGTAAGGTTCTTAGGGAACAAAAAATAATTCCTCTTCATTCCCTCCCCAAAGTGCTCAAGCTGGTTGAATGGCCATGAAGTCCTGGACTCACTTTGTATGTTTGAGAGGAAAAAACCCAGCCTCTAATATACAGCTCGCTTTTGAAAGAATCATGTATTAGTTTCAGATCCTGGTACTCGGGATATTTCTTAAACCTTGCCTGGAGTTGTGTATGACAAGCATGAATCACAGCGAACAGCAACTGCTGTCTGCACTTCCTTTTTAGAACACACACGACTTTACTGGTTAATGTCTATATAAGCACAGTGTAAGTGTGTCTGATTTACTGCACCAATACCTACAGCTGCAGACTATCTGTTCTACTCAACAGCATTTGAATGACCTTCTGTATGTCCCATTATCCCGTTAATGACAAGGCGCAGCCCTGTGCAGTGGCAGAAATGTTAGTTTATTTATATGCACAATGATTGCTTTTCCTTTTTTTTGCTCAACCACTTTTACAGATTTACTAGGCTATAGAGGAATCAATAGCTGACTTAGGGACTCTGACAGACTAAGTAATACTTTGTACATACTCATTGCCAAAGAAAGAAAAATGTTGGGTTTATTTTTGTGACCTTTACATTCAGAGAACTGGCTAAAATCAATTTATAGTTCAAAGAGATTGGATGATACCTACACTAAGCAGGAAAATTGCTTCCACTTTGCTAGCGTGCATTAAAATACAACACCAAGGTAACAGACATTGGTTTGGATACAGACTGGGGGAGTGAAGATGGCTCTGTCATCTGTAGGAGATTGGGGAACAATCTGACAGGTTTCAAGCCAATCTGTCTTGAATACTTAAGACAAAGATTTAGAAGGAGGAATTTGACCTAGTAACTACTTTTATTAAGGAATAAACATGAGTTCTCTTGGCAAATCACTCTGAGCAGTAAAAAGGGGACATCCATCCAGACTGTCCCCAGAGAACCACACATTGAATTATGAGAATTTCATTGAGAGAGAGCAGGATGGCATGACTGATGAGTGGTTGCTACGCTATTGCTGCTTTCTGCCTGAGGTCAGGACCCAGGTTTTTTTTTTTTTATCACAGTGGAAGACCTCTTCTAATAATCAGTCCTCAGAGATTAATGGGACCAGAGTTTCAGAGCTCCCTATGGAAGATTATTGCTTAGGCTACAAATGAAACTACTGAAAGGCTTTAATTATCTGTTGCCTTTAGTTGTTGCTATAGTTGTTCTTGCATGACACTTTGTTTATCGTCATCTTCACAGGTCACCTTGGGGAGCAGATGCCTTGCAGCAAAAGAATTAGGAAAGACAGAAAGCAGAGAGATACTGGCATGTGTCATGTTCTGATCTTACTGAGGAGGGAACATGTATTTAAATCCTATGCCAGTGCTGTGGCAGAGATACAGATGTGGTGATTCGTATCATCTAGTAACTCCTGTCATGAAGAATTCTCCCTGGTAGCAAATGAGGAGGTTAATCTACTGAATTTCGACTCATAGGGCCAGGTATTTCTGAAATAAGACCTGGTAGCTCTTCATCAGGTAAGAAAGAACAAGAAAAAGCCTTCAGGGTTTGATTCTGAAGTGCATTGCATTGTAATGCCATACTAGTTCATGTTTTCTTACAGCCTTTGTATGCAAAAGCTTTCTAAAATACTTGGAAAACAATGAGAAGGTACCTGGTCTGGGGACTTTGGTGCAAATTCGACCATTTCCAAAAAAGCCTGCTGGACATCGGCCACAGACGTAACCAACGTAAGGGGGTTTCCGATCAAAACACAACACTCCGGGAAAACATGGCCTGTTGGCACAGGTAGTGATGGGTGATGGGGGTGCTGCGTGGCCTGAAAAAGAAGGGAGTTCATGTGTGTTTATTTTTATTTTCTGAAATTAAATCCTGATATAAAATGAAGCAGTGACTGCTTGAGCCCAGCTAAATCTTTTAACTGCTTTTATTCTTTCAAAGTCTAATTAACGCAGAATGTTCCCAAACTTTGAGCCAAACAAGAGAATGTCCTGTAGGCACAGTGTAACAGAACAGCTGTTTCTCATTAAGGCAAGATTTATTAGTTCTCTAATCACATGTTTTCAAGTTTATTACTCAAAGTTGTTTGGCATTTATCGCGGATAATATAGAAACTGTAATTTTTAGCATAAGTAGAAGATGAACTAGGTGAGAAACTGTATTATTTGACATCCTTTTGGTCTTTTGTAATTGCAAAGTACTCATCAAAGCTCACAGTGCATCTATCCTACCTTTAAAAACACACTGTCAAGTGCATGTGTTTCTGATCTAGAAATCATCCTTAAGGTGCCAGACCTTGCGTGATAGGAGACTACTTCAATTATCTTAGAGCTATGTGCAAAATTTAACGCTTTGGTAGTATATAATATTTTATCACTTATGATGTCACGAGTAGCAAGTGTATATGAACTGCCTGTGAAGTATTTAATAGTGTCAAGGCAGAGAAGAGATGATGAATAAAATCTTAATGATGGTCGTAGATCTTTTTTAATTGCCTCCAGCGAGGTCTCCATCATGCTTCTCAAGTATTTTCAAGATTATTCTTGCGGCTTACCTACAGCATTATGAAGGATACCTGTACGAGGCAAGTTCTGCTCAGGTGTTGGCTGGCCTGGTACAGATATAAAAACAGAAGATGAAGAAAGAAATACATATGTTCTTTTACACATGACCCTACACAACAGATGTGCCCAGTCCACATTTTCCCCCACTGTCTTCTTTCACTAGAAAATCAACTAAACATACAACCCTCATTAGAACTATTGTGCACACCCAAGTTAGAGAGAGCTGTAGTGCTCTGCCTCTGGGGAAAGCAACTGCCAGAGTCAAGCTCTTCAAAACTTGATCTTCACTTATGGTCAAAACTCTATGTTAACTCACTGATTGTCCATCAAGTAGTGAAATAAAAATGTCAGTGTCTCTTGGCTATGGCAAGCTGGCACAAGCTGTCATTATCATCTTGCGTTCCCTTCACCACTAAGACTGGGAGTGACTTTATTCTCCTTCAGAAATGGGATGATTTCTAGTTAAGCCTGACCACTCTGGTTGCTATTGCTTGAGTGTTGCCTTCCATGTGAAATAGCTCAGCAGCAATCCACAGTCTGATGAACTGAGGGTCTTTTTCCAGTTCTACTATTATTTTTGATGATGTACTATAAACATTTATCTGTAATGCTAAGATAATAAATGATTTCTGATATAAACTGCAGCAAATGAATGAGATTTGATACCTTAGGATACCTACCATGTCTACCACTTTTGTTAAAATTCTTAATTACAGGAGAATCCTTTGCCCCTAAGGATTGCAGCAGCTGCTTAACCTCCGTCATGTTCAAATCACCTTTGCCGCTGCCTTTTTCAGTGCTTAAAGCTTTTGTAACCTCAGCAGCAAACACAGCTGTGAAAAGAAAGCACCAAGACAAGGAAACAAGGTGGTAGAGCTTAGCTGTGATTGATGATAAAAAACCAACAGGAACAGCAAATCAGATAACCTGACACAAGTTTGTTCTGGAAGCCAACCATCAAGCAAACAAAGGCAAATCAGGTGAGTCAGCTGCTGACGTGCAGCAGAGCTTCAGCACAAATACAGAAAAAATTACCCTGCCCAAACTTTGCTAATCTGGGAGATGTACTTAGTATGCACAGCAGTCTTTTACTGAGCTAAGGACATGAAGAAGGTCCCTGTGTACCAGACAGCATTGTTACTGGGATGAGGATGCCTACACTCCACCCTGGGACCCCTGCTTTGTCTGGTTCCTGCCTCCTTGAAAGCTTCTCTCTGAAAATGTACTGTGCATGTTCTCTGGCTTTGGGGAGTTCTGCTGCAAACTTTGTATGTGTCAGAATACCTGTGCGAAGTACACACACATATAAAGAGGAAGAATGATTGATGGAGAGTCTAAAAACCTTGATTGCAGCATGATTCTCAGATAACTAATTTAATTACTTAGGGATTATGTAGCAAGTTAAATGACAATTGCCCTAGATCTCTTGGGTAGTTCTGTAGTCTTAACAGAGGCAGAGCTCTGTGTGTGTGTGAGCTGAGTGTGACTCTACACATGCTAAGAAATGCAGTGGGCTGTAGCCCACTCAGAGAAGTATAAAGTTCCTTCAGATTGTTCCTCCTTCATCCCAGAAGCCTTTATATTCTGCTTAAACAAGGGAAGAATCCGTAGGTCTGACAAGTCTGTGTATCAGAACCACAAAGATTTATTTCTGTCTTATTTTGGGTGGACAAGGAAGCCTTCAGTTTTATTCCTTCTAATAGATGTGCATTTTGGAAGTAGAGAAATCTTTCTGTAATTTAAAAATGCAAAAGGAGACATGACATTTCTGATGTGTCTTTGAAAAGTCAGTCTTTGTATATCTGTTTCTAACTGGTCAAGTAAAGAGTCAAACAGATGCAAAATCACCTTGAAATAACCAATGCTAGTAAAGATAACAGTCTATACAGATGTTTGGCAATATGATTGAAGGGGTATTTGTTAAATCTGGCAATAGCAGTAACAGGATACTGCACTTACAGGTTAATCCTTTTACATCAGCTCATTTCTTTCCCCTTTAGTAGTCTGTTTGAGGAAAAGCTAATATCTGCACAGTTCATATCTGTGCTTCTTGGATTTCTTTGGAAACACCAACAAAGAAATGCAAAATACTTCAAGTGTTGATTTCTGGCCTTCTGGCCAATAATATGTTCATTCTGGAGAAGACTTGTTATGACTGAACCAAACAGAGTGTGAGTAGATTTTAACTCATGCACTGGAGAGGTCTCAGTAGAGTACAAAATCGCTGTAGTCACCCTGCTGAAAACTGTTGCCCCAAAACAAATACTGAGCAGGTGTACAGTTGTTCCTGGCCATTTCCCTCATTGGTTTGGGTCTGCGGCGTGACTCTATGCCAAGCATGAGCTCAGCAGCTGTCAAGAGTGTCCTCGAATGGAAGTACATCTTGGCAAAACTGGTGAAAGGATGTGAAGGACTTGCACATCAACCTTCTTCCTTTTACCCTACATCCCGCTTACAGGGCATTTGCCCAAACCACAAAAATCCTGAGGGTGCTCCCCAAATGCTTGTTAGTGGATGCTATATGTAGAAGTAAACTAGGGGAGTAAATAAAATGTAGGAGTAAATAGGGAATGCCCTTGGCAAATTATCTAGCTGTATCTGGAAAATATTCTTCTGTGTGCTGTGGTGTTCTTTCTAACCAAAATGAAACCAAACTGCTGTGAAAAATAGCAGAGACCAATTTGCAATTATTCTTATTAATCTAACATGACAATAGTCTGCTTTATATATTTTTGGCCCATAATAGAAGCGAGTGGCAAAGTACTCAAATAAGGATAATAGTAGTAGAACTGAACCCATTTCCCCCCTTCATCTATTACAGTAAAACATGCAAAACGCTTACATTTGCAAGTTATACCATTTCCCTCCATCCCACTGGGGCAAACTCCACATGTATAGGATCCAAAGGTATTCGTACAAGACACTCCAGGAAAACAAAGACTCTCTTCACATTCATTCCTGTCTTCCTGACAAGTAAGCCCTGTGGCAAAACAAAAGGGAGGACAATAATCAGGAGAGGCTCCCTGTTTATTCCTCAGCTCAAATGTTGAAGCAGACTAAGGCTTCTCAGCTGTAAACTCATTGCAGGGTTCGTCATTCAAGCTGGAGCCAAATTCCCCACTGTCTCACTTAAATCTGCTTTATCACACTGTTTATTACTGTCATTATTGGCACCAGAAGTAGGGAACTTGAGACTACAGCTTGCAGAAATTGTGCATATTAAACAAGTGATTTCCCCTGCATTCCACATCTTTGCTGCTGCTTTTGCTGTCTTTTTTATGTGAGATCTGTGTCATATGCTGGAGAAGCCAATGAATGTCACCATTCTGGCTTCAAGATACGAAGACCCACGTACTGACCCGTTGTGCAAACCTCATGTAACTCACTAACTGAACCAGCCTGATAGAATCTGGATGAAGGTAAACCTTACAAAATGATCAGACTTTTTAAAAAAGCCTTTTTTTTTTTCTATTTAAAATGAAAATTTGGAGAAACATTCTGAAAATGTTTCTGAGCCACCCTGCTAGTGTAACTGAAGTTAAGCTTCTACAGGATCTGCACCCAAAACAATGTCTTGACTATTACTCATTTTGGAAACAGGGTTTTAAAATCCCTTGAAGGAACTGATATTCAAATTCCAACTCTGGATGATTTAATGGATACCTGTAGGGGAAGGTGACCCAAAAGTTAAAATTACTGTCTGAACAGCAAATGATGTAATCACATATAATGCTGTTAAAACCTCCCTCAGGCTTCAGCTATACGTGCTGCTGCCTCTGTGCTCTTGAGAAAACTTGCTTGGCTGCTGCTGGTTACCAGAATATTGCAGCCCTGATAGCAGGTTGTAAACTATGCATGTCACCTCTGTTAAAGCATGTCCTTTGTCCCTTGTGGAGACTGGGACAGCTTCTGGAGAGCCCAGGTACCAGCTTCAGGACATACCGCAAGGTACAGGAAAGCTTGTTCCATATCTGATATGTTGCTTTATCATGAAAGAAGGATAAAAGGGTTTTTTTCTTTCTTCAAGAAATAAATTTGTCAGAGTGGAATGAATTACAGCATGAGAAAACCAGAGCATTATTAATTCATCTCCTACAACACACCCTCTCATTGCTTCACCATTTCAGATAGCTTCCCCTTCTCCTTTACCGTTAAAATAGCATCTCCATGTAAAAAAAAATAAAATTGAAGTCTGTAATGACTGAGCTGCTTAAAACAGCTGGTGACATCACCTTCTCCTGCCCGATTTGTCTTGTGGAGAAAACAAGAACAGCAGCACAAAAGCCACATCCCTTTTCTAGTGCCTTCTCAAGTTATGTTGTTCTGCTTTTGCATAGCTTGTTTCTTTCATCTACATTGGACATCACACAGTTCTGCAGGGCTTAACTCACTGTGTTTCCTCCCCTGTTGCCTTTTAGAGTGCTCTTTCTTTCTGTTGTACAATTTCATTAGCAAGTTTGAGCATCAGGCTGATTTTTCTCTGATTCAGGTTTCTGATGATGTACTAGGAAATTCTTCGACATCACATTATGGAAACTATTGAATGACTGATGCTCTGGTTAGATTAGTGATTATTTTCTTTCTGCGACTATCATTTAAAGATTAAACATGGTATCACAAACAGTGAAAGAAGGAACTAGCTCCCAGTTTCAGCAGCAACAGCCTCAGTCCCCTCTCTTCACATTTATGTGCTCTATTTTGCTGCAAAGGCCTGGCTTCAAAATCTCAAAGAGAAATTCCAAAAACTAAGAATGCCATCAGTTACGAGCTAAATTTTAAAATTCAGCCACTCCATTGATTTTTGTAACGTGAAGGCAGAACTGTGCAAGCACTTCTTTTCACTCAGAGAGACTTGAGTTTGCACAGTATCTGATCAATTTGGGCACAGCGATAATCCAGCTGAGTCCAAGGACAAATGTTTGCAAAGTCTGAAATTTGCCTGAAGGTTGCTGAAGAAGCAGCAGAAAGGGACAGAAAACTGTCTGCGCTGTGAAATGTCAGTGATTCTGTTTGCGTGACCTCCAGGGCATTGCAGTACAAGGGGGTCTCAGTTCCCTTGGCACTCCTACAGTACAAATAAAAACAATGGGAATAAAAGGTTCAGGTTGAAACATCAGTTTCTGTGCCAGCTCTATTTCCCCAGCCCCACATGGCAAACTGGCTGAGAAGATAAAGTCCTTCTATGCCTTGAGAGAAGCTGACCAGCTACAGAGGCAGAGGGAGACTTTTTGACTGTGTTTGCATTAGGTTGCTGCTAAAGGAACAGACAACCTCAGTTAGGAACTCTGTGCTTAGTGCAAACTCTGAACAAATATTGGTGTTTTCTACAATTCCCTGAAAAGTAAATTAAGATTGCAGTTCCATCGTCCTCCCTGCCCCCTAATTGTGTATTAATTGCTGATATGTGGGGAAACAACTGCTTCTGTGACTGGCATACTGTTTTCAAGGATGGGTTCTGTTCTTAGGTAGGTGATGTTCTTCCTTTCAGTGGCCAAAAGAATAACAAAGCAGGATTTTCTTGCTGAAGAAAATAGATTGACGTTGAAACAGTGGGATTTTTGTATTATCAGTGGGATAAATGGACATAAATCACTGCAGAATTTTAAAGGAGTAAGAATTTTTAGACAAGAAGTCTTATAAGGAGCTGCTGAGAGAACTGGTGCTGTTTAGTCTGTGGAAGAGGAAGCTGAAGCGGAGGCCTTACTGCCCTCTCTGGCTACTTGAAGAGACATTGAAGAGAGGTAGGTGGGTGCTGGTCTCTTCTCACAGGTAATTAGTGATAGAACAAGACTTGAGAGCCCCAAACTGCACCAGAGGAGAGTTAGGCTGGACAGGAGGATAAATTTTCTTACTGAAAGAGTGATCAGGGAACAGGCTGCCTGGGGAGACTGTTGAGTCACCACCCCTGGATCCGCTTAAAGATCATTTCAATGAGATGCTTAGAGATCTAGTCTAGTGGTGAACTTGGTAGTGTAGAGTTATGGGCTGGACTTGATGATCTCAAGGTCTTTTCCAACCTGAATGATTCTGTGATTCTGTGAGTCCTGGAGTTAATCTTCTCTCAGATATTCCAAAGCCTTGTTCCCATTTCAACATTACACCCTCACGCTGCCTCAGAGACAACAACAGGTCTAAATTTCTACCGCTTAGCAACAGACTGTGTTCCCTGTGCTGCTGCTTCTCTTGAAGTGATGTTTGGGAAGCTCTCAAAAGACTTATTTTTTTTCTTTCTACTACCTGTTCCCTATCGTTTGTAAAGATTTGATGGTGAAGTGGTGCTGTCACTGGAGCAGTATAGCATTGCCTTCTCATTAGATTATTGATGGTTTTCTGGGGAATTGAGACATAAACACAGCATCAGAGATGAGCTTTTATTGTTTGTCACCGAACCTGCCCTGAAGTAAAAGCATCTTCTTCCCAGCTGACTTGCAGCTCTGCTTGCCTGTGATTTTTCACTTGCTATTAAAATTTGGAGAGGTATTCCTATTTCACTCAATCATTTATTATTTTTAATAGTTTTATTTCTATTGTTACTTGTATTTTAGCATTTCAGGCCGGGGATGAACAGCAAATCAAATGCACTTCTATTTAACCTGACAAGAATTAAAGGTTGTGTTTCTCTGGCCATCAAGGTGTCCTGTGCCCTTGACTCTAGAGTCAGCTGCATGTTGCATTCAAACATGTTGTTTTCAAGCATTTGATTATTTAATTCTTGGCTGTGTAAGAATGAGGACCCAATTTCAGAATATGCTTCACGTGGATTTATCAACAATGCATCATAATTATGTCAGACTGTTTTGTGTGGAATAATAGAGCTTGATTTCGCTCCATCTACATGCAAAGCCACAGGAAGTGAGAAGAGCAGCAGAATGAAACTACTGAAGATCAAACAGCAGGAGCTGATCCACTGGAATTATATTGCTTTTTGTTCATATAATCCCCCTCCTTTCAGGCATTAAATAATTATTTCATTGTATATCTCCAAATAGAGCCTGAAATGTTCCAGACCCAGAGCAGCCTAAAGCGGCCAACTTGGGTCTAATGAATTCAGTCATGCTTCTGTATGTGAACACACTGGGGGTTTTGACAGATTCAAGGACTGAAATCTGAGCTCAGCTTTAAGGTGTTTGTTTTCTTACCCTGCTTTTGAAATGGTTCTGAGCCCAGAAATGTTCTGACATAGTTCTCTTGTGGGAGATTAAGTTGACAAGAATGGACAGCAGCCTGGATGTGTGGGTGTTGCATTAACTAACTCTTTGCTAAGATAAGCAAGAGTCCGGTCTGAAAATCCCATTTAACTCCTGTATGTTCAGATTTACCTTATAGCTCCTGAAGAACTAAACTAGAAATGAAAAGACAACGTCTGTGAAACTCCAGAAGACGTGCTAAGGACATTGTGAAAATCTGTTATGTTGGAAGAGTGATGTTACAAGCAGCTGGACTGTGGGTCCTAGCTTGGAGGAGGTGGCAGGCACTCTACAAGACCCAAGAGTGACTTAGCTCAGCCAAATCACATCAGCTTAATGCAGCAGAGGATCTGATGGCTGACTGTGCTGGTCCCAGTCTGCAGAGTACTGGGAAGTTGTTGTTCAGGTACTGCTACAGTGCTTTTTCACTTGTGTCCTGAGATCAGTGAGGCTGAGTATAAATTGCATTATAGGTCCACACAAGTTCTCTCCTCTTCTATGTTATCTATTAGGTGCTTCCCTTCCTCCTCATACTTCAGACCTCTGCTCCATTACTGCTTGCATTGTGTATCTCACATCTACCTCTTTGGCTGCACTGCATATTCTTTTCTATCTGTTTCCATCCTGCTCTTCTAGAAGAATCTTTTTTTTTGGTGTACTGATCATCCCTCTTCCCTTCATCTCTTAAAATCATCTTGTGGCCACCCTAAACAGTTTAAAGGTGATTTTGTTCCATCAGCACGTCTGAAGACCACATGGCCTTGTGATTGTCTAATGCTGAAATTTAAGGAAGCTTCAAGAGGGACTAAAGGACAATTTATTTTGGTGTGTTTTCCATGTCTGTTTCTCCTTCCCAGACCTAGAAAGAGAATTAATTCCCAGTTCTTCTGGCTTAATTCAGCCTAACCCTCTGAAATGCAAAAGGGTCCAGATCTTTGCTCTTAGACTTTTCTACTCATCTTCTCCTAGCTCATCTCACAGATGGACAAATCCATGGAAAAAAAGGTTGAGTCAGCTGAGACCAGGAAGGTTCACAGCCTCCTTGTGTGATCAGCCCATGACCACAGGTCACTTTCCCTTCTGTGAGCATGGATAGTTAGGTAGTTGGTTTTGCGTGTTTCGTCTGACTAAAGCAAAGACACAAGAAGAGAGGACGAGGTTTATGTAGTCCATTTGGCAGATCCTTGTGGTCATGCTGCACTCAAAAGCTCCTGTAGCACAATATCTCTTGTAAAATCAGAGGTGGAAACAGAGAGGTTACCTCCCAGGCCAGGGGGACATTTACAGAAGTAGCCATCCACAGTGTCCACACATGTTCCGCTGCCACAGGGTTTTGATCTGCAATCATTAATATCTTCCTGGCAAAATTCTCCATCAAATCCATTTGGACATAAGCACAGGTATTCACCGAGGCCTGGAGGGAATTTGATATTAGTAACACATGTTCCACCATTGAGGCAGTTGCAGGGCTTCACTCCAACCTGAAGGAAAAAGGAAGTTGTGGTAAGATTCATAGAATCATGGAATCATTAGGGATTGGAAGAGACCTCGAAAGATCATGTAGTCCAATCCCCCTACCAGAGAAGGACCACCTAGACCAAGTAGCACAGGACCATGTTCAGGTGGGATTTAGACCTCTCCAGAGAAGCAGACTCCACAACTCTTCTGGGCATCCTGTTCCAGTGCTCCATCACCCTCACTGTGAAGAAGTTCCTTCTGATATTTATATGGAACCTCCGCTGACTAATCGGAGCGAGAGGCGCGTTGTTACCTTTGAGGGGAGGGCACATCTGCCATGCACGCATCTTTTGTGCTGGGATGTAAACTCGCATTAGCTGCTTTCCTTTGTCCAGACAGACAGATGGTATCATACTCAGCGTGCTTATTTATTCTGCTGAAAGCTTGACTTGAAAGAGATTTTTTTGGCATCATTTAGGGGCACAGTCTAGGTTCTCATAAGAGAAAAAAACATTTGCTGTAGCAGCGGTTTTTCCATACTATCTGAGGGCAGCATTTGTTTCTTACTCTTCAAAAGAAGAAATGAAAAGTCTTTTCTCCCTGCCTGCCCGCCCTCCTTATTGTTTCACATCACAGATGGCTCCTGGGCAGGAGCAGGACTGTGGCATTCCTTGGCTGGTCTCTCTGTTCAAGGAAGAAAAGACCGAAGCTGTATTTGACATAGGTACAAGAACATCATTTTAGCAGATTCACACCTCTGTGTTATCTCACCTAGTCTGAAATGTTTCAGTTAAAGCTATGTCTAGTCTCCAGTTTCTCCTTTGCAGTGTGGGTTCAGCAGACTGGTATTTTTGATAATAATGGTTTGAATCAGTGAAAAATAGGAATAAAAATCTTTTCTTCACAAAACCATCCTTACGTGAAGAGTCTGCATCCCACTTCATTAGCCCGTCCTATCGCAGGATTAATGTCAGGCTACACAATAAAGACAAAGCAATGCACAGGCACTGCCAAGGCACTTAAAGTGTGGAGTAACGACGTAAGAGCAAGACATCCGCTAAAAATATCATTGAGAATGAGTTATAATCTCCCTTTTATAGCTAAAACTTGGTCTTTCATGTTATATGCTTTTCTCTGCAATCCAAATGCAGAATGTGAATTTTAAAGCAGATTAATGAACCATTAAAAGGCTCTGCAAAAGTGTGCTTTCAAGCTGCAATCAATAGCACTCCCTCTTGTTCCTTGTATATATAGTTTCTATGTTCTCAGAGATATTTATTCTGTTAATTGATCATTCTTGCTGTGCTGGATAATGTACACTTTTTAGGAAACAGCTGAAGTCTTCATTTTCAGGACAGTAACAAATTATTAGCTGTAATGACAATTGCACCAAAACAACAGCATGATAAACAGGTTTGTTTTGGTTTTCCTTACCTCAACAGAGTATCTGCTCCACGCATTGCATTCGTCTGACACAGTGAATTCAAAGGTCTGCATTTCTTCCGAGTCAACTTTCCAGATAAGAAGGCCAGCAGGAGAGAGCCTGGCATCCTGTGGCCCAGCCTCTAAGATGAATAGCACCGCTGACCCTTCTGGATCCACTGCTATTAACTGGTAAACAAAATTCTCACCAATAAATGTCAGCAGCTGGCTGGAGGGGGCCTGGAACACAGGAGGCAGGTTGTCTAAACAGCAAAAATGAAACCATGATTACGTAAATACCAGCTTCTCCCATGTAAGGATTCACAGAGCAGGTCTTTGTAGGAGCGCTCTCAAAGACAAGGTACAGAACGTATCCTGAGACGGGCACAGGAAGCAGTTAAGACACCACAGGCAGCAAAGGGCTTTACCAAGACTACACCTGCTCCTCTTGTTTTGTTTTCATGCCCATTCTGAACTTTGGTTGCTTCTAACGTGAGGAGACCACACATGATTTTAATAGCCTTCCACTACTCCCCTAATTCTTACTAAAGTTTAATTAATTGGATTTCTAATACGTGTATGTTTTTATTCTACCTAGCACTCTATTTATCCATTTAAATACCACTAAATCAAATCTTAAAATGATGAATGACAAATGAATTGGATAGACAAGTTGGGTTTTTGGGTAGAAAGAGTGTAATTTTTCCATGGATCAGATTCCCCTGCCTTTACAGACAAATAGTGATTAAGCCTGAGCAGTTTGACTGACTCCAGCTGGACATTTGATCAGAAGTAAGTGTTCTCAGTGGCAGCAGAGGCATATCGGTGGTGCTGATATATCCCCAGTGACAGTAGTGCATATTGTGTCAACATCGGCATCGCTATTCTAGCTTTAATTTACCTTCAGTACTTCTTTAACGAAGATAAAAGCCTAATTGTACAGGGCTATTTTACAGTAGAAGAAAACCACTACCTGAAGATACTTATGTACGGGCAAGGAGGATGAGGCAGAGAAAACTATCACATTTTACAGGTAGAAATGAAGGAAAGGAAGACTGGATGAGTGCCCTGAGGTGACAGCAGCTCTCTGCAGGGCTGGGAATTTAATCTCCACATGCTCTCTCAAGCCACATTTCCTTTTTAACCCACAGTACAAATTGATGTGTATTGATATTTAAAGGAATCCTCTCACAGTGTAGTTTGACCATCGTTATATTTAATGTAAGGTATGTTTCTAATACTGAGGATTAATTTCAAGTCGCACTCTAAAACCATGAGGTGTATACGATCTCTCATAAGGACTGCATTATGCTTGTGGAAAGTCATCATTAGGGTGTTTGTTTTTGTCAGAGTTTGCTTTTCATAGCATGTCTCACATTATGCAATTATTTAAATGTGTCTCTCTACTCATTTCTGCTGTGCCACCAGACCTTTCTAAACTGCTTGTCCAGCAGATTGTCCAGCCATAGCTGCTGAAAGCTTCCATCTATTAATTTACCTTATATTTCCCAAACACTTAAACCATGGAGCCCATAAAAGTTGTGCCCAAAGTAATCAATGAAATATTGATGCTGTGCGTGCATTTACCAATAAACACAAAGGTGTTAACTGGATGGAGGGTAACGAGATGTAATAGGCACAGCTTAAGACAAAAGCAGGTGTTCTGAAAGTAGTCTGCGAATAGGAGTGTTTCTAATTCCAGAGAGATGTCCTTGGCATCCAGCGAGTGTGTGTATAAATAAATACACTTCCAGTTAGTGCAGGACTTCCTAAGAGGTTTTCATAAATTTGAAGTCTGACAAGCCTTTTCAATATTTAAAATTTTGAATTAATTGAAAAGTGGACCATGATCAGTTTCTGGTTTCCCAAATCACTTCTAGCTTTATAAACTCCAAAACAAATTAAGTTTTTCTCAAGCCACTTGCTTTTTAAAATTAAACAGTGTCAGTAATGAGACTGTGGAACAGTCAGAATCAGCTCATCCCTAGAGATGCTGTTGCTGTTGGAAGGACAGAAAGGAGGCAGGGTTTGTGAGTCCATTGTGAGTCCTCAATGGACTGAACTACAGCCCTAGGAGAAACCCCACAGCTTTCAGGTCTTCTACAAACTCTTCTTCACATCTGGCTTAAGCATGTGCGTTTTGAATATTCATGTAACTAACACCCAATGGGATTCTTATTTGGCCAAGACTTGGGATCATAGAATCATAGAATCATAGAATCATTATGGATTGGAAGGGACCTGGAAAGATCATCTAGTCCAATCTGCCTGCAACAGCAGGATCACCTAAACCAAGTCACACAGGAACTTATCCAGTCGGGTCTTGAATATCTCCAGTGAGGGAGACTCCACAACCCCCCTGGGCAGCCTGTTCCAGTGCTCCGTCACCCTCACCGTGAAGAAGTTCCTTCTCAGGTTGATGTGGAACCTCCTATGTTCCAGCTTACAACCATTGCCCCTCGTCCTATCACTACATGACACTGAGAACAGCCCAGTGCCATCGTCCTGACACCCACCCCTCAAATATTTGTAGACATTAATGAGGTCACCCCTCAGTCTCCTCTTCTCCAAGCTAAAGAGACCCAGCTCCCTCAACCTCTCCTCATAAGGGAGGTGTTCCACCTCTCTTATCATCTTTGTTGCCCTACGCTGAACTCTCTCCAGCAGCTCCACATCCCTCTTGAACTGAGGAGCCCAGAACTGGACACAATACTCCAGGTGTGGTCTCACCAGGGCAGAGTAGAGGGGGAGAAGAACCTCTCTTGATCTGCTAACCACCCCTCTTCTAATCCACCCCAGGATGCTGTTGGCCCTCTTGGCCACAAGAGCACATTGCTGGCTCATAGTCATCTTGTTGTCCACCAGGACCCCCGGGTCCCTTTCCCCTACACTACACTCCAACAGGTCAGTCCCCAGTTTGTACTGGTACCTAGGGTTGTTCTTGCCCAGATGCAAGACTCTGCACTTACTCTTGTTATAGCTCATTAGATTTTTCTCTGCCCAGCTCTCCAGCCTGTCCAGATCTCGCTGAATGGCAGCACAGTCTGCAGGGGTGTCGGCGACACCACCCAGCTTTGTGTCATCAGCAAACTTGCTGACAGTGCATGCCAATCCCTCATCCAAGTCATCAATGAATACATTGAACAGGGATGGATCTATTCACACCTTTTCCTCACAGGGAGTTTCACATTCCAAAAGCTGAATTTTTTAAGACATAGAGACATATGTTTTAAAATAGACAGAATGTAAAGTCACTATCCTGCCACAGGAGTTTAAAGAGCTCATGAAGAACTGTCTCCCTTCCTTGTCTTCAAAATGGATTATTTATGACTTCTTGTGTTGCTGGAAACTGTTGCATCCTTTCTGGTCCTTCTCAAGGCCTTCTTTATCACCTCTGAGTGGAGTGTGTCTGCTCACTACTGTCCTTGGTACTATGTCCACAGGAGCTGTGGAATCCAGCCACTGATACTGCTCTCACCATTTGTGGTGCTGTATCTTGCACTGTGTGGGACCCTTTGTCCCCGAGCATCCCCAGCTGTTCCCCAAGGACAAGAGCAACTTTCCTCTCCTTCCAGAGGGGTCCTGCTGGCTGAGTTGCCCTAAAAGAATTTAAAACTGCAAGCAAACAAAACAAACTGGTCCTGTCACTCACATACCTTTTTGTAATTTGCTTGTGTTTACAGAACCTAAAAGTGCAGCGATATTCCTTCTAGAATCAACACATGAATCTGCAGAGAAGCCCAAATACAGTCTTTATATTGACCAGATGCAAATGGTGTCATGTACTGGGGAGATGCACTGTGAGGATAATGCTGCTGCAGCAGGGATTGTCTGCAAAGTGTGTGGTAAGTAATGGTTGTTGTTTGCACTGGGGATGTAGCCGTGGAAGAGCTATGACTGAGCCCTCAGCAGCCAGGAGGGGCATCAAAAGACAGACTTCTCCACGACCTCTGCCAAGAGGAGCTGCAGAATGAGCATTTAGGTTCTGTGGCAGTGAAGGTAATGAGTGGCTGATCACTATCACCTAGAGTCCCTGCAAAGGCAAGGTCTTTTGTTGTGGCATTTCACAGGATTTGGCTCATGGGAGGGAAATGATTCTTTCAGAAGTCAAAAATTGACACCAGTGTTTTAAAAACAGTATATCCCAAAATTGTTCCCTTAAAGATTTGTAGCCGTGAGATGATGAGAAAAGTACTTGGGATCCCATCACCTTAAGCTGACGGATTTGGGCACTGGCATGTTAAAATTTCATTTTCAGATGCTATTTTAGTTCTATTAATTTGGCATTAGTCAGGTTTCAGCCAGAACAAGGGACATGCCCAGATGAATGGCGTCTGCAGTGCAGTGCTCTCTGCTCCTGGGCAGCCTGCACTGCTGGGGCACAGAACTATTCCCTCTGCAATCTGTCTGTGACCACTGTGTGGGATAGATTCATGTCAGCCAAATGAAGGAACAATGTGTTTCATAGACCAAGCCATAAATTCCCCAATAAGTGCTTCTAAATCTTAGGAAAAGCTGTCTTACTTTCATTAATAGACCAGGTGAACTTAGAAACGTCAGGTTCACAGCGAAGACAAGGACTAGTGGGGCTTGACTCTCCTCTGCCATAGCACAGTCCATCGATATTACAAGTATTTTCCTGCCAAAATAAAGGAAGCACAAATGAGTGGGAGGTGGAGGCAAGGAAAAGGTAAATAAGAAAGATAAGAAATCAGCAGTGAATTTCTGGAGCTAAGCAGAACCTCACTTGATGAATGGAGTAGAACACCTCCATTATGAGGAAAGGCTGAGGAAGTTGGGTCTCTAGCTTAGAGAAAAGGAGATTGAGAGGTGACCTCATTAATGTTTATAAATATGTGAAGGGTGGGCGTCAGGAGGATGGAACCAGGCTCTTCTCAATATCATCTAGTGGTAGGACAAGGGGCAATGGTTGTAAGCTGGAACATAGGAAGTTACACATCAATATGAGAAGGAACTTCTTCACAGTGAAGAAGTTCACAAGAGCAGTGGGAGGGGCTGCCCAGGGGGGTTGTGAGTCTCCTTCTCTGGAGGTGTTTAAAACCCACTTGGATATGTTCCTGTGTGACTTGGTCTAGGTGATCCTGCTGTGGCAGGGAGATTGGACTAGATGATCTTTAGAGGTCCCTTCCAATCCCTAATGTTCTGTGATTCTGTGATTAACTTGTCTCTTGAAACAATGAAATAGTGGCAGTTTAAATACTGGTGATTTCTGCTGACAGGGAGAAAACAAGACACACACATTTTCCATTTTCGTTTGAGATCCTTGTAGCTTGGAAGGCCTTAGCTTGAACAACACGTGATATTGCTGACATGAGTTGACTGTAACGGTTGATTCTTGTCGATTTCAGCGCTTAGGTGGAATTTCCCAGATGTAATTAAACATCTATGCCATGGGAAGGTCCTGTTACTGGCATTGTTGTTTCTATCTTTGGTTTTATGAGTGAATTATGTTATTATTCTAGTGCTTTATTATTCTCAAACTTCATCTGCAAAGTGTTTTAGTCAGTATTTTAAACAATACCACTTTAGGAGTAATTGGTAAGGAAGATAAAAAAATACAAGATTCTTAGAATTGCCTCTGTATGACAGAATGTGACAGATCTTCAAGCTTCAAATCTGGTTGTTAATTAGATTTTATTACATTGTTGTTTTCAAAGGCTTGTTTTTCCAATGGAGAAGATGCTTTTTGGTCTTTTCTCCCCAGTGTGACAGTATGGTACAGAATGTGCTCCACAAAAGAAGAGCACAGTGACATGGACTGATACAAAATGTCCCTTAATTGGAACACCTTTTCTGAATGCAATTTAGATATTACAGAGTAATGTTATAAAAGGGGTAATTAGAATGTGGTCTGATGCAATTGGAAGTGTAGTTCAAATAGTCCCTTGCAGCATTTTAGGATAGAAATTACTATAATCCCTGGAGAACACCAGCATATTCAGAAAACGTATAGATTTCTGACTTTCAAAAATTAGGAAAAAGGAAAGCCTTTGACAAAAAAACACACTGCTGTAACTTTAATTGAAATGCTTCTGACACAATTGCTTCAATCTGAAATTGAAGTGGTTTTGTCCTCATTTGGGCCTATAAAGTAATTTCAGTTCACTGATTTATTTGAAGAAACGTGAACTTTCATTTTATTTGGGTGGCTGGTATGTTCTTGCAATCAGGGAGAGTTTGCAAACTGTATTTTCTCATTAGTCTAAATGGGAACAGTGAGACAAATGAGTAAAGATATACCTGATTAATCTGCCTTTTGTAAGAATGCAGACCAGCGGTCTCCTAGTCACTCGTACTTGGCTCAGGCTAGGAAAGCAGCATCAGCACATTCAAATGTCCTGCCCCATACCCTCCAAAGGTTTACTTCGAAGCCCCACTGAAAAACAGAAGTTCTCTAGAAAATAAGAGCAGAGGAGCTTCTTTTTAAGGAGGCAGGTTTTAAACATCTCCAGTGAAGAAGACTCCACAACTCCCCATGGCAGCCTGTTCCAGTGCTCCGTCACCCTCACTGGGAAGAAATTCCTTCTCATATTTATATGGAACCTCCTACGTTCCAGTTTACACCCATTGCCCCTCGTCCTACCACTAGATGACATTGAGAAGAGCCTGGCTCCATCCTTCTGACACCCAGGAGGTGGTAGGATGTTACTTATATTAATTGAGGTGGGAGGATGTTACTTATATTAATAAGTCTGCAGGAAACAGAGGGTTTTGGTGCTCTCCAGATAGTTTCTAACATGTTGGCAGTTTAAAATGTGGCACTAGATTTTAGATTGTGGTTTTGAAGTTGTCAAAATATTCTATGTGTGGACTTGTCAACGTTTAGTGCAAGCAGGAATGTTCTGTGTTCGCTCAAGGGTGTTTTCACATGACAGACAAGTACAGCTGGCCAAGAGAGAACATGGGTGTAGAAATGATAAACCTTACAGTTCGCCCTTGCCACACAGGCCAGGACAGGTGAAAGAGCAGACACTTCAAAAGCTGCCTTTCAGGAGGATTCCTCAGTCTTTACTTCCAAGAACAGCTGCAAAGAATGAGCATTGTCTGTCTGAAGAAGGTCCCTCGTCACCACGCTCTGTCAGGTATTCACACCCCATGTAAATACGGAAAAGGAAAGAAATAATATAACAGACAGGAGACCGTGAAAGAGAGGAGAGTGTTGGGTTGTGCTGCTGACCTATGAAACAGATTCTGCTCTTCTAAAGCAGTTATTACACACAGTATATCAAAGGCAGGCAGAGATGAACGATCCGTATTAAACCTTTATGATCTTTAAATTACCTTTAATTTACAAAGTCCGGTTGGATGGAATTGGCAAGCCTGGCAGACCGCGTCATACAGGGTCAGCACTCTGGAATTACTGTACTGGAAGCCATCGTTAGTGATCTAAATGATACAGAAATCATCCTTAGAAGTAATAATGTTTCATATGGAGACTGTCTGCTCATTTTGGAGCACATGCCGCTGCCCTCTTGAGCTGGATCCATGTCAGCAGGATAAATTAAACCACTTGTGAGGGGCTCCGCTGCAAGCGAACAAATTACTTCATGCTCCAAACTGGAAACTATTAATTAATAACCAAAAGATCTGCTGGCATTCAGCTATTCTGATTGCTATTTGCTTTTCTGTGAGGGGTTTTCTTCTTCATGGAAGCTGTACTCGGATATAAAAAGGGGTCTCCCAAGGAGCTGTGAAATTAAATTAAGGTTTTTGGCTGAAATTACGGATCAGTTGGTTATTAAGGGAAAATCAGTAAGTAAACTCAGTGGGTAAAAAAAATGGAATGCATCTTATATAGGGAATTTAAATTAACCTTATAAAAAGTGCTATGGTGGATAATAACTGAAAGCAAGACCCTTTTCTGTAGGAATTTACAATAGAACAATCATCTCCTGTCTGAACTCACAATTTCTGAACAGGTAAGCAATCTGGAAAGACTTAATTTAGCCTGACATTCTTCACATACAAATGATTGCAGAATAAAAAAGGGTTAGATAAGTTTACAGTTTCTGTGTAAATAAACAATATTTTAAAAAGAAATATTAAAAATATTTGTATTGCAAATAACTAGTATTTTCAATAAAATGAAAAAGCTACCCCGACTACTGTGGAAAGGGTTAGCTTTTGAGAGAACCTTATGGCACCTCTTGAGAGGAGTGAATCGTAAAGAACACCTCAAAACAGTGCTGAAAACTGGGCTGTGAACCCTCCTGAGCACCAGCAGCAAAGCCAAGCCCTTTCTCTCGGGTCTCCTTTGGGTTTCAGCCTCTCACAGCCAAACTAAAGCCACTGTTTAAGAGATCTTGGATGGGTCAATATTCATGGATATTTGTAATTTGCAATGGTGGAATTGAACCTTGAACTAATATAAATTGGTTCAAAAATTCAGTAAAATTTGTTGGTTCAGGAAAATTCCTCAGTGTAGCTTTAAGGAAAAACATAATTTCCCTCAGAATTATATTCAGTTGATGCATTAGACTACTTTATGTTACAATAAAGGTAAAAAAGCTATAAAAGACTTTATCCTGTAGTTTGAGAAGAGTTAAAAAAAACCAAGCAGGTGGCTACCCACAACCAGACATGTTCCTCTGAAAGACAGTGCTCATGGGCAGCAAAATTTCCATTAAGAGTATATTATTCCTACTGCAATTTACATTTCATTTCATCCTTTTATCAGAGCGTCAAATATTGTCTCAATACCAGCGCACCAGTAATGGGTGAAGAAATGGGTACACAGGGAAAAATATAAAAAGCCATAAAACTGCACTAATTGCTCTGTCTGAAGTGAAAGGTGACTCCTGCCAATTTGATGTTTTTAATCTGTATTTTTTTCCTACATCCTATTACAAACATCCATTTTGGTGTCTTTTTAGAACTGGGTTGTTTTGTAGCTATTTTAATTGCTTTTCCATTAGTCACCTAAGTGATGTGGAACACATACTTCAACAAGACCTAAGCTGAGCACAGCGCTCTTCAAATGTAGTTGGACCTTAAAGGCCAAAGACACATTCAGAGTTGTGCCTTGATTGCTTGGACTTCTGTACCATCTGAAAATGAAGAGCTACTTCTTATGGATGAGCTAGGCAGGACAATCAGGAAGTCAGTGGCTTCTGCCTGAAGTACTTCATTCATCATGAAACAGTCTTGGCTCTTTGGATCGCCTACAATCTGACTCCTACGAATGCTTGTAAATGAAAAATGAAAGCTGTAAAAGCTTGCTGAATTCAAATTTGGTTTCTGCCTCGCTGACTTCTTCAACAAGTATTTTTTCTCTGCTCTTGACAAATACAGGCAACAATAATGAATTGAGGATGAAGAAGAGACCTGCTTCCCAAATTAGGTAAATGCCTGCCAAGCTCTCTCACCTCTTCACCCATACATCTGTGCGGACAGCCCCAGTCATCTGCTGCCCAGGCAGGAGTCTGTAGTGTGATATCTAAACTAATTATTCCAAATGGTCTGGTGTAGCCCCATGTACTTCCTTATCTGCACGCAGCAGCACGTCACGGAAAGAATGAGCAAAATCAGAAACATGAATGCAAGGGCAGATAAAATGCAAGAGGACTGAGAAGAGCATGTCAAGCCCTTGTTCCCCCAACACTGCTAGTAAAGATCTTACGTGAAACTTTGATTCATCTGAAATTTGATATGAGAGAGAGGAAAGACTCTGAAAATACTGAACACTGCTATTTCCAGAAAGAATTGGTTTGATTTTTGATTCCAAATTATCTTTTGCCTACACTCTAAAAATCATCTATTAACATAACCCAGAAGATCGATGTTGAGGGAAGTCTTATCAGGAATTTTCTGGAGCACAGATTCTTGAACATCTGAAATTATTTTGAAAGAGTTTTCTTTTTGTCTCGAAAAGCTCCATCGTTTTGTTCTTTGTGCCGTTGTGTAAGGCCTTTGAAACAGCACCGAGCCTCCTTCCCAATTCAGTCAGCAAAAAGATCCACAGGAGAACCAGGATACACCTGTGGGCTGAGATGTTTAATTGTGAATTCATTGCATAGCCATCAGCCTGGTTTTTCTACAGTTTGAAGAAGAAGGGAAAGGGCAGAAGTCTTACAGGTGCAGAGGTTTTCTTGAACTTAAGTGCAAAGAAGGAGGCATTCTGTAAGTTTTGAGAGGAAAGAACAAGAAAAACTGTACAGAGGTCCTCGGGGCTGGAAAGCAGCACTTGAGAGCAAACTGCATCGTAGTAGCCCTGAGCAGCGAGGGAGCTCTCCTAGTTACCCGGAGAAACAGCCCTGTGCATGTTAGCTGTCCTCTTGGGCCAGGACACTCAAGAGTGGCTCCCTCTCAGATCTTTCCATCCTGGAGCAGTATTCCATCTCACAGCTGACTGAGTCCAGCGCCTCTTTTGAGAAATTCTGGAGCCCTAAGCAGAGGGACTGCCCTCCTGGTTCTTCCTCCATGTCTGCCCGCTCTGACAGCACCTGCTCCAGAAGGAAAGGCCAAGGTTCACCCCAGCAGCCAACAACCAGGTTCTAGTCTCACAGAGATCTTGTAGTACTCTGTTAATATCCAAATAACTATTTAAACTGGGTAGAAGAAGCTCGCTACCAAACATCCTTTTGTTTGCCCTGAGCCACACGGCAGCACGTGTCCCCAGTCTGGGGTGCAGACAGCTGTGGGGTGCAGGACAGGCAGTAATGCTGCAGCAAAATGAGTGTTTTACATGATTCATTTTAACACGCTGCAGTTCTCAAAGCACATCTGCAGCTTTCTTACAATGGCAATATATTTTTCTCAGCTATGGAGCCTTTAAATGATCTCAGTCTCATAAAAAACAACCAGTCTGCAGAAAATAACCATCCAGGCTGAGCAGGAGACCAAAGGTGGCAGGCACAGGGTCAGTAAGGTACAGATTTCCTGGAAATATTGTAGAAGTAGGTATCATTTTGTGAACAAAAGAGGCTAAATCCACAGCAGAGAACTCAGCATGAGCAAGTACTGCACACGCTTCTGCCTGCACTAATTCAAGACCAAGATCACTATCATTACAACCCTGCTAATGCCATAGCAGCCCTCAACTGTGGCCCAGGAGGCATCCAGGAGGTTCTGCTCCCACTGCCCAAGCATCAGTCTTGCAGCCAGGGCATTGGGGCTGTCATGCACTTGCTGCCTAATTGGAAATGTGAGCTGGCATTTCCAGAAATGAAATAGTGGTGCTCAACCACTGATTAGCCCAAGTACATCAATCTCAGGTGATTAGCTGGAGAAGTGATTGTAATGTGCACTCTTGGATTGCCTACCAACACACTCCTAACTGCTTTTAACTCACGTTGTTTTGGTTGATGTTGAGGTGTTGTTTTTTAGGGGTTTTTGCTACATGACACAAATGTACTTCTACAGGCATTTTTATCTCTAAAGGGAAGCAAATTGTGCTTTGCATTTCAATTTACCATAATAACTGATTTTCTCCCTTTAAATAATTTGTTAGAAACATAAGAAATTCCTACTTTCACTTGCCATCTTGCAAACGGCTCATCTCCAGCCACAAAGTGCACAGCCTCCATCTCTGTAATGTTCAGAAGAGGAATCTGGCAGTCAACTGCCTCAGAGCTGAGAAAATCTGCTCTTGTGGTTTCTTGTTCTCTTGATATCCATTCGCCATTGAGATGCTGCAGTAAAACAGAAGGACAGTGCAGAAACTGAAGCCTCATATACAGAAATTCCACTTGTCAACATATGTTTATACTTCTAATTAATAATATAAGGCATTTCCAGATGGTTTATTTGAAAGACATGATGCTGTTTCTTTAGTCAGAACACCATCTATGCATGCAAGAGGGCTGTTGATTTAGGAAGTGCTGTCGGCTGAACTTGGGATGAGCAGCTGGGATGAGTCGGGGTAACATGGTGGAGCAAGCTTGTGTTTGCTCCTGGAGCTCAGCAGCCAGCTCTTTTCTCCTTGAAGGCGATGTCAGCTACTTGTCTAGATCAGCTGCACAAGACATCACTGCTTGTTAAGTGCCTACAGAGCTCTGAGCGGGTATTGTAGGCAAATCTTGGCCGTGTCTCGTTAGCGTTGAATCAGCCTAAGTGTCTTTTATGGGGTGAATTTATGAGATGAATCAAACACTGCATATCCGAGTGTGCTGATACACCAGAAAATTCAGTCCTAGCATTGCCTGTGTATAGATGCTTATAATAAAATTCTAGTGGTAGCAGAAGGGATGGCTTTAATGCTCATTAAAACTGAGTTGGTATCAAGCTATGACTAGGAAAATTCAAGTAAGAGCCTCTGTAACTATGTTGAGGAAACCACAAAACTTGGCGTTCAAATGTGTTTAGGAAAAGCACCCAGCATACCAATCCCAGCTGTACAAAATGAAAAACAATACTGCAATTCTTTCCTGTGAGGGTGGTGAGATGCTGGAACAGGTTGCCCAAGGATGTTGTGGCTGCTCCATCCCTGGAAGCGTTGAAGGCCAGGTTGGCTGGGACCCTGAGTAAGCTGATCTAGTGAAGGTGTCCCTGCCTGTGCAGGGGGGTTGGAACCGGGTGATCTTTAAGGTCCCTTCCAACCCTAGTCATTCCATGATACTATGATTTCAGGGTTCACCAGACTACGGTGCAGCTGAACCAAACAAGAGTTAAAGAAACACCACAGAGAAAATTAGCAAGAATGCAGAGCTGTGAATGGCCAAGGACCCAGTCCTGGATAGGGCTGAGCCTCTTCAGCATCCCTCACTCACACCAGACATTGGCAATGGGTTTTGAAAGTACTGGCACCCTGCTGCAGCAGTGAGAGATGGTGGCACTTGGCAGGGCTGAAGGTGAACTTGATGATCTTGGAGGTCTCTTCCAACCTTAAGGAAGTTGCTTACAGTTAATCTGGTGACCTGGCAATGCAGGTTAGGTGACTCTCTGAAGCCAAGGCCAAACACTTGGATCCTGGTGCAGTCAGAGGCACGGATATCGCAAAGGCCTCCATTCTCTAAGCCCGTGATTGCCAAAGCTTGTTCTGAAAGGGTGAGAGAGACACAAAGCTTTAGAGAGCAGCACTTACACGCTGTTTCATTCTCTTCTATCTGAGATTTTGTTGTTCCTGGTTGTTTTGGTTGTTTCCTTGAGCTCTTCTTTGCCTCCCTGCGAATTTCTTTTGAAAAAAGGAGCAGCTGTTGTCAAACTGGGAAACAGCAAACCTCCACCGAATAGCTGCCTTCTGCACCCAGTACTGCAAAATCTATCAGGAGTGCTGTACGGCTCATGGAATAAATTAACTGGAGCTGTGGCTTTGCATTAGAAGGTCTCCAGTGGTAACACTTCTGCTGACCCAGCTAACAGGGTGTGAGCACAGCTGAGAGAAGAGAGTGCCATACTAGAGCACAGAGAAGAGTGAGAAGCGGGAGTATCTGAAGATGCCCATGCCACCAGCCTTCTCGTAATGTCAAACCGCAGTGCCAAAGACAGTCCTTTATTTAAAAATAGAAGTTATGACCCTCAAAGGGATGCTGGCTCGTGAGGGTTCAGTCATTAACGGGTGGCGCTCAGCTCTGTGCAGCATCAGCAAAAATGCCATGGACACCTGAGTTTTACTTAAATCCTATTCTGAGGCCTTAAGTAGGGCTTAAGTGATGCACACAGCCTGTGCTGCCTCACTTAGGAGACTGAGTTTCACCCATTAATTTTTTTGGAAATATTTATGAATCTCAGGTAAAGTTTCATTTTGTTCTGTTGGACCTTAGGGTTTCTCTGCTTAAAATTCATCACTGCTTCCGTAAGGGGGTTATTTTTATAGAGTAAAAAAGCGAGTTCATTAGATGGCAGATTTCACCTCTGTAGTTTAGAAAAAACGTCACAGGGCAGATGTGTGCATCGGCACTGGGGTGGCAGAGCGCTCAGAAGCTCTCTGATGTCCTGTGCCAACAGCAGCACTCTGTCAGCGTCATGGATTCATATTAGTATTGATATTATTTATTGTTCTAATTCCTCTTCCCTGCCCCATCCCCTGCTTCTCCCCCGTTTCCTCTGAGCTGTGGAATACCTGAAGCAGCAGCTCTGTGTTGCCTAGTATTTTGATGGTAGATTGGTTCAACAGATTCTAGGGGCAAAATGCCCTGAGCTGAGCTGATAACCAACCCCAGTACCGGGGGCTCTGCCTTTGAAGCTCTAACTAGGATGAACACGGGTTCAGCACTGCCAGCTCACCAGACTGCAGCCCATAGCAACGTAGCTGCATGACTCATTTTCTTGAAAGACAGGAAGACAAGAAACATGAGCATGAAAAATAGTTGAAAGACCTCTTCCTGTGCTTCTGGAAAGCTTTTGCTTTGTCTTTTTGTTTTAGTTTTTTAACTGACTTCACTGCAGACTAGTGCTGCTACTCACATTGCGATATGTGCAGGAAGAGAAAAGGTTTACAGCTCGTCAGTGTTTACTGCTTGGTTGTGGATTCCCTTAACGCGCAAAACTGTTAGTCAGATGTAGTGAATGGTTTTGATAAATTGCCTCCTTCTGTGGTTCGTGCATAAAAATTAAAAAGAAAAAAGCTTCATTGTGTTTTTTATGAGATTTTAATAGTTAGCCCCCCTAGTACCGAGCTTGCTCAGATTGCATTAACAATTCTATTATCATCGCAGGTTTTCAGGCTTCGGTGCGTGAAGTAAAATCACAGAATCACACACCATTAGGAATTGGAAGGGACCTCAAAAGATCATCTAGTCCAACCCCCCCGCCGTTACAGAGGAACATATTCAGGCAAGTTTTAAACATCTCCAGAGAAGGACACACCATGACCCCCTTGGGCAGCCCATTCCGGTGCTCGTGTCACCCTCACTGAGAAGTTCCTTCTCACATTTATGTGGACCTTCCTATGTTCCAGCTCACACCCATTGCCTCTTGTCTTATCATTGGATGACACTGAGCAGAGCCTGGCTCCACCCTCCTGACACCCACCGTTTCCATATTTATAAACGTGAATGGGGTCACCCCTTAGTATCCATATCTCCAAGCTAGAGAGACCCAGCTCCCTCAGCCTTTCCTCATCAGGGAGATGTTCCACTCTCTTCATTAGCTGTGTGGCTCTCCCCTGGACTCTCTTCAGCAGTTCTGTGTCCTTCTGGAACTGAGGGGTCCAGAACTGCACACAATGTTCCAAATGTGCTCTCACCAGGGCAGAGTAGATGTGGTGGAAAACCTTCCTGGATCTCCTTCCTCCACTCCCCTTCTAATCCACCCCAGGTTGCCATTAGCCTTCTTGACCACAAGGGCCCATTGGTGGCTCATAGTCATCCTGCTTGTCCACCAGGACCCCCAAGTCTCTTTCTCCTGCACTGCTCTCCAACAGGTCAGTCCCCATCCTGTACTGATACCTGGAACTGGAAAATCTCACAGCCTGGGAAGGAATGAGGCATGGGAAGTGTGCTTATGGGGCTGTCCCTCTTCTAGAAAGGCACTTGCAGGTTGGTTTCTTGTTGATGTGCTACATGCACTTCCCCGAGGGTTTTCTCACACCTTTATGAGCCTCCTGATGCTGTCGTGACACCATTGCATCAGAGCCAGGGGCAAGATTATCTCACCACAATGCTTTTGGAAGTGATTTACAGGATCAGCACGGCATTTGGTATCGATTTCTCTCAAACCATTCTGTACACACTTTTGTACGAGAGCTTTAAATTGATCTAAATCTGGAGGAAATATGTGCTGCTTTGGATACCTTCTCTCAAGATTTGCCATGTCGTCAGTTAATCAGGGTGAAAATGCAACTTCTTTCTGTGGTGAAAGGGGAGAAAGCCTCATAGAAGAAGTATGCACTTTGTGTTTTCTGTAGTTTAGTGAGGGTGAGGAAGAATCATAGAATTATAGAATCATTAGGGTTGGAAGAGACTTCCATGATGAAGTCCAACCATCAAACCAACCCCAGTATGCCCTCTAAACCATGTTTCCTAGTGGCAAATCTACATGTTATTTGACCACCTCCATGGACAGTGTTCAAGTGGGCTTTTTTCTGTTACCTCCTCCACCCGTGCTCTAGAGGGGAGATGGTATTTAATTTAATTCTCTGTTCCTTTATTTCTGGACAGCTGAAATGTGGAGTTGAGGAGGTGGTGGAAACCCCATGCAGATTTTTACCAAGGCCTTTTACAGGGGGAGGAAGAAGAGGGACAAGGTTTGATGGAAAATGCAACTAATTACAACAATTCCTTTTTAAACAAACGGGCACCAGAATTCAGACCTTGGACTGCAGAACGTCACTTGTGAAAGGGGTCATTACTTGTACAAGGGGGTTTTTTAACAAGCTGTCATATTTAAAGGGCACAGGAATTTGAAGCATTTAATGGGTATAGGAATTTGAAGCATTTGTTTTTAATCTGCTTTTCTGTGTGTCCTTCCCTTTGCCTTCTAGTTTTGTCCTACATTAGCCGTGTTGAACCAAACATGGAAGGTGACATCTCACTGGCATTAGCTTCAGAAGTCTCCTAACAGCCCATAGCTGACTGCTCACCCAGACAGATCCTGCTCTTGCTGGGGAAACACAGTCATGTTTGGGGTTCACACCTCTTGTGTTGGTGGGTAGTTAACAAGCTCAGAGCAGCACCTGGGGCTCAGATGGGTGGTAGGGTACAATCACATTATGGACAAGAAATTAGGGGATTGTGTCACACGTGAATACTGTTTTCAGTTACAAGAAAGACATTAGGGTGCTGGATTGTGTCCAAAGAAGCACAGTGAAGCTGGTGAAGGGTCTACAGCACAAGTCTTATGAGGAGCCACTGAGGGAACTGAGCTTGTTTAGCCTGGAGAAAAAGAGGCTGAGGGGAGACCATCTCACTTTCTACAACTATCTGAAAGGAGATTGGAGTGAGGGTCAGTCTCTTTTCCCAAGTAACACACAATAGGACATATGGAAATGGCCTAAGGTTGCACCCAAGGAGCTTTAGGTTGGATATTGGGAAGACTTTTTTCACTGAAAGGGTCATCAAACATTGGAAATGTCTTCCCAGTGAAGTCACTAACCCTTGAGGTATTTAAAAGATGTGATGCAGAGGAACATAATTTAGTGGTGACCTCACACCCCTGGGTTAGTTGTTGTGTTAGATCTTAAATGTCTTTTCCAACTGAAATGGTTCTGTGTTCACATCTGCTGACTCAGACATGGGCATCCTGATGCATTTCTAATGCCTGATCTGCACCTACACCAGCTAAACACACCTCAAATACATCTATCCCCTAGTAGATCACTGTAATGGGACACTGGTGAGCAGCAGGAGATATAGGGAAAAAAGTAAAACACATCTGGTTTTAATGAAACTGTCTGGGAATGCAAAGTAGAGAGGACTGTGAAGTTGAAGGTAGTACCTCAGGTGATTAGACAGATGTGTTAGGTTTGCAGTGCTTGCTCTCTTTTGCGAGTCAAGGTCTCTCCTGGAGCCTTTGCTCTAGACCTAGTAGGAATCTACAGGAAAGAATAGTAAGTTCAGAGCTGCTGACAGTGCAGTTTTGTTCTGTAAGCACTCACCTGACAGGGAGCATGGGCTACATCATTGACTTATAAAGCATAAATACATGATTGGTTTTATAGACATCTGTTTAAGAGCGTTGTGTGAATAATAATCCTGCACAGAGGGGCAAGGGAAATGGAGACAGTTGACACAAAATCAAGAATCTTGCGAAACGAAGCATTGACATCTTGCTGATGGATGGATATTGCTCATGGTGGCTTTCCACTTTTGATTAGACAAGAATCCTAGCACAAATAAACATCCTTGTTTGAAAGCTACACATGCAACTTTGGGCTAGAGCAGCAGACCTGAAAGTAGGACAGGCAAGAATTTGGTTCGGATAAAGAGAAGGAAATGACGAGGATGATAAATAACAACCCAGGTAATGAAAGCAAACCAAGACCCAGATCATACGGGCTGCGTATGCTCACAGATTAACTGAAGTGCAAAAGGAAACTGCTCATGTTGCCTGGTTGCCCTGTCCTTGAATTCATACAGATGGATGTTGAGCTGCCATGGGGTGAATCTGGTTTTCTGCTTTGAGGCTCTTTGATACTTACCATGGGTTGCAGCAGCGAGACCTGGGAGAGTGTGGGAAAAGTATCTTGGAAGTGCTCAGTGCGAGCTAGAAATGGGATGGCTCGATTTCACGCTGAAATCGTAGCTGTGCTGCAACAATATAGCACATTATTTTTGCTTTTGGAGGCTCACTATGACATTTCTTATCTATTTGATCCTGCTATTTCTAAATGGATCTGGCTGTGCACTCATGGCACTGTCATACCGAAGCAGGTCTTAGTGTCAGTCCCTGGAAGGCACTTCAAGGCAGAACCCTTGGCAGCATCTTGCAGCTCCACACCACTGAGTGCAGTGATGTCACTCTAAGGAATTTGGGGACGAGGGTGCTCATGGGTGTCATCGTGATCCTTATGTCCATGCAAGCACCAAATTGGTTGTTTTTAGTAATTTTCCCATTTTTACAGTTCCTGGATTAGAATAAGGTTTGGCCATTACACTTGGGGCTTTAGTCGTAATTGGTGGAACATTCTGTACCAGCAGATTCTTTACACAACATAAAGCATGGCATAAAGGCATTATTGGCTTGCTCTGAAGTTCTGGCTTCGGTCAGTTTAAATCAGACCTTGCAATGTTTTGCAGATTTTAATTCTATAGTTCATAAACTGCCATGAATTTGTTACTTATCATGTGTGTGTGAGTGTTTTGGAGAAGGAGCTTGTTTCTTCAAGGCTTTTTGTTTTGTTTTGTACTTAACGAGATTTAAGGCTGAAATATCCTGTGGTGCCTGCAAAGAGCCCGATGTAAAGAAGTTATAGTCCTGCATCTGGAGCATCTGGCTCTGGTCAGTTTAAATCAGACATATAATTTTGTAAACTTTGCTAGCATTTAATTCTATATACTTGGGAGAATGGTTTTGTTGAGCTACATGTTTCACTTAACTGCTTTCACTGCTTTGCATTAAAGCGAATAAACTAATCACCAGGAATGACTAATCTCCCTGATCTGATTTGCAGGGAATCGTGTGGATCACTGAGCACGCAGCCTTCTGTGTCCCTTATCATGAGGATTTGATGTGCTTTTAAAATTCGGTTTCTATTGACTTTGTAACTATCAAGCTAATAGCCCTCTTCCCGCTCAGCCAGGTCTATGCTTTGAATGGGAAGAACTGGGAGTTAAAACTGCAGATTAAGGCTGGTATTGATGTTTGCTTTTTCAGACTCAGGTTTATTGCATCTGCGCTGCCAAAAAGTAAACCAAAATTGCTATGAGAACGAAAATAGCTTCAAAACTATCAAGAAACCCTGAGAATTGCCCACAAATATGTTTTATATGACTGGGAAAGTTCTGCCTGTTTCAGTATAAAAGACATAGGTGTCAGTCACGAAGCATCGGTGGTAGGTTAGACTCATATTTTTTTTATTCTTAATTAAGATTCTTTTAAAAATGTTGTATTTTTAATAGGTTGTTTTTCTTACTAAAGTATTTTGTGTTTGGGGTTGTTCCTTCATCCGAAAACTATCTGTGTCATATTTTGAAAAGCCTTATGTTCAAAAATTCAGATTTTGACAAGCAATCGCATAGTCTTGTAATGACTCATTATGACTTTTATAACTGTGAGTACTGATGTCACCCTTGTTTTTAGCCTAAAAGAAAGTGTGATTTGGTGAGATTTTTATGGCCTAGACCCCTAGATAATCACAGAATCACAGAACATTAGAGACTGGAAGGCACCTCAAAAGATCATCTAGTCCAATCACAGCAGGATCCCCTAGACCAAGTCACACAGGAACATGTCCAGGTGGGTTTCAAATGTCTCCAGAGAAGGAGACTCCACAACTCCCCTGGGTACCGTTTCCAGTGCTCCGTCACCCTCATCATGAAGAAGTTCCTTCTCATGTTGGTGTGGAACCTCCTATGTTCCAGCTTACACCCATTGCCCATTGTCCTACCATTAGATGACACTGAGAAGAGCCTGACTCCATCCTCCTGACACCCACCCTTTCGATATTGGTAAGCATGAATAGGGTCACCCCTTAGTCTCCTCTTCTCCAAGCTAAAGAGACCCAGCTCCCTCAGCCTTTCCTCATCAGGGAGATGTTTCACTGCCTTCATCATTTTTGTGGCTTTGTGCTGGACTCTCCCCAGCAGTTCTATGTCCTTCTGGAACTGAGGGGCCCAGAACTAAACACAGTATTCCAAATGTGGTCTCACCAGGGCAGAGTAGAGGTGGAAGAGAACCTCTCTCGATCTGCTAACCACCCCACTTCTAATCCACCCCAAGATGCCATTGGCCTTCTTGACCACAAGGGCCCATTGCTGGCTCATGGTCTCACTGCTGTCCACTAGGACCCCCAGGTCCCCTTCTCCTACGCTGCACAATAATTTTATTCATATAGGATGCCATGGGTACTAGCATTCACAGCTCCTCAAGTAAGGACCAGTCCTCTGTAGATGTCTAGGAGAAAGAAACAGTCTGTTGTAAACAGTTACTTAAAAGAATCTCTTTCCCAGTTCAGCACTCAATCAGTATCAGTATTCAATCATATTTCAGTATTAAATCATAAATGGGTTTAACTGGATGATGGTTCCTTCCAACCCTGAGTGATTCTGCTTCCATGGCTTCTCCAGTGAGGTGATCCTGCTCTGGCAGGGGGACTGGACTAGATGATCTTTCGGGGTCCCTGATGATTCTGTGATTCTATGATTCTATGAATATCTTGAATTCCATAATACATATTTTCATATTTATTCTTTATCTGTTTTCCAGTATGCTGAGGAAAAAATTGATATTAAATGGAGATAGGTCTCAAAATAAAGATTTTCATTTTTAAGTCATATCGAACCTCTTTTACAAAGTATTGATGTTGTAGGGAAACTTTTTTAATGTCAGCTTGAAGGAAATAAGAATACATTCCTTATACCTGTAATCTCTGTGTAAAGAATACAATCCCAGGAGAATGGAAGCAGCATATTGAAGTGTGGTTTCATGTCACAACAGCATACAGAGATCTGCATGAAGTGTGCCCTGCTTTACAGGAATTACTAGTGAAGAAAAATGTGTTTGACAGAGCCAGTAGAATTAGCTTGCAAACTCTGCTGCAGCAACACTGCCTCACTTGCTGCCTTATCAGTTGTCAAGTGGACCACTCAAGGGAATGTGGTGGGACATAGGTACAGGAAATTTTTTAACCTCCCTCACTTGGCTAGATAGGAAAACTGAACACTGAGGAATGGAAAAGCCAATAATTCATATGAGACAAGAGGAAAAAGAGAAGAGCTCTTGAAAAAAGAGACGGTTTTTGCTTGGTGATGTAAACTGCATCAAAGCAATAGTCACTGCATCATCCAGATTCAGTAGGAATGAAGAGGAGAACTGAGCCAAATTATTTATAATTTGAAAAGAAGAAAAGCTTTTTTAGCATAATGCTATTTAATAATTGTATTTTTCTTAATACTGCTATCACTCCATTTTGACCAGAAAAGATAAAGAGTGGTAGTTATGGTGTTTGCTGTTCTCATGGGAATGTTTGATTCTTTTGAAATCCAATAGTGAAAAGGTGATAAAATGAATTGTTCGACTGTGTTACATCCTTACTACCAAATAAAGTGTTTTGCTTGGTTTTGCTTTTAACTCATTTACTAAAGAAATTGCAAAACCGAGTGATTCCTGTGGAGAGGATCAAACAGAAATTCTGTGCTTTCAGATAACTATTTCCAAAGCCCTTTACGGTGATATAAAATTTGCATTTTGCAAAAGCACAGAGGCAGCACTACATTTCTTTGTGGATGCACTGACAATTTCAGAAATCAGCTGCTTTTCCCTTGAAAATTCTAATATGCATTTTTCAGTTTGTGTAGTCTGTTCTATCTGTGGAGAGTTAATATTGACCCCAACGGCTCCGATTCTGCTGCTGTGATGAATCATGTCAGCAAAACACATATTGCACATGGCAAAAAGTACCCATCAGCCTGCCAGACCAAGAGCACTGAAATAACCATTGTGGCACCATAATCTGGAATTTGAAGGCCAGTGAATTGACAAAAGTGGGAGAAGAGTATTTATTTTGAAGCCAGTGTGTTCCCATGCAAAACCTCATGGTAGATGTTTGATGTAGAGAACTGGAATACTGTCACCTTTCACCTGAGGACCTCAGAATGATTTAAATCTTTCATTGAGATGTCTCCCTCATGTGTTGTCCTTGGCAATAGGAATTAAGCTTAAAAACAAAGCCCAATTATATAAAAAGTGAGATTTCTGTAACACATACATCATCTTTAACTGGGGCATGACTGGCCTGATTAAAGCTCTGAGCTTGTTCTTCCATAGGGGAGAGGCATCTTCGTTCAAAGACCCCACCTGAGGAACCGTGAGAACTGACCCTATACCTCTGCTCAATATAATGAACTTTTTTGATAGTTGTAGCTTTAACTAGGGTTATTTAGTTGGAGCACACAAACAAGACAGCGCGAAGCAGTATGATAAATGCAGAAAATAACAGAGCGTGATTCATGTTGGTTCACAGCTCCGAAAGTGCGGCTGGGTTCACAGAGCTTCTTAATAAGGCTGCTGCAAGCCACTGAAATGAAAATGGAATAGCTGTAGGTGTGTTTGGTGAGCGTAAACTTCTCACCTTCTCGCCGTCGTTTTTCTTCTCTGAGCTTTCTTTGTGGGCTATTTTTATTCCAGAACTTTCTGCATAGAAATTTAAACTTCAAGTGTCATTACTTCACTGAAACTGATTTGTCCTTATTATTCCTCATTACCTTTTATCTTGTAATTGCTCTTTAGAGCTTCTTACAATCTACATATTACATCGCTCCACGTGTGCTTTACTGGTCGTGGGGTTTTTTATAAGCAACATGGTCAATACACACAATCGGGAAGCACCAACCTGATTTGCTGTCTGTGGTAATTGGATTCTGCATTTAATTACAGGTGGTAATGACATTTTAAGCACCTTATACAGGTGTTGGGGGGTTTTATGAAATGTTAAGCAACATTAAGGAAGTCTAAGCTTCTGGAGCGTTGCCAAATTTCAGAGGTGCCTTTCAACTGCAAATTGCAGTTTTTATGTGAGGATAATTATAGCGCTGGCCACCTGGACCGCTCCTCTTGGAGTCGGCAGGAGCAGAGGCGTGAGCCGGCCTGCAAGCCACACTTTGCACCTTCCCTCCTTCTATGCGTTTGCATTTAAAAGTTATTCCAGATATATCATGGGTTGTGTTCTGATCCCTAAAAAGAGAGATTGGCCATCCCTTTGTGTGTGGGTGCTGGGCAGAGCCAGTGGCAAAACACATTGTTTGATATTGCCAGTGTGGCTGAGATTCAGTGACCTTGGTAAAGATATCTGAGTTATGCTGATGGCCTCCTTGATCTTGAGGGAGTCTTAATTCACGTCTCTAATTCCAGGCTGAGAAAATTAGAGGAAGATTTGTTTTGGACCTAATGAGAAAATATATGGCCAGCAGAAGGAGTTGTCTTCTCCTTCATCACTCATGTAACTTCTTCTGGAAGATAACTTTTTCCCAACAGCAGCATTTGAGAGTTAGCAGTTCCAAAACCGTTCTTCTGCTTCTTAGAGCCTGTCTTTTTAAAGTAAAAAGGGAAAGAGGCAGCAGGTTCATATGTCCTGCAGAAACCTAATTCAGTTCTTAATTTCTCCTCCTTTTCTTCCCTTCCTACAAAACCTCTGCTTATTAGTACAAAAGCCCAAAGGCTTATCCCTCCTGTGCGTGCACAGTGATGATTGTGTGTGCGCTGCCAGCCAGGTCAGGACGCCTGGGCTGCCGGTTAGGGGGCTCAAGCTGTTCCCATTGGAACATGCAGCTTTATTTCTGAGATGGATCTTAATTCTTCATCTCTAATAGCCTTTTGTGGTGTGAAATCCTGGCTTTAGTGACGTCAGCTGGGTTTCAGTTCTGAGCTTCCAGCCTTTTGAACTGCCGTGTGAGAAACACATCATTACTGTGTGATGGTGCCGCGATTTTCCCTGAAGACGGGTGTTACATCAGACGTGAACCAGGGGATCTGCATCTGGAAACCCCGGGGTTGTAAAGCCTGGAGGAAAGGAGGCTGAGGCAAGGCCCTCTCAATCTTTGCATCAGCCTGAAAGGAGGTTGGAGCAAGGTGAGGGTCAGTGTCTTCTCACAAGTAACAAGCAATAGGATGAGAGGAGATGGCCGCAAGTTGTGCTAGGGCAGGTTAAGGATGGACATGAGGGAAAATGTATATCAAGAAAGGATTGTGAGAGCCTAGCACAGGCTGCCCAGGGCAATGGTGGAGTCCTCATCCCTGAGGAGATTTAAATGACACAGAGGTGTGGTGCTGAGGGTTAATGGTGACTTTGCAGTGCTGGATTAATGGTTGGACTTGATTTAAAGGTCTTTTCCAACCAAAATGATTCTGTGATTCTATGCTGCCTGTGTAAAATAGTTCTGCTTACAAAATGTAAACCCAAGCAAATATCTTTAAAAAACGTTGTGAATGAAGCTCAAAAATCAAGAGCAGCTAAGGGTGAAGCTCACACGAATACTTGTCCTGCTTGTCTGCACCAAATTAACTGGCTGACCTTTTCTAAGTATTATAATGTCAGAGTGATTGGCCTGCCAGAACTAAGATTTTATTTCTCCTTGTAGGGGATCTGACCTCTGGCTGGATGTGTGGAACTGCTGTACAATGCATTTGCAAAATCAGGTACTTCTGCAGCTACACAGTGCCCGGGTTTTCTTGGCGAGTGTGAACTGAACGTGTCAAGAAGTTAATTTCAATGTTATGTTCCCCAAACTAAAGCACAAAAGGAAACCCTTCAAAAGGACTGATGGAATAACGGTCCTCAGACTGTTTCCACTGACATTGGGGGAAGTTCATGCTGCCTCCCACTCACCCGTCACACAGAGAAGTTGGGGAGTATTCTAGCAATGGGCTTTGGGAAGAGTCAAGCAGCAGCACTTCATCGATTCAAAGTTATGATTTCTGAAGTGTTTGCATTTGTGGAACCTTGTTACAGAAGGTGTTTGCAACTCTCCTAATCATGATTGGTCCCATTTGTAAATACTGTGATGTCTTGGGTAAATTTGGTCAGGAAATGGATCTTCTTTATTTTTAGTGACTACAAATTCAGCCAAACAAACCTGGGATTTTTATATGAAGGACGATCCATTCTTCAACAAAAAAACTGTAAGAAATGTTAATGGCTATTTGTTTCATTAGTCTGTAGGCTTATAATTGCTTAAGCAGATGCTTTTTTTTCCATTTTAATGAAAAACAGGATGTTAAATATTTTCTTTAGGATGTGGAACACACAATGAATTGCTAAGCAGTTTTGTGGCCTATAAGGATATTTGGGAAATGGCAATTCCTCTTTAGATTCCTAATTTTCATGAATAAAAGAGCTCAGAAGTTTCCATAGGCTGAGGGACATATCCCCATGAACCGTGCTGGATGTTCAAGGTTTTACCATGTACAGGCTGGTAGATAGATTACGAGTAGGAAAAAAAGTCAAATCTCTATTTTGCAGAGTAGATTTTAGTGATCAGATTTAATTCCACCAGCCTTAACCACAACCTGTTGTGGCATTTTTATTTCTTTTAATTTTTTAAACTTTTTTCTTCTTTTGATGTATTCACAGTGTGGCATACCAGAGGTGCCTGCCCGTGGCAGGGGGGTTGGACTAGATGATCTTTTGAGGTCTCTTCCAACTCCAAGTATTTTGTGATTCTGTGAGTGCCTTTTGTCCCACGTCTCTGGAGATGGACAGCTGATGATGAGAGGACAGCATGTGATGTCACCAGTATGGTAGAAGGAAGAAAATGAATGGTAAATGTTTCCCAGGTTAGGTGCCCCCTTGGGAAAACAATCACTGCACAGCGGAGAGTTATACCAGAGCCTCTTCCTCAGGAGAGACATAAATGCTGGTGGCTCAAAATGGCAATTTCCAATATATTTATACCTAATGCTGTCTCTTCTGAGCTTGCTTTACTTGGTTAGAAAGCATCATTCTCCTTGAGTAGTTATTATTGATGTTCTGTGGTTTTTCTTAAATAAAAATATTTTAACTTAAAACTTACATCCACAGAAAAATATTTTGCAGGTATTAATTAAAAAAATACTGGTCCTTAGGTGCAGCTGAAATAGTGTGGCTTGTTTGCAGGGTGACAGAGAGAATGAAGGCCACCCACTTCTAAAATCAAATACTGCCCTTGAAATGTTGGGAAAACTGTGTGGGAATTTTGGGAAGGGGCCTCCTGCCTTGAGTTAGGAAAGCTGCTGGAGCTGTCCATGTTCGTTGTGTCACATCGCGAACGAACTCACCCCCAGTAAATCGTAGAGTCACTGAATGGCCAAGGTTGGAAGGGACCTTGGAGATCATCTACCCCAAGCCCCCTGCCATGGGCAGGGACTCCTCTCAACCAGACAGTATAAACTCTGTGGGAAATGTCTACTTCCCTAACAGCAGCTCTTTTGCAGGCCAAACATCACGGACATTTCCCATAGAGACCAGGCTAAGCACGAGGATGCTTCTGTGCATCCTCCATGAAGCAGCCCTGGCTTAGTGGAGACCAGCTGGGAACTCTGAAGCAGCAGACAGAGATTTCCGCGCGAGTGGCACTGGAGGGAGCAGGAGTCTTCCGTGGGGTAGTCAGGAAACCAGTGGAAAACTGGATGGAGTAATTTGTTGTACTGTGAATGGCAGTAAATCAGACCCCCAAAGGGAAGTTGTGTGAAACAGAGGCCACCTACCACCTTTCCCACTGGAGAAAAGTGAAGCAGAGGTGGTGAGAGGTGAACCAAGCTGCCAGACCAAGGAGCAGTAATGGTTCACAGCGTGTTTGCAACAACTGATGTATGTTTGTTTTCCACTTCTCACCTCCCTGTGCAATCTCAGGTTGTGCTCTCTGCTCTGTCCTTGTTTGTATTTGATGTCACAGCAAGAAGAGGACAAGGTGCCATTAGCCTTTACTTGGAAGGTCATATTTAAGTTATTCTTCCCTAAGCTGAGGGATTTCAACCACAGCAAAGTAAAATAGTATTTAAAAATCTGTCCTAAGCAACCCCCCTATCTCGATCATAGTGCAGAGAAATGAAGTTGAAAGTTGAATTGTGTATTGGACAATTATTGCAAAATGGCTCCACTTGCTTTTCAGTCTCTGGTACCAGAGAATGAATTCCTCTGTATTCAGGGAAAGAGCCCGCGCATCTTAGCCTGCCATTAGCAAAAGCCTAGGGGCAGGATGTATTTTAGCTGCTTTGTAAGTCAGCACAGTGAAGACGTGTTTATTGAGAAGCACATGGGTCATCTCATCCCGGCTGGCAAATGCGTTGGGGTATCAGATGTGCTGCTGGGCTCCCGAGGCTGGATGGAGATTTGGATGTCTCAGCTAAGCCATGGGAACTGACCCTAGATATGAGCTTTACCTGTCCTAAATACAGAATTGTGCCTGTTAGCCTCAGCACTGCAGAAAAAGGCTCTCGTTACATTCATGGTGGGTTAAGAGAGCACACCTCATCATTTCAGCTTAGCTGAAATACTGATGCTTCTTAAGCTGCAGGAACTCGACTGTACAGCTGAGCCTTAAGTAGCCTTTTGTACCTTCAACATAAGCTTCTGTGGTTTGCTGAGGCAGGGCTTATGTTTTGAAATTAATGCTAACATTTATGCATGTGCTTAGTTGCAAGCAGTCAGTACTCACATTGGACTCAGATGTTCTAGGCTGGAAGGGACCTCTAGAGTCCATCTAGTCCAGCCTCCCTACACAGGGACAACTCTACCTAAGTTAGGCTGCTCAGAGCCTCATCAAGCCTGACCTTAAATGACTCCAGGGAGGGGGCTCCTACCACCTCCCTTGGTAGCCCTTTCTAGTGATCAACCACCCTCACATTGAAGAACATTTTTCTAGTATCCAGCTTAAACCTATCCTTTCTCGGCTTGAACCCAATGCTCCTTGTACAAACCTTCCTGAATAAACCTTCCCCCTGCCTTCATGTAGGCTCCCCTCAGGTACTGGAAGGTCAAAAGAAGGTCCCCGCAGAGCCTTCTTTTCTACAGGCTGAACAGCCCCAACTCTCTCAGCTTGTCATCATATCAGAGATGCTTCATTCCCTTGAACATTTTAGCAGCCCACCTCTGGATGTGCTCCAGCCTGTCTACATCCTTCTTGTGCTGGTGTGCTGAGGGCTCCAGAACTGGACACAATACTCCAGGTGAGGTCTCACCATGGAGGGAATAAAGAAGAAACAAACCTACTGGGATAGCATCCTCAATGTAATTCATGAATACTTGCAGAATCAGGTCAGCAGGTTTGAGTATGTCCTGTAGCTGTTACGGCTTTGACAGTGTTCTCTCTTCATTTTGTCACTTCTAATTTACTTTTTTTGTTACAAGTACAGTGTTTAAAATTCATTTTCAAATTTTATTCTCTGTTGATCAGAAGGAAAGTAAAGAAGATGTATCTGTGCCGTGTTAACATGAATATTGACCACAAGGTGAGCAAGACCCACTTTTTTGTCAGAAGCTTGCTTGTCAGCATGCTGGTGATAGATCAGATGTAAAGAAAATCACTTCTGCAAAACCAATTTGCTAAGGGGCTTGTAAAATCCATTTTTAAAAAGTTACTGAGGCAGAAAAGTGAAGGACCAGCCAACCAGATATTTTGATCAGCTCTTCAAGGTCAAAAGCTGATTACTAATTCATCAAATATCTTACTGGTAGCACTGTTTGAAGAGCAAACAACTGTCTGTAGATGTTCTACCTAATAACTCTAAAACCATGGAAAGAGGGGTAGGGTGGAGACAAACAATATTTTACTTACTATTGGCAATGCTGCAGTCATAGGAACTGTGGCCTTCAAAGCATTGGCAGCCCAGTTCAGTGCATTGTCCATTGCCATTGCAGAGAGCAGGACACCGAAGGATGGTGAGGATTTCCTCCTGGGTAGCCCACGGCTGGTTTCCTCTGTGGAACACTCTATATCTGTTCCCTAGCACTCTTCTTTCACATTCATTTTCCAAAAGGGCTATCAGTGCCGTCACCCAGGCCACATCATCCTTGATCTGCAGGTCTAAAAGGCATATATTGATGGCCTCATCCATCTGTTTTCCAAGAAGACCTTTACACACCAAGCCAATGGTGGAATTTGCAAGAATTTGGTGGCAAATTTCATGAGCTTTGATGGCAGTGAGGCCCTTGGGAGTGGGCCATGCCAGTGGAAGTTTTGTCCGAATCCCTTCAAAATAATCCTCTGGGAAAAAATACGCAAAGCTCTCTGAGTCTCTGTGGCTTGAACCACGCAGTGGGTGGAAGGACGGGTACTCATAATAGTCTTCTTGCCTTTTTGCTCTCCTTAGGGCTTCTGTTGGTTTGGTAGAGTTAATGGAACTGTTGTTTTTCATAGAAACTCTGTGTGTGAGGGGTCTGAATTTGTCCACAGGACTACCTCGCTTTTGGACGGATTTAGTCAGGAATCTTTGAACAAAAGTTTTGGTTGACAGGTTTTCATCTTTTCTTAAAGTCAACTCTATTTCAGGGTGGGTGACAAACTCTGATGTAACATCTACATATGGGATTGCGGAGGTGTAATCCACGTGATCATAATGGCAACGGGGGGACTGAGGGAGAGGAGTCAGAAACGTGTTCGGGGTGTTCACCTTGGCCCTAGTGCTCTTCTTGTGGCATCTGCAGTAACTTTTCCTTTGCTTCCCCTCAGAAGGTGCTGGATTCCTGTCAAACAGACTCTTCTCTGGAGGTATTCTGGGTTAAAAATAGAAAGAGATTAGAGGGAGGAAACTTTCCACAAATTAGTCTACAATACCAAGTAAACTTTCCTTCCCTCGGGCTGGGGAAAGTATAAACCCACAATTGACCAAAGTACTTAAGAAAATGCTGAAGTTTAATCTCTGTTTTTGTTACTTGCTTTTGCACTGCCCTTCCAGAGATGTCCTGTACGTTTTTTTAGCACTGCATGGGGACATTTCAGTAACAGATGCTAAAGTGCTTTGCTGGAGCGTTGCCTGACTGCTTGACTTCTCTTTGCAGGACTTTCTTGAAGGTGCAGGCTACCCTTTGTGTCTTACACACGAAATAAGGCTGTGGATCTGTCCCTGGTGTGACCCTAACACAGCATGGAGAATGACAAAAAGACAGGTATTTGTTTCAGATGCTTTACTATGAAAATCACCTGTATCTGTTAGCCTGTGCTGTCCTTACCAGATGTTTCCTCTAAGAGTTGGACTGATACTATTGTTCTTTTCTATGGTTTTTTTACCTTTATTTCTTTTTTTAAGTCCATACTTCGTTTCATTCTTGTCTTCTAATGGAGCTTTCTTTGAGTTTTTCTTTTGACACAAAGCGGTTTTCTATTGATCACAGAGCTAAGCTATCAAATAAAGTGAGGTGATTTCTTTCCCCTCTTTTTAATTTAGTCCAGCTTTAGTGACGGATGAACTTCTAGAGAGTTCAGTTTGAATAAACAGCCATGATTAAAGTTTCTTTGGAAATTTCTTGAGCACAGGATCTCTTATTGATCTTATTTGTGCAGCACAAGAGGAATCTCAGAGCTTTATAGAAAAAAATTACTACTCTTCTCCAACCAGTTTGCAGCACTTCATTTCTAGACAAATTTGAAATGCCACCACTAATGGAAATTATTTTGCCATTTGTTTTGTCTGGCAGCCAGAACGTAGAGGTTTCAGGAAAGTGAAAGCATCTGACAACATTGTGGACACTAGATACCGTTGTGGAAAACGCAATTTCCTGTATCCAGTTTTTCCAAAGTACGTTGAAAATGGCACGTGTGATGCTATTGTCTTGGTCACCGATACAATGACGACTTTTGAAGCATCGCAGTAACACAGGCAAAATGAAACAATTTCTCCTGACGTTAGACTTGATGATCTCAAAGGTCTTTTCCAACCTAAAATGATTTGATGAACGCAGATATCTATGAAACCATTTTTTCCCAAAGTGCCGGACACAGCAGAATGTAAGGTGATATAACAGGATGCCTTTCGTGCTCACAGAAATGCACAAGCTATTCTGCACTTTTCTGTGGTCCAGGACAATAAAACATTGATGACTGAGGGAGTATTAATCATTTAGACAACACAGTTCACTGTTGAACTGGGTGTCTTGCACCTGCTGTTCCTCCAGCTCTGCATGCTGGTGTTACCTGCAGTTGAAGTTAAATCTTCCTATGAAGTTAAGTCACGTAGACCTAAACCAAGGCAGCAGAAGTAGCCTTTTCTTTTGAGGAAATGCTGTATAAACTAGAGGCCAGGGTAGTTCAGAAGATAATAAATAAAAACCCCATAAACTAGTGATGAATCAGGACAGGAAATTAAACTATAAATGAAAATTTCGGTAAAATTAACCTCTTATTCCATTGAAACAAATTCCTATGTGCAGTCCAATGCCTTCCTTTGGTCAGCTCTTGTCAACAGGAAGGAGGTGTATGGTGTGGGAAGGATGAACTGCTGAAAGCTACTCACAGGCATGCAAATACCAACAGCAACTTGGTGAGACAAGCTGTGTCCTGCATGGAGTGACTGTTATTCCTCTTAGCTGCCCACTATAGTCACGGAAGAACTAAAGTTGGATGCTATTGTAGAGAGAGTCAAAATTAATGACATTTCTGTGAGTTTCTCTACAGATATGAAAAATTGTTTGAAAAATTTGTTTACTTAATTTTTTTGTAAAGTCCAGCTTTTGCTTTGTCTGGATGTTGTTTAAGGGCTGGGAGGCTCTGGTGTTGTTTTGTTGTTTAGAAGCTGCGTTGGAAAGCTGATGTTTAAAACAAATCTGTGCCATTCAGAGCTCTGCAGCTGCTTGAAATAGGTGGGAGCCAGGGAAGAAGCCCAACTGCCATATGGTGACTACTCAGACTAGCTTCAAGTGCTGGAGAAAGCCTAACATGCTTTCAGTGTTATTTAATGTGAAACTAAAAACAACAGCAGAAAAATCACCCTCTAGGGTTTTGGCTTTTGCTTTGCCATTTCTCCATGGGTGGATCAGAGACTGACTCAGTCTTTTCTGGAGATGGCCTCAGCCCTTCCACTGACTGGGCTTTTTTTTTAAACTTGAGAATCCATCCTTGGGAGTACAGCAAGGTGAAACTCACCACCTCTCTTTAACTCTTCTCATTTAGCAGGAGCTTCTCCTGCCTCTTCTAAGTGTTTTCATCATTTCTGCCCATCCCTAGAAAACTCGACTGTTTTATAACTAAATTCCTATATATTGTGCTTTGGCTTCAGATCTTTCAATAAACTTGCTTTGAATAGGTCCAACTAAGAGTCTTGTTAGCCCGTATTTGAGTAGTTAGTTGTTGGTCAGTTCTGTTCCTCCCTTTGCCTTCCCTGAAGCAAGCGCTGACTGATTATCACATATTAAGATGTTAAAGATGGCTGTTTGTTTCTAAATAACACCATTTGTAATGACAGGTCAAAAGTGGCATTACATTAATTACTTAGGCCAATTGATAACTAGAAGATGATAGAGGTGTTTGTCTTCTGAAATACAGTAGATCTAAAAATTCATTGTCCCTGTAGGGTTGTGCTAAATTCCTATCTACAGATGAAGTGGGATGCTAAGGTCATAGAATCATAGAAGCATAGACTGTATTGAGTTGGAAGGGACCTCCAGAGGTCATCTAGTCCAACCTCCTTTCAACAATCAGGGACAACTCTAACTAGAACAGATCGCCCAGAGCCCCATCAAGCCTGACCTTGAAAGTCTCCAGGGATGGGGCTTCCACCACCTCTCTAGGCAACCTGTTTCAGAGATCCACCACCCTCAATTTAAAGAACTCTTTCCTAATGTTCAGCCTGACTTTACCCTCTTCTACAATGTTTGCCTTATTTTTTCTTATTTGTAAAGCATACTTCAAAGACAAATCTGTGCACTCAACTGAACCCGTTTTGGTTTTAGGAACACGTGTAGGCAAGTTAAGAGTTCGTTCACAGGGATTAAAATGTGGGGTAGAGAAAGGGATGGGGATAAGGACAGGGATGTGTCAGAGCACCAGACTCCTGGCTTTGGTTCCAAACCATCTGTCTCAGAAAATGTAAGGTTTTAGAGCTCACTGTCACCATTAGTAGAGCAGACTTGAAGTCTTAGTGTGGTTCATATACTACCACACTTTGTCAAAACGTAGCATTTAATCTATACTCACATACTGTAATTAGTGTTTGGGAATGAAAGAACAAGGGAAATACCAAACCCTTAATTAATCCCCACTGTCAGTTACCTACATTTTCTTGTATGGGTGAGAACCACATATTTTTTTTAACAGCTGAGTGGGATCTTAGCACAGCTGTTAACATTACATCACTTGTGAATAGAAAGCCTCTCTCTCACCAACCACTAATGGGTATTGTGCTGGCTGAATATTGAACCCCTGTGCTGTTTGGGTGGTAGTGGGTCCCCGGGCTTCCCTCGCTAGGTTAAGCAGATCTCTCTGTCAGGTCATTAAGAAAGCATGTAATGAAATAAACTTATCAACACCCCTTGATCTAGTGCTATAGAGCATCTCCCTGGCTGGGACCCTCTGATTTTGTACCTCCACTCCTCTATGAAGTCTTCCTCGGGCACACCGCTCAGGTCGTTGTGAGGAACCCCATCAAAAAGGCCACACAGACCTCTGGTCCTGTTGAAGTCACTGCCAGGTGTCCTCACAGTCAGCCCCATTCCCCACTCACTGAGGTCGGCACGAACAAATGCTCCTGAAGGGAACAGGATCTGAAGAGGCAAGAAACAACCCCCCCAGCGCCAGTGAATTGAAACTGTTACAAAGCGTTTATGACATCAAAAACATCCCTTTCTATAAACAAAAATATCTGGGTAGGACATCGTTGGTGGCAGAGGTAATTTAACATCACTTTGCTGCACTATAAATATTTATTTGTGCTGTTATGTAGCCTCTTTTCAGATTCTGAGCTACTAATTTCTGATAGCATTACGTAAATATGAAACCGCACTGGTATTTTCTTTTTAAATTAATAATTACCTACATTGAAGCTTTCCCACTGGTGAGTTACCAGCTAATTTTTGAGGTGACTTCCATGACAATCAGACCACCCCTGTGTCTTTGCCTGGGAAATCATTTAATTGCAGATAAACTGCCAAGTTTGAAAAGCAGCTTTCTTCCCTCTGAAAAATCGTTTCATTTTCCAAGGCTGGATTACCCACAAGATGATCGTGTTTTAAAGTGGATAAAGCAATTTTCTCATTAAAGAACTCGTGGTAGGCTTACACTGACCTTTAAAAGGAAAAAAATCTTGATGTTAAGACAAAGAAGTAACTGTGGAGATAATGGATTTTTGAGACTGCACTCCCAGTCAAATACTAAAAATAAAACAAAATAAATCTGTTCAACTTGCTGTTGCTTGTTGGTTTATTTTTACAGGTAAAAAGGAAATTATTTTGAAAATCATCTGCACCAGGAGTGGGTGAAGGAACGCTCTATCCTAAAAAGTAAATAACCTTTTTTCATTTGTTTTGTTCCCTAATTAAATGCTTTCAGTTAGTCTTGAAAAGTACATTTAATAGTTGGAAACATCCAATGACAATAACGATAAAATAATTATTTCATTTTTTAGAACCCCCCTGATTAAATATAATGGCTTAGTGGGCACGGTGGCATTGGACTGATGGTTGGACTGGATGATCTTGAAGGTCTTATACAGCCTTAACGATTCCATGATAACTGATGCAACCAAATAATGTCCACTGCTTTTCTTCCTTCAGCAGGGATTTTTTGGTCCCTTTTGCATCCCACCCTATCAAATCTGTTCACAGCTGTGCAGAAGGAACTGGAAAATTTCTGTGCTGGAATCCAGGCTTTGCATTTTGACTGCACTATATGATAATCTTGCCCATTTAACTTCCCTTTCAGGTACGACAATACTTTCTGAGGAGCCTCCCAGGAGGGATCTCCTCATACAACTGAGCAGAGTAGCAAAGTGCCTCTGATTGTGGGAACAGCCCGGGACACCATGTTTTCAACTCAGGCCTTCTGTATTTTGATCAGGGAATTTAAACCATTAGAAAAAACCATTATTGGCCTTGCTTGGCCTTGGAAGTCATCATCTGTAACAGGTTCTTTGAATGCATCACAAGGGCTTGGCTGTGCCCCCGCCATGACTGTACCACCACCTTGGCTGCATGTCTTACTTCCCAAGGTAAGAATCCATAAAGACTCCCCAACATAAAGCTCAAATGGTCTGTTGAGTTAATTTTTAATTAGTGGTTTAGGAGGTAGAGCAGGAGAACTGCAGCTGGCACTGTGCCGGGTAGGATTTTATTTCTTCTTAAGAGAAACATGTGCCTTCTAATGACATGCTTTACTACAGGGAGGAGCACTTCCTACAAGCTTGCATATAAAATCCTTGCAGTCAGGGCTGTTTGAGCTGCTTCAGTCTTCTGTGCTCTCTGGATTAGTGTTTCCAGATGTGGGCTGATTTCAAGCATTCAGAGAGTTGTAACCTTTTCTTCTCCTAATGCCCCAGGCAAGGTATCTCACTGACCAGTGGGCACCTAACAACTGCCAAGGTTTTCTGTAGCTCCTGTGTATTTAAAGCTGTTGATTGAGGCTTTGAAGAAGGTTTTTGATACCTCAGTTTGCAGAGATAGGAGTGACCAGCTGCTGGAAGTGGCTACCTTGCTCCGAAAAGAGAGTGACTCAGCCCTGTTCGAAACATCAACTTTGTATGGTGTGGGAGCCACAGGGTAGCTGGCTCTTGTGCTGCACCAGGCTGGTGATGGGTGGCTCCTGAGCAAATGAGGATGCCCCGTGCACAGCAGTGTGATTGATCAAGGGTCATGTTCATTGCTGTGTGGCTTTTACAGATTCCCATTCAAATCAGGACAAGATTCATATTCATGTCCTGGGGATGTCCTGATTAGTTTCCCTGAGACTTCCATGAGGTGTAAATGAGGATACAGATACCTTGCTAAGATGATTCTAGTACTAAAGCAGTAATTATATTGCCTTCAGTTGCAAAATGAAATGACAGCTTGCTTCCTGCATTTTCTCTATTCTATAATTAACAGAGTTTCAATTATTACCTTACTAAGATCTATTCCAAGCAAGATCACAAGGAGAGCCAAGCACAGGGACTCCCTGCATCATTCTGGCTCAGCTGTGGACCTGTCTCACCCAAAACATTTCCTGGTGATAAATCATGATGATAGAGCTTCAGGATAAAATTATCTCCTTGGCATTAATTTGTAGCTCTCCTCCTCACCACAGCCCCTGGTGCAGCCTGCTCTAATTCTTCCAGAGATTTCACTGTGTTGGTGTGGGCAAGGATACCCCTGCAAGGTGTGTTCTGACCATACCTATTTAGGCAAGCACCGTAAATTATCCCTAAGGTTGCACATTTGCAGCTCGTTTTCATGGCTTTTGGGGGCTATCTTGATCTGACTAATATTGCTTTACTGTTCCACTCTAAAGTGACATTATTCTGCTACCTGTGATGTTTCCTGGAATATTTATGTCGTAGGCTCTGCAAAGACATTTGCTTTAGGTGTTGTGGTTGGGTGGTGCCTGGCATGAACAAAGGGCAGGTGGGTTGCCGTGCTGCAGAGCGTGAGTAACAGCACCGGCACTCCGCTGCGCCTCCTGGAAATTTCCAGAGAGCTTTCTTTTGTTTTGTTCTACAGCTTGTTAAACTGACAAACACTCCAACCAGCCTCTGTTGGAGCGTGTCTGGAGGAGGCCATGAAAATGATTGGAGGGCTGAAGCGCCTCTCTTAAGACGGTTGAATGAGAGAGTTGGGGTTGTTCAGCCTGAAAAGGAGAAGGTTCCAGGAGGACCTTATGGTGAACTTCCAATCCCTGAAAGGGCCTATCAGAAGGCTGAGGAAGACTGTTCATAAGGACATAGCATGATAGGACAAGAGGTCATGGTTTTAACCTGGAAACAGACAGATTTAGGTTAAACATCAGGAAAAAGTTCTTTAATCTGAAGGTGGTGGATCACTGGAACAGGTTGCCCAGAGTGGTTGTGGAGACTCCATTCCTGGAGACATTCAAGGTCAGGCTTGATGGGACTCTGGGCTTTCTGTTCTAGTGAGAGATGTTCCTGCTTGTTGTAGGGTGGTTGAACTAGATGACCTCTGGAGGTTCCTTCCAACCCGGTACGTTCTGTGATTCTGTGATTCTTCCCTGGTCCTGTGCTGCAGGTGTTTTTATGGCTTCAGACAGATGATTTTGTAGCAAATTCAGAAATCCCAAGCTCACATATTTAAAGACAACAAGGGTAGTTAAGTGTCCACCTACTGTAATTTTCCTCCCTCCGTAGGACTTTAGGATTTTGACACTTGGTGATTCCTCAGTGCTTCTGATAGTCAGCTGGGGTCTGATCTCCCGAAAATGGCCATTGCAGGTGTCCAGCGCCACAGTGTCACCCCCTTCTCGCACAGCTACACCACAGTTGCAGGCAGCGGCGGAGCGGTGGCCTCCGCAGTCCCATTGCCGAACGTGAACTTCAAATGCCCGCGACGTGCTCTGGCACAAAAGGAAGGTGCCGATTTTATAGTTGTCATAGCGCCTGCAACAGCAATAAAAATAAACATAAAGGGAGGATTTAGGGGCCCAGAGTAGCCACCTGCTTCAGCTGTTTGCTGGTACTTGTAGAACACGAGCTGAGGGAGTTGAGGCTGTTCAGAGTGGAGAAGAAAAGGCTCTGGGGGAACTTAGAGGAGCCTTTGAGTACCTGAAGGGAGAGGCCTACAGGAAAGCTGGAGAGGGACGTTTTCTGAGGGACTGTAGCGATAGGACAAGGAGGAATGACTTCCAGCTAAAAGAGGGCAGATTTAGATTGGAGTTTAGGAAGAGATTCCTCATCATGAGGGTGCTGAGGCACTGGAATAGGTCGCCCAGGGAGGCTGGTGATGACCCCTCCCTGGAAGTGTTAAAGGCCAGGTTGGATGGGGCTCTGGGCAATCTGGTCTGGTGAGAGGTGTCCCTGCCCATGTCAGGGGTGTTGGAACCAGAGGATTTCTGATGTCCCTTACGACAGGGCCAACAGCAGCCTGGGGTGGATAAGAAGGTGGATGGTTAGCAGATCAAGAGAGGTTTTTTCCCCCTTCTACTCTGCCCTGGTGAGACCACATCTGGAGTATTGTGTCCAGTTCTGGGCCCCTCAGTTCAAAAAGGACACGGAGCTGCTGGAGGGAGTACAGCAAAGAGCAACGAGAATGATGAAGGAAATGAAGTACCTCCCTTATGAGGAGAGGCTGAGGGAGCTGGGTCTCTTTAGCTTGGAGAAGAGGAAACTGAGGGGTAACCTCATTAATGTCTATAAATATGTGAGGGTGGGTGTCAGGAGGATGGACCCAGGCTCTTCTCAGCGTCATCTAGTGATAGGACAAGGGGGAAAGGGAAAGGGTGTGAGCTGGAACATATGAAGTTCCATATAAATAGGAAAAGAACTTCTTCCCAGTGAGGGTGACAAGAGCACTGGAAGGGGCTGCCCAGGGGAGTTGTGGAGTCTTCTTCTCTGGAGACATTTAAAACCCACTTGGATATGTTCCTGTGTGACTTGATGTAGGTGATCCTGCTGTGGCAATGTGATTGGACTAGATGATCTCTCAAGGTCCCTTCCCATCCCTAATGTTCAGTGATTCTGTGATTCTACGATAACAAAGCTCACTGGATGTATTTTAGGTCACATAGATCTGGAGCTTAGGGACATGATTTAATGGTGATCTTGGGACAACTGGGTTAATAGTTGGACTTGATCTTAAACGTATTTTCCAACATGAACAATTCTATCATTCTGTGAATCTATCAGTAACTGGACCAGCACAATGGCTGGAGTTGGAGGAAAAAATCAACATGTGGGGAAGCAAATCTCCAGCATAATAAGCAGTTAGCAATTGGAATTCTGTAAGAATTCATGTCAAAAGCGGGAGCTGTGTCCCAGCTGCTGCTATGGCAACAGGTATGGATTAAAAAAATGATAAACATTTGATAAAAAGCAAATGGGAACCCTTCCCTGCCTTCAGGCCTTAATAAATATGTTTTTGGTTCTAAGCGTATGCTTTACAGCAGGATATTCTTCAAAGCAAAAGCAGCACTCAAATAACCTCTTCTGTGACTAATCACTAACTTTTACAAGACTGACAGCAGCTAGGTGAATACTTCATGTGAAAAACTGGGTTTCTACAGAAAAACCTGTTAAAATGAAGTCAGTTCACTTCCCTGTAAGCACAACTTTCCCTCTGAGTGGGTAGGCAATCAGCACAGCCCCCTGTGCTGGACAACTTGAGTTTTTCTCTGTCTACAAAGTCCTTGCTCCACCTGTAAGGCCATGAGCAGAATAACTTTGGTAACTTTACAAGCATTTCTTCTCTGCACGAGCCAGTCAAAGCTCCTGCTTTCCACAACAGGGACATGTGAGAGGAGCCTCAAATGCTTTTTTCATTCCATAAGCTTGGCTTATTCTTACTCTATTTTATTTTAACATAAGACAGTAAAGAAAACAGGAGCTCTATATCTTATATATGCTGCAAGAGCTTTCTCCTCACAAGCTTCTGTCTTTAAAAATGATGGATTATTCTGTCCCTTTTATGGTGCTGCATTTAGTTTTGAATACGATTTTAATGAAATTAAGTACATGTGGAAATTGAGCTATAAGCTGATAATAATAATAAGCATTATTCTTTCCTACAATAAAAATATTTTTTAAAAAAAGTATGTAAACACCTCAACTAAATAACAGGATTAGTTTTAAGCTCTGACATACAAACATCATTATTTTTTCCATCAGTTAATGTTTTCTGTGTGGAGGAACAATTGGCTCAGGAACCAAGATTGTTTTTAGCATGTGTATATCTGCATTGTATTTCTCTTCAGACTTAAAGTCATAGAAAACTGTGTAGCTTAAAACACTCTAAGTGTTTAGACCCAAACTGCTTTTCTCTGCTAGAAAACACATCAGACTTTTACCTTTCATCCTGAAAAACTTAGTGAAGTTGGCGATAAAATAAAGATCTTGAATGGGTCTGTCTCATCTTTTTTCTAATCAGGCACATAAATCCTAAACACCCAGCGCAGATGCTGTTGCTAAGATTGATTAGAACTGAGGGCAACATAAAATCCAGATAATTTCTTTCAACATCAAGTACTTGCTCCATTTGGACATCTTCACTGGAGAGACAGAAGAGATGGGATGTTTTATGAGAATCAGCTTCCACCGTTCCCTTCTGTGGGGTGGTGCTTAGAAGGAAAGATGTTTGAAGAGGCTGAAGGAAAGTAATGCATCAGAATGGCTGTACCCAGAGTAATCAGCTGGATCTGGTAAATAAGAATGCATTAGCATATGCATATAAATATCATTGCAGTTATGGGAGCTATTTGCTGCTTAATAACCATCGACAGTGGACCCCATCCAGCTTTCCTGGAAGTCGCTCAGAGTCCTTTAGTTAAATCATGTGTAGATCGCGTAGCAGGTAACATATCTGCAACGTGTCTGGATTGAAGCTCTCAGCTGCTTTTGAATTACTTGAATGTGTGATTGAATGTAGTCAGGTAAACTTTTGTGATGTTTATACAACTGTAACTGTGACAATGATTCTTTGAACAACGTGTGAGAAATTTGTTGTGGCACTAAAAGCATGAAGCAGTTACTGGAGCTCTGCATGTTGTGAACTGGGCAGCGCTGCTTGTGTCTCAAATCATCCTCCATCCTTCTTCCCTAATCATCTGTATCAGTGGTGTTACTGGTTGGAAACAAGTTCCCTCCCTCCCCATCTATCAGTTTGGGTTGTTTGTCAAGAGGTGCAGCAGGTTGTCCTGACATGAAGTTATGGCTTGAGTTGTGCTCTTAATCAAAGAATTATCAAAAGCTCTGAAATCTTTGGCTATGAGTCAGATGCTACAGAACTCATTTCTGTTGCTTTATTGTAACTGAGGGACAGAAAGGAATATAAATATATGTAGAGTTATTACTGGTACTGGTAGATTAACTCATGTGATGCACTTCACCAAGTTACACTTCATCTTGTTATTAATTCAGGTTTTACTGCAGCTGCTCTTGAAAACCTGCCATCGCAGTTCGTTCATGCTGGAGGATGTTCTCTCATTGCAGTGCGTTGGGTGATGTTCAGCAGTCACTGAATGCTTGGGGACATATATATTTCACACACTTATCAAAAGAACAGCAGGCCTGCTCATGCCCAGGACTTAGTTGTGGGCTCCTACGACAGATGCCATTATATACAACCAGAAGGGTGAAGCTGTGTGAGCTGAGGGATTTTGTCTTTGCACCATTGTGTCATGGTGCCATTGCCCTTGTGATAACATTGATGGATGGAATGTGCCCAGTTCTGGGATTCCCAGTTCAAGAAAGACAAGCCACTCCTGTAGAGTAAAGGGCTACAAAGTTGATGAGGGGATGAAGTATCTCTCTTATTTGGAAGAGCTGAGGGTCTGAGTCTGTTTAACCTGGAGAAGACCGAGGGTGCTTATCACTATCTAAAGGGTGGCTGTCCAGAGGATGGGAACATGCTTTTCTCAGTAGTGCCCGGTGGCAGCACAAGGGGCAACACGGACAAACAATAACACAGGAAGTTCCAATTGAACATAAATAATTGGGGTTTTTTTCTTTTGAGTTGACAGAGCGCTGGAACAGGCTGCCAAGAGAGGTTGCAGAGTCTCCTGCTCTGGAGACATTCAAGACCCACCTGGATGAACTCTTTAGCAAGGGCACTACATTAGATGATCTCCAGAGATCCCATTACAACCATGACCATTCTGTGATTCTGTGATTAGCATAAGTGTTTTAGAAATCTTTCCTCTTTTTTAAGGTAAAATGCTACATAACATGAATCCTGCATGTAGCTCACCAATCAAGGACTTTTTCCTCTTTATATTTTGGCTTAAAGGGATTTTCTGCATATTTGCTTTTAACTTAGTACTTCATATCTAAGAATCTGCAATTTATGGCATGAAAAGCTTTTATATTTTTAATGTGCCATACCTAGTAATGAGGGCTATGCTTTTGCTTTACCAGGTTTTCACATTTGTTTAACTTAGAAGGTACTTTTTTATAAAAGGGAGTGCTCTTGCTGGATTTTAGCTGATATAATTAACCCTATTTCACATCTGTAGCTCCAATATACACAGACTGATTGTGCTTACACTGTAAAACATGACACATCCTTCTCTGACTTTTTCTGCCACATCCTTTGGTCAAAAGAATGAAAAGATTACAAGAAGATAGGTAGGAGGCATACCAAAGGGGAGTGTTACCATCAGGCTTTTTAGTTATCTGATGTATTGCTCACTACCCCAGATGTAGTGAGTGCTCAGTATGGCAGATTAAAACCATTGAAAACATCACTATGGAAGTTACAAAGTGAAGTATTATTGTGACATCTCATGAAACAACCTGTCTGTTGGAATTGACCACTTCAGCAGGAATATTTTGTCAGAAAAAACAAATAAATCTTCCACTTTTTGATTTTCATGCCATTTCTCAGTTTACTAACAAATCTGCTTAAGAAATTAAATGAATGTTTATGTTTTCAGTGCTTTTCACTCAAATCTGGGGTACCAGAAAGGGTTGCAGCTTTCTGTTTCCATGTTTGTTTTTATCCTTGGTTTCCCCCCTCCTGCTAATGGGGAAGTCAAAGAATAAGGGAAGCAGCTCTGGTAAGTCAAGAGTACCTTTATGTACCTGTCTGAATGTGCTGAGAATAATCCTGTTGTTTTGCTGCTGGCAACACTTCTCATCTTCAGGCTTTCCCTTGCTTTGCAAGTGACAGTGCTGCAGTGAGCCATCCCTGGGCCTCGAATGAGTGGGAAGGGGGCCAAAGACACAAGGGGTCACAGCAGCTCTGCCTACAACGTATTGATCTTAGAGTCTGCTGTCTCCTCATAAGCTGATCTACAGGCTTTGTGGTGGAACAAATGGATTTTGTTTGGTTATATGGTTTGATGGATGCTCTGCTGATGATTGAGGAAGGAGTTTTGATAGTTTATTAGGCTTCGCTTGCTGGCATCCTTGTATAAGTAAAGACTGCAATTTTCTTCAGTTCTCTTTGAATAATTTTGGCTGTTTCTTCTGTGTCCTGTGTAATGTTTTTCCTGAGGCTGTGTCTACCGATCACTTATTGTCAGTGTAGCTCCAGATGCTCAAGAGCCTATCCTCAATCACCCTCTCAGCCTATTGCTTTATAGTCACTAGAATAAATTCCTTCTAGCTTGTTCTCTTATTGTGCTTTGCACACAGTTGGCAGAGCTGTCTCTTTCTGATACGTTTTTATTATTGAGGGACACTCATATGGTTTCTTACAAGCTTTCTGTACAATCCTTCCACTCACAGTATCTAACATGCTCCTCATTTCAAACACAACTGCCCACCACATACTCTTTCATGACCACAGGGAGATACTTCAGTTCCCTACCTCTGTGTCAGTGTTTATCTTCAGGTTGTAGGTTTGTGTCAGGACAGAGGCAGGAATTACATTCCCCACTCCTTGCACTGCAGAGCTTTAAAATCATTTGCTAACATGCTCATGTTCTTTTGGATAGGCAGACAGAGAAGTTGCTTGAGTGATGTGTAATAGGGTGGCATAATCATTACAATAATTGAAAGAGAAATTATTTACAATAATAAATGAGAATATAAGTAGGAGTAATGGGACTGTGAAATGATGGGTAAGAAACTTGGCTGAATATCAGGAAGTGATATATCTTAGTGAAATAACCTGGTTATTGAGATGGCAGAAGCCCCATCAGCTTGGCTCATTTAGAGCTGCACTGGACAGAGCAGTAATGAACATCCATCCGCAGGGAAGTTACGTGCACTTATTGAGAGGCCAAACTAATCCTGAGACTTTGCCTTTTCAAGGCTAGGTGCCTCTGAGGCAGGATGTCAGAGAACAATGGGCTTCTCCAAACTCTCTGTGCTCCAACAGAAGCATAAACATCTTTGAAGCATTCCTTGTGTTATCAATAACAGGATTTAAAATGAGTTATTAAAGTAAAATAGCTTTACTCTGAAACAGTAATTAATATAGTAAAATGATACTAGAAAATAATTCAATAAATTAAATAAAACAAGGTAAAAGAAAATAAAACAAACCAAAGTAACATAAAATAAAATAAAATAATTTAGACTTATTTTTCTCATGGAAGCTATGTTAAAGTGCACTGTGTGGCTGAGAGCATTTCCCCATTCCAAAAGGCATTTTTCAGTAATCACTAACTTCTTAAACACAGTGACCTGGCAGATTGCTGTCCAAAATCAGAGAGGAATCTTTTGAAATTATTATTATTATGTATTATTTTAAAATTATATTCCATTCTACTGTAATAGCCCAGAGTTAAAATAATTGTAGAGACATTAGGAATGTCTTGCACCTCTTGTAGAAATAAGTGCCTCTTAGATAAAAAAAGTGCCTGGCCACATTTGGAAT